>PVKU01000066.1:285339-823083 GCA_004027475.1 Anoura caudifer | reverse complement strand
AACTAAGCAAACAAGTAGAACAGGAGCAGAAACACAGAAATGGAGAACACATGGAGGGTTAGCAACAGGGGAGTGGGAGGAGGAGAGAAAGGGACAAGGTACAGAGAACAAGTAGCATAGATGGTGGGTAGAAAATAGACAGGGGGAGGGCAAGAATAGTGTGGGAAATGTAGAAGCTAAAGAACTTATGACACATGGACATGAACTAAAGTGGGGGAATGTGGGTGGGAGGGGGTGTGCAAGGTGTAGGAGAACGAAGGGGGGAAATGGGACAACTGTAATAGCATAATCAATAAAATATATTTTAAAAATTATTAAGAATTTCAAGATTGTGACAGCATTAAATCAAGTGTGAGGTCCTTTTGAAGGTGGAGACCTCTGTGAATGCACATGTCACACACCCATGACATTGGCCTTATTTGGGAGTCATTGGCAAATACATGATATTCAAAGCTACATGATTGGACGAGATCATCAAATGGGAGAATGTAGATGGAGAAGAGGACCAAATACAGACCCCTGGGGCACTCTGGTGTGAAGAGCTTGAGAAGAAAGGGAGCCATTAATGGAGCCTGGGAGGTAGGAGGAACCAAGAGTGCGGTGACCTGGAAGCCAGGAGTGAACATGCCGTAGAAGTGATCAGCTACGTTGAATGCTGCTGGGCAGCCAAACGAGGTGAGAATAGAGAATTGAGCAGTAGCTTTAGCAATTTATAAACTTTAATCAACAATGGATTTAAATTTTTTAATAAGAGGCTCAGAAAACTACTGAGGGAGTATCACATACCACAAAATTATATAATTGAAAATTATTTCTTGATATTACATGGCAACGAAGATATTGGGTCATATTTCACATTGGTGCAAACTCCCCTAAATATAGCACATTTCTACAATCACTTTTATGTAAGTAAATTTGTATTAAAATCTTGCTATATTTATTTATTTATTTTTATTTGAATTGCTATCCTTTTTATTAAAATGGTTTAGTAAGAATGCCATTTATTGTGTTTAGAGTGCTTTTTATGTTTTATGATACGCATGACTGAAATGGGAGGGGAACAGCTACATTTTGTCCTCAGGAATAGAGATTTGTAGAATCAATATTTTTCTCTCCCTTTCTCTTCCTCTCTCTCTAAAATCAATGAATGTATCCTCCAGGGAGGATTAAAAAACAAGTCTAAAAGTTGTTTTCCACTTCAGGTACACTTGTAAAGACCAAAGAACCTTTTAACTCTCATCTTGTTTTTACCTTCATTAAGTTTTAATGCCACTGATGTCTCATTTTGCACGCAGCAGTTCAAAAATGTTGCTCAAATGCTCAAGAGAGGATGGGCTTTGCATCTGAAGAAAAGTCATTCTCCCCTTGGTACTTACCTGGCTCTTCTTTCCTCCTGCATCTGTGGTTGGGTCTGTTGAGCCTTATCTCCCATGCGGGTGCCTTTCGGTTTCCCAACCAGGCATAGCACCTCTCCTGTGGGTTCATCCCAGAGGGTCCGGTCAACGAGAGAATGGTCAACTTGGAGGATGTGATTCTAGTTCACTTTGTACTCTTACTGCAGGCTTCGGGCAGTCATCTGCCATGGAAGATAGCTTCTTGGACTTCCTGGAAGTCTATTTCCTTTGCCAGATTGGGGAAGTTCTCCTTTATTATTTGTTCAAGTAAGTTTTCCAAAGCATAGAAGATAGCATTGTACATGAGGTCATCAAAGGTTATTCTGAAATTCTTCCAGATTTTTTTGGAGAGTAACTTTTGGCCAGTATCAAGTATTTTATGAGGCCCTGATAATTTGTCTTAACATAATATTTTATTTAAAAAATGTAGGATCCTTACAAAGAGAAATTGCTTTTGAAATACTAAATACCCCCCCTTTCTTAGTTTCTGTTGCATTTGTTGTATTATCTGAAGGCACATTGGTAAGAGGTTGACATAGAAGGGCTTTGAAGCAAGAAGAGTCTTCCTAACCTTGAACTTCAGATAATTTTAAGTATCAAATCTGCAGGCATTCAAGGGGTTGTTCAAGAACAAAGCTTCACCTGTTGTCTTGTCTTCTGCATTTTAATGCACTATACACTAAGAAGAAAAAAAAAAGGCTTAACCAGCTTCTGACTTTTCATTAAAATTCTTTTGCATAGTTCTTACAAAACCATTTTATAACCCAGACAGTTAAGTAAGGTTTTTGTTGTTGCTACTTTTTAGAAGAATGAGCCAGGCTTTGAAAAGCATTCTTCTAGAAAGTTTTGCTAACTGCTTCCAGGTTTGGATACATTTCTGTGGCTATCACAGTAGGGAGCATTAGAGAGAAGGTAAGTTTTCACCTAGAAAATAATTCTATTTTTGTACTGAAAATTGAATTTGCCTTTATAGACTGAATAAATTTACATTTCAATTAGCAGCAGAAATTCTGCAAAGGACCTCTACCACATTTAGACACAAGTTATCTATAGTCTACCACCTTCAGCGACCTCTTTCCAATTATCCTGGATTTGCAGAGAAATTCTTTTTATATGGGGATTTTAAGCACCATGAGGAATGCATGACTAACTTTTGGAGACAAGCAGCCTAGAATACAAGAACTGTAGGTTATATGTGTAAAACATCTTTTTCTGAAGAGCATGACTGTTGCCACTGGGAAGAACAGAAACAGTAAACAGATGCAGGAGTTGCTGGGAGTGACAGGGGCTCACGCCGTGTGAGAGGTGCCTGCAGCCCAGGATGCTAGGTACTGGCCTGGAGCTGCCACCTCCAAGGGTGAGCCAGGTGTCTGTCTTCTTCCAAGAGACTGTCAGGTTCAAATTCACATTGCTGCTCATCCCTATTTTCATTTATCAATGCTTAAGTTTTTTGCTCTTGACCTAGTCTTAAACTTTCTACCTCTCCACAAATCGTTTTACTGCATCTTAATGAAATGTTAGCCTACAGATTAAACACACTTTCCCTTTGACTCAAGCTCTGGCTGGGAACTCACCTCCAAGTCTTGCCTTAACTGAAACCTGGCTCTCTCCTAAAGCCACCCTCCTCTGTGGGCACTTCCAGTGGTGGCTATTCTTATGCCCAGCTGTAGAGAAAGACATTTTGTCACCTCCTAAATTGGATTGCCTGCCTCCACCTAGGTATTCAAAGGTCACCTCTTTGCATTCTGATTCTCATACCATGACCCTGCTCAGTGTTATCTTTGAGGCCCAGCCAGCCTGCCAGAGGGGGTGTTCTCTTCTTTTTACCTTGGTGGCCAAAAGACATGAAGTTCTTAGTGAGTATATGGAATTGCTAAAGTTTATAGTAAGTTTAAGAGGTAAGTTTAAGAGCAAAGGTTCATATTTTGGTTGCCTTATCACCTTTTATCTTGGGCAACGTAAAAAATTTTTATATTAGACTTTCTGAGTATGTAGAAGAAAGCAAGCAATCAATTAAAAAAATTTGTATCTTAACTACCTTACAGATTTTGTTTCTTTCTATATTATGTACCTAGAGTTGCTTAATTATTTTCTGAAGTACTATTCAGTGAAGCCAAATACATTTATTGGTGGTTTTAGGCTGTGTTCCTAGTTTTATTCCACAAATCAGACTTTTGATGCCTCTTGAGCTGGTACACTGCCATGTTTATATGAGAGTTACTTAAAGAAGCAGTCAAGTCCTTGGAGGGACTCTGATCAATGCTTTCTCTGAAATCTTGTAAAAGTATTCTGCTTCCTTATGCATTATTGTTTCTAATAGTGTTGAAAAGTTTTCTTGAATGGAGGCTGCCTATTCTCACATTTCCATAGGGAAGAGCTGGGGGCGGGGGTGGGGCAGTCGACATTCGGCTAGTGCCATATTCTAGACCATTGCTTCTCCATCCTTATGTAATTATCCTTTTTTCTTTGGAATTCGCACTATCTGACCTCCCTCCTTGCTGACATCTTCACATCTTCAAGTTACTCCCCTCAATCATTGAAGATGTTGACTCCTATCCCAGTCATCTTACGCCTTACTTGCCACCATCCTAGATGCTCCGTCCAACATCAGTCTCAAAGTTCTTTGACAGCTGTGACCTACCCTTTATTTTAGCAAGTTACTTGTCACTTGAAATGATCCCACATTTATCATAGTTTTGGGGGAAAGGAAAGTGGGCTCCAATTAACCACGTTAGTATGTATGCTGTTGTGTATCTCCTTATCTTGAATCTGAGTTGGTTATGTTACCCGCATGGAGCAGATGCTATATCAGTTCCAGTCCTAAAACTTAAGTAGTTCTGAAAGTTTCTACTTTTGCAACCTTGGAGAAGCCATGCCATGCTCTAAAGTAGCTCAAACTACCAGTGTGGCTTCACTACTGTGACCAGCTAAATATCAATTCTGCTTATGGAACTGGAGCAATGAGTTATGTATGAGAGAGAGGTATGAAATAAATTGCTCTCTTTTTGGACAAGGTCTTCATAATTTAACGTAACAGTGCATCTGAAAAGTAAGAGGTAGTAAGTAACATTGGTTAGAGTGATGTAGTAGGAAATATCAATGTGTTTTGTTCCCAACAAAACCGTTGGAATTTCCTAAGTGATTGGGCTGTCTTTTGTCATTCATTGGACATCGTTTTGAGCACACATGAGTTTATGCTAATCAGGTGACTTAGGGTGGGGTGCCAGGCAGCCCCAGATGGAGCTGGTTACCAGAAAGACCAAACTGATTAGAGGGTTGGAACTTTCAGACCCATCCACCGACCTCTGGGAAGAGGAAGGGAAAGGTGGCTACAGATTAAGCTCTATCAAACTCTTCAAAAAGAGTTGATGAGCTTCTGGGTTGTAAACAGGTGGAGATGCGGGAGGGGGAAGGGTGGTGTGCTGAAAAAGCATGGGAGCTCTGTGCCCCTTCCCACATATTTTGCACTATGCATCTCTTCTATCTGGCTATTCCTCAGTTATGTCCTGTTATAATAAATTGGTAATTGTCAACAAAAAGTCCCTACCACAAACCTAATGTCAATAGAAGATTCCAGGAGCTCCTTTATAAGGCACAGCTGGTAGGAACACAGTGCAGGAGGCTTGGCAGCTCAGTCTGCTGAGATTCTGAAAAACGCAGTGAGCATGAGAGGCCTCTGTAAACAATGCCACTAGACTCTGGTTATGAATTTGGGCCAATTAAACATGAGGAGTTCTTCTTGGCAGATGTATTCCTTCCTGGGGTCCACAAAATCTAGGAAGTGGAATGTTTCTCTGAGTTCTGTGAGCTGCTCTAGTAAAATAAACCCAAAGAGGGTATTATGGGAACCTTCAATCTAGAGCCAGTTGGTCAGAAGTGTAGGCGACAACCTGGACTTTCAATTGGTATCTGACAAGAGGTCACTCTTGTGGGACTGAATCCTTAACCTGTGGGATCTGATGCTGTCTCCTATAATATCAGAACTGAGTTAAATTTGTGGAATATCCAGTCAGTATCTGCTAAGGATTGGAGAATTGATTTGGGTTATTCAAAAAACAAAACAAACAAAACAACAACAACAACAACAAAACAACATTTCTGCTAGTAATAGAGATGCAGTGGGAGTGGGGAATGAAGGTTTTCCAAATCTTTCTGTATACTCCAATTCCCATTATGGATCCCAGTCTTTCTTGATCAGTGCCCTTTCTTGCACACTAGCCAGATAGTAAGGCAGGAGGCGTAATGAGCCTATAATTCAGTAAGTTTGGGAGTCAAACTTTGCATCTGTTTTCCAGCTATTTCAATCCTGTGGTTTCAGGAAAGTAGGTATGTTGGCAATATGCTAGAAAGTCCATGGGTTCAAACTGTGACTTAAGTCAAAAATTTAGGACTTGGAGCAGTCATGGTCTCACTTTAAGCTTTCCAGGGCTATCAGAAAAGCTACCACATGCCACAGTCCTGGAATTCCTCATAATCTTCATAGTTGTCTCTAGTAATGGCCATTTAGTTGCCAATGCTTTCAACAAGTGCCTTATTCCAGACCAGTCACAAGTGGTAATGTAACTAACACTTTGGAGACTATGTGCCATGGACTACCAGGTCATAGCACTTAACACTATTTGGATTTTCTGTACCTTCAGCTCCATCAGACCATATAACTATGCAAATATCCATTCCCTCTGCATTTCTCTCAGGGTCTAGTGTCTACAACCATATCTTTCCAATATCTGTTTCCTTGTCCTCAACTGTGAATTTCAGAAACTGGCAGGTCTATGAAGAAAAAGAATATACTGAAAATATGTCAGGTGGTGTACAACATCTCCAGGAATGCTACGGAACCAGGCTAAGAAGATTGAAGCAGGGCATCCCAGGCAGCTGCACCCAGGACCACCTCTGCCATCACTGACCACTGGGCCCTTCAGCTCTATCACCCCTGAGCTTCCATCTGTGGTCCACGATGGCTCCTCCACCTCCTCTTATCACATATGCGTTTAGATCAGCAGAAAGGAATCTGGAAGTGGAAGGCTGCCCCCTTTCCTTTAGGGCAAGATCTGGAAATGGAGCACATTACTTCCAATCATATTGATTTATCAGAATGTCACGTGGCCATACCCAGCTATAAAAAAGGCTGAGACAAGCGATTTCTTCTGGGAAGCCATGTGTCCAGCTAAAATTTTGAAGTGTTATTACTCCAGAGAGAAGGGAAGAATAGAGAGCTAAGAACAATTTTCTCAACCACAGTTATCCTTTGTGGAAACAAAGGTATTCAAGAAAGTATTATAGCCAAGTGAATTTTGAATCAGAATAAAATCTCAACACAGAGAAGACACAAAATATAGGAAATAAAATTTAGTATTTAAATCAATAAAACCTGTATAAGTCAAAGTAATACTGGTTATATAGTTAAGAACTATATTGCAATGGCTTAAGAGAGGACTCTTTAAGTGGAAAAACAATGATTATCCTTTATTTAAGTTCATCAATTGTTAATATAAAATATAAAATTTTTTGAAACTTGTAAAATGTACTAAAGGTCTCATTTTAGAGTATAGGTGAAAGACATAATACTTGTTGTATTTTGGTGTTAATAGATAATGCAAATACTTCTGCTTATATAAATTTAAAATAAACTATTAGAGAATTCTTTGCGGAATTTATTGCCAGAAGGAGTAATGAGAACAATGAAAACAGACAATTCAACAACACTAAGGAAAGAGGCAGGGAGGAAAATAATAAGATACCAAGGGATATCACAAGAGAACCATCTTCCTCCTTGCATATTTGTCAGGGTTTAACACATATTTACTTATTTGAGATTACCATATTTTGCTGTGTATAACATACACCCACATTTTTTGCCCAAACTTTCAGGGAAAAAATCTTTCATTTTAATTTTGTAATTCAATTATTTATTTATTTATTTATATTTAGATACATGTTTTTTGTATTATAAAGAAATTTTAACATTTATTTTTGAACATATTATGGTAGCAGAAGTTTTATGTTACAAATAATTACAAAACACAAGAACAGATACAACGTATTTCAGGTACTACCCATGTACAATGCGCATTCTTATTTTTGCCTCAAAAATTTGGGCAAAAAGTGTGCATCATACATGGCAAAATATGATACTGACCATGTTTCCTTAAGCAGAAAGGGGTCTTTTCTGTACTGTTTGCTAAGAACATTATTTCCAAGTGTAGAGTCTAGTTAGGGATAGGAGATCTCTGATCATTTAATGGAAGTCTTAATAATTAACACAGCCTAGTGTAGCAACAACCTTCTTAGGTTATATTGTTAGCTAATTTCACAGACCATGGAGGAAATCTAAAAGGTTAAACTGGCAACTGTTACTCTTCCTGAATTCTCTTCATGTAAGCTCATTTGGAATGGGGAGGGGAATGAAAGCCTGCTTAAAAATAATCCATGTCCTGGTTTATGGTGCATAAGTTAAGTAAGATTTTGGTGACAGATGCAAATAAGAACTGATGTGTTTTTATTGCTCCTGGACCAAACTGGAAGGGAGGTTGCCTGGATTCTCTTTCAGCCCGCCCTATAGTCTATGTGCAGTCTTGGCAAGTTTACCAATTTTTTTTGTAATTTAATTTTATTATCTATACTCATGGATCTATAGAAAATATTACATTTAGACTTTATCATTTTACATAAGTAGAATTTTATCATTAACAAAAGTGAAAATTAAACCCCCCAGCATTTAGGCCTGATCAATGTGGCTCAGCGTGTTGGGCCTTACCCCGAAAATGGAAGTCACTGGGTCAGGGCACACACCTGAGTTTTGGGGCAGGTCCCCGGTTGGGGATAGGCAAGAGGCAACGGGTCCACATTTCTCACATCAGTGTCTCTCTTCCTCGCTTCCTCCCTAACCCTTTCTCTAAAAGTAAATAAATAAAAATCTTTAACAAACCCAGCATTTATAGTTTAGTCTGATCACAAAAATAATGTACATATAAGAACAGAACATTTTAAAGAGACAAAAAGCATAAGGAAAAAATAGAAATTAGAGTGCTTTAACTTGGAACTACCCTGTTCCCATTTTCAGGTTGGTTCTACCTTTCTACCTTGCTTTTACTTATTTATTTACATTTTTATTTATATTTATTTTTTTGAGAGAGATAAAGAGGGGGAAATATATACATATGTGTGTATATAGAGAGAAATTTTCTCTCTCTCCATCTTCTTCCTCCTTGCATATTTGCATATATATAGAGAGAGAGAAAGAGAGAGAGAGATATTGATCTATTGTTCCACTTATTGATGCAGTCATTGGTTGATTCTTGGTCTGTGCCCTTGGGATGATGTTCTAGCCAACTGAACTACCTGGCCAGGGCCATCTACCTTACTTTTAAACCTTCTCCACTATTATTATTATTGTCCCTCCCCCCCCTTCTTCTCCTTCTCTCCCTCCCTGCTTATTTATTTATTTTTACAGAGAGGGGAGGGAGGGAGAAAGAGAGGGAGACAAACACTGATGTGTGATAGATACATTAATTGGTTGCCTCTTGCATGCCCCCAACTGGAGACCTGGCCCACAACCCAGGCATGTGGGGAATCGAACTGGTGACCTTTCAGTTCACAGGACAGCACTCAATCTACTGAGCCCCACCAGCCAAGGCCTTTCTTCTCTTCTCAGTAGTCAGTGCTTGTTTAGTTACAAAAATATTTATTAATATATTTGCTTCCATAACTTTTTGGGCTTATTTAATTTTTCAAAGAATATCCTTTAGTTTTTTTTTTTTTTTTTTCACCAAGAACTTATCTGGTTTGCTCTAATTTATTTCACTTTCCTCTAGGATCTTAACTTCTCTGGCCGGCTGCCTTGTTTGCTCTTCAATATTTTATTTCTTTCTAGTTTTATGATGTGAGCTTTCTAGCTCTTGATGTGAGCATTAATTTGAAAAGCACTTTCTTAAAAAAGTTAACTTTAGACTTAAAAAGTGCAAGTCTAAAGCCTATGCAGCCCTTTCATGTTAAAAGATTCGCACCTTTTCCAATTTGCACCTTTCTTAAATTTTTAGCATCCTCTGGTTACACCAAATGGGAGCTGGTTTTCAAAATTGTTTTTAAAGCATCTCTTCTGCCCTATTTGCTTGTGAGAGCATCGTATAACTGTTCATTATGAATCTATTGCTTCCGTTACATCCATCCCAACTGAGGAAGGAGTCTTTGAATTGCAACAAAAGCTGCTGAGCAGATTAGCTGGGAGGGGGAAATACAGCTCTTCCTTAAATAAATATGTTAAACCAAATTCTCACTTTTTGCCCTTTGAGAGTCAGGATAATGGTTTGCATCAGTACATTTTTGTTCTTGAAGTGAGCCACCCTCTCTAGTCCTAGTTTCTATAGCCCTTAGACAGTGGCTTATCATTATAACTTTTCAAAATGTAATTGCTACATCTCTGCATTTGCCATTTTTGTGATTTGGCATCAATATGGTCGTCCATGATTCATAATCAAATGCCTGTCTTGCTCCAGGCACTGAGCATGCAGTGGTAAACAGACACATGATTTTTGTACTTTGTGATAAAAATGACATGCCAAAGGGGGTGATGCTGGTAAAACTTAACCAGTCTTTCTCCTGAAGTCTGCCAGGGTGCTGCACTGTCTTAATTCACAGTTGGGCTGTCTTCTCCCTCACTGATGCTTCAGTATTGTGTGGTTTGTGGTTTGTAGGTCTGAGGGTTTCTACATTGCATGCTGTTATTCTGTGTTTGGTGATGATAACGTCTTCTTTCTTGCTGCATCTCTCTTCTTCATGGTAACTTCTTTTAAATTTTTTTTCATTTGTTGATGAGATAGAGATAGAGAGAGTGAGTAAAACATTGATTTGTCTTTCCACTCTATATATTCATTCACTGGTTGTTTCTTGAATATGCCCTGACCAGAGACTGAACCCTGCAACCTTGGAGCTTTGCGATGATGCTCCAACCAATCGAACTCCCTGGCCAGGACTCCCATGGTAACTTCTTCAACTTGCCAAAATGATGTAATCCTTTCTTTTCCTTTTCGTTCAGCCACTCTTGCATGGTTGCCAAGGGAAACCAGATAAGTAATTACTAAGTGTAATATTATTTTAAATATTCTCTCTCTGGATAGAGATAAAGCACATGACTTTAATGACATCTATGTCAAACTAGCTTTGGGCTCTTGCATTTACGTTAGGCTTTTATCAGGCTCACAGGTGTTCTAGAGTGAAGTTTCTGGAAGTCTAAGTGCCAGATAAGTGGGGTAATATCTAGGAAGAGAAAGTCCAGACAATGTTGTTGGGGAAATTGGGGGGAGGGCATGCATTATGGCATATTCAAGATGGTCCTAATTAAAAAAACTATACTGAGACAGGCCAGTTAGCCAGGACAAGTGGAACAGGAAAACAGACAAATAGCTGAGTGAATTGGCTGAGCAATGTACAGCCAGATACAGAAGGCCACCTCCCCAGAGATAACATCCAGGCTTCAGTTGTGTTTCAGCTCTGGGCCCAGAAAAGCAGCAAAACCAAATGGGCAAAGCCAAGACCAGCGTCAGTGACCAAAGACCTGTTCTGTCACTGACCAATTAGTGGGGACCATGACCCTGAAGAACACACCTGGAAAACTGATGAAAAGTATGCTGACACCCTCCCCTTCTGCTTCCCCTAAAATTTTTGCCTGCGAGAGAGACAGAGAGAGAAAGAGAGGGGCGGGGGGAGAGAGAGAAACTCAAGACAAAGGACCCAACCTGTGCTCTTCCTCTGGGGGGCAGCCTTCCCCTAACCGTGTTCCCTTTCCTCTATTCTTCCCTCACTTCTTCCCCCATAGGCACACATGTCCTAAACTCTACGGGACCCCACAAGGCTTACAACTAGGGCAGCAATGGGCAGCAGCAGTTTGTCCCGCCTAATCCCCTGGACCTGGTCCCAAGACCACTGTTTCTCTAACTTCCCAGTGAGCTAAGGCAGCCCAGCCTAGGCTCTCCTGTTGCTTCTTCTAAGCTAGGCCCTTCCTTGTTTCATTGCCTCCAGCTTTAACAAACACACCCTCCTAGTCGCCTGAACTCCTGAAGTCTTTCCTACACCAAGACTCAGAGACATAAGACAGCTGACCAGTGTTCTTCCTCAAAAGACTCACTCACAGCTCCAGGTGGCTCCTCCTCCAAGCCTCCACATTTCAATGATCCCAATGCTTTCCCTTTTTTCTCTCAGCCCTAAGAGTAGTACATGCTTCCTGCAGTTACTGTCTTTGTGATACCTTAGCTCCCATGTTTGCAATTTCAGTTCTATATAAATGGCTAAAAATTACTTAGGTTAAATTCTCTCTGTTGAAATAATTTGTGTAGTTTATATCTTTTGTACTGGTCCTGACTGATGAGCATGTGCCATTTTATTTTTTCCATAAGACGTACCATAGGTTTATGGCCCCCTAAGAGCATAGAGAGGATGGCCAATGTGCCTACTAGTGGGCCCATAGCTCCTGGATTCCAGGCGAGGAGCGCATGCCATACAGCAGAAAGGCTTTTCTGTTCAGGTGAGCACATGGTGGTGTGCAGTCACCAAGTTCTAGAATATGAAAAATTCTAGTGATAAATTCATCCCAAACCAGAAAACTAATGAAAACATGGGGAATGATGTTTGTTACTGCTCACTGAGCTTGCTTTTTGGCTCTGCAAGAAAACTGAGTGCTACCCGCCAATGGGGCTTGGGACCTCTGCTGAAGTCACCTGAAGTCTGTCTCTTAGTGTAACTTACACTTAACACCTGTCATAATGGTTATTAGATAATTATTTGAGTGTTTTAAAAATGTTTATTTACCTAATCGGACTAGGTACTGTTGTTGGGGAAATTGGGTAGAAGCTATGTCTGTTTTGTTTCTTTCCATGTTTTCAGTTCATAGCATGGCGTCTGACTGAATATTTGCCAAGTGAGAAACAGGAGGAAATGTAATTCAAGGTCTAAAGATTCCAGAGGACATGCTATGCAACTCTTTGGGAGTCGCCGAATGGTCTAGATGCCCAGGAAATCATTTTCCTCTAAACGTCCTCTTCTTTTATTGTCAAAGGCTGTGCACCATCCAGGGATAGAATTTAGGGAAGGAGTTGGTGTGTATCAGTTGTTGTCATTCCACTTTCCCTTCCCTGTAATCTCATAGTAAACTAGAATGTCAAAATTTCTGGTCTAGAAAAAACAGTAGGCTTGAAAATCTTTCTGCTAAAAGCACGGAGAAATGCTAACTAAGAATCAACAAGCATTGTTTTAAATACATTTTTGAGTTGGATCCTGCTTTTCAAAATCTATTCTGTTATTCCCTGTCCTCTTTTTTGGAGTGTAGTTAATTAACATTTAATGTAATAATTGATATGTTTTCATTTAAATCTAGTGTTTATTATTTATCCTCTATTTGTCTCTTCTGCTTTTGTTTTGTTTTGCTGTTTTCTCACTTTCTACCCTCTTTGGATTATTTGAATATTTTTGGAATTATATTTTTACTTATGCATTGGCTTTTTTTTTTTTTTTGAAAAATAGAAGGCAAGAAGAAGAGAGGAGGGCCAAATATGAGATGGATTGACTCCATAAAAAAATCCATGGGCATGAGTTTAAAGGAGTTGAACAGGGCTGTTGAGAATAGGACATTTTGGATATCATGTATTTACAGAGTTGTCAGGAGTGGGAGCTAACTCAACAACATGTAACAAGTGGCTTTTTTTTTAGCTATGCTTTTTTGCATTAATTTCTATGTGTTCACTCCAGAGGTTACAATATACATCATTAACTTTCCACTGTCTACTTGGGTTTAATGTATATATCACATAAAATGTATAAATCTTCATTTGTATAGGTCCACTTAATCCTCTGTTTGGTATCCTCTATGCCGTAGTAATCTTATGTACCACGTCTGTATACAGGGTGGGGCAAAAGTAGGCTTACAGTTGTGAGTACATGAAACACAGTTTGTTCTTGTATGTGACAAAGTTAGTTATTGTATTATTTTCCATATGAACAACTGTAATCCTACTTTTGCCCACTCTGTACATTATAAACTCCAAAAATAATGCTGTAATTTTCCACTTTAAATAATCATGTCTATTTTAAATAAGCCAATAGTCATATATACTTTCTAGATATTAGATATTTACCATTCTTAATGCTCCTAATTTATTCCCCAAATCTGAGCTTCCCATTGGTGTCCTTTCCCTTCAGTCTAATGAACTCCCTTAGCATTTCTTGTAGTGCACTTCTGGTGGACAGGGAATCTCCTAGTTTGCCTTTACATGAAAACTTTTTGTTTTCTTTCATTTTCTTAGGGGAGATAAATAAATATATATATATTTTCTAATAGCATGCTGAATTGACAGTTTCATTCTTTAAGCACTTAAAAGTACTTCTTCCATAGTTTTTGATGAAAAGTTTAAAGTTATTGAGTAACTTTTCCTCTTGTATGTAATGTATTGCTTTTATAATTGCCTTTCTATTTTTGGTTTCAGCAGTGCATTTGTTATCTATTTATGTGTAAAAATTATTTTAAAACTTAGCAACTAAAACAGTGTACACTTATTACAGTTTCTATGGGTCAAAAATTCAGAATGAGAGAAGGAGGGAGGGAAGTTATTATAATATGTCTAGATGTGGTTTTCTCTCTGTTTATCTTGATTGGGATTTGCTAAGCTTCTTGAGTGTTTACATGTATGTCTTTCACCAAATATGGAAAGTTTTGTTGTCAACACTTCCTCACATATTTTTTTTGTCCCATTCTCTCTCTTCTCTTTTTTTTGGATACTTGTTTCCTATATGTCAGCCCTTTTGATATTGTCTGTTAGATTCCTAAGGCTCTGTTAATTTTTTCAATTACTTTTTATTTTTCATACTGGACAATTTCTGTTGCTGTAACTTGAAATTAACTGACTCTTTCTGCTCTCAACTTTGTTCTGCTATTAGGTCCATCTAATGAATTTTTTAAAAATTTCAGATATTGAAATGCCCATTAAAGTATGCAACTATTTATAGCCATTATTAGTCATTTCTTCACAGTTTTTAGTATAATAGTAGCCTCAAAAATTGGAAGTGGTTAGACCTCCCCACAACCTTTGACAATATTGTTACTTAGAAGATATTCAACAAATGTTTGCTGATTTGGATTTAATTGTAACAAAACCAGTGAAAGCAACATCAAGCCATGAAAAGTCTAGGAAGGGACCAAGATATACCAGGTGTCTTTACTTACTTGTTCTGGGAAGTCAGACACCTGGAGTAGTCTGATTAGTAGGGTACTAAGAGAAAGGAGTTTATGTCTTAACTCACAGGCAAGGAAGGTTTTAAATCTGTGTGGCAGACAGATTGTGAGGTGGCTTCCATGATCTCTCTCAGAACTGTGTGTAATCCTCACCCCTTGGGTATAGGTAGGACATGTGACTTGCTTGTAACCAATAGAATATGAGAAAGCTGATGGGATGCCGCTCCTGTGATTGTGTTATGTAAGACTGTCTTGCTTGTGGACTCACTTTACAGGCCATTTTTGCTGGCTTGATGGAGTAAATGGCAATATTGAAGAAACCTGCATGGCAAGGAAGTATAGGTGGCCTCCAGTCTCTAACCAGTGAGAAGCCGGGGCCCTCAGTCTTACAACCACAAAGAACTGAATTCTGCCAACATGAGCTTAGAAGCTGATTTTCCCCCAAGTGAGCCTCCAGATGAGAACACAGCTCAAGCCTTGATTGAGGACCAGCTAAGCTACTCCTGGATCCTGACCCACGGCAATGGTGAAATAACAAATGTGTGTTGTTTTAAGCCACTAAATTGTGGTAATCTGTTTTGCAGCAATAGAAAAGGAATACAATCTGCACTGTTACAGAAGTTTGCTAGCTTTTATTTTGTTGACAGTGATTTTTCTGATTTTCATACTTAATATGCTGCTTGAATTTTAGGAAATGAAATATTTTGAAAGCAGAGATTTTATGGCATAATTGCAGGAACAATAGGACTCTGGGGAACCCACAAGAAAAGCATGTTTTTATAATCTGGTGCCAGCAATTCCACTCTTGGGAATTTGTCCATGGAAATAAAAGCCCATTCAGTAAGCGAGGATAAATGTGCGTGTGTGTATGTTTAATTCTATTGTTGTAGTGGCAAAATTTTTAACAGCTATTGCTAAATTCTGTTCCAAAAAGGCTATTAAAATTCATATTTTTACCAGCAATGGATGAGCACCCTTTTCCCTATGACTCTGTTATTGATGACTTTATCCATCTATACTAGTTCACTAGGGCTGCCATAACAAAGTGCCACAGACTGGGTGGCTTGACAACTAAAATTATTTTCTTGCAGTTCTGTAGGTTACAAGTCTGAGAGCAAGGTGAAGACAGGATTGGTTTCTTCTAAGGCCTCTTTCTGTGGCTTGTAGATGGCCACCTTCTCCCTTTGTTTTCATATGATCCTCTCTCTGCATGTGTCCAAATCAGATAAGGAGCCATGCCAAAGACTTCATTTTAACAAGCTGTCTCTTTAATAAAGACCCTGTCTCCATATATGGTTACATTCTGAGGTGCTGAGGTTTAGGGCTTCAATATATAAATTCTGGGGCGGGGGGATAATTTAGCCCATACTACTACTCTTATGACTCAGCTTAAGCACTACTTCCTCAGGAGTAGTATTTTCCTGACCTTGAGAGAGGTTTGCATTCCTTTCCCACTTCTCCTTTATGGCATTTTATAGTTGTAATGTTACTCCTTTGTGTAAAACAAACAGTGAAGATCACCCTTTATGTACATGTTTGTACATGTGAGTGCAGTGACATGGAAATGTAGAAATGTTCAGGAAGACACAATCTAGACTGGCAACGTTGGTGACCCAGGGGTTGGAGGAGAGGCTGTGGTGAGTAGAGTGGGAGAGATGGAGTAAGCAAGCAAGCAAAAATCAACAACAACAAAAACTGAAAAAAATGTAGTGTTTGTGCATGTGTAAGTAATATGCAATTTACTATTTTTAGGTGATAAAATGTGTTTATATTTTAACCTATTTTTCGAGTTTTTAAAAAATATATTTTATTGATTGTGCTATTACAGTTTTCCCATTTCCCCCCTTCATTCCCCTCTACCCTGCACACCCCCTCCCACCCACATACTGCCTCTTTAGTTCATGTCCATGTGTCATAAGTTCTTTAGCTTCTACGTTTCCTATACTATTCTTGCCCTCCCCCTGTCTATTTTCTACCTACTGTCTATGCTACTTATTCTCTGTACCTTTTCCCCCTCTCTCCTCCTCCCACTTCCCTGTTGCTGACCCTCCATGTGCTCTCCATTTCTGTGTTTCTGCTCCTGTTCTAGTGTTTGCTTAGTTTGCTTTTGTTTTAGGTGTGGTTGTTAATATCTGTGAGTTTGCTGTCTTTTTATTGTTCATATTTTTTATCTTCTTTTTCTTAGATAAGTCCCTTTAACATTTCATATAATAAGGGCTTGGTGATGATGAACTCCTTTAACTTGACCTTATCTGAGAAGTGCTTTATCTGCCCTTCCATTCTAACTGAAAGCTTTACTGGATAGAGCAATCTTGGAGGTAGGTCCTTGACTTTTATGACTGGGAATACTTCTTTCCAGCCCCTTCTTGCCTATAAGGTCTCTTTTGAGAAATCAGCTGACAGTCTGATGGGAACTCCTTTGTAGGTGACCGTCCCCTTATCCCTTGCTGCTTCTAGAATTCTCTCCTTCATTTTAATCTTGACTAATGTAATGATGATGCGCCTTGGTGTGTTCCTCCTTGGGTCCATCTTCTTTGGGACTCTCTGAGCTTCTGGACTTCCTGGAAGTCTATTTCCTTTGCCAGATTGGGGAAGTTCTCCTTTATTACTTGTTCAAATAAGTTTTCCACTTGTTGCTCTTCCTCTTCCCCTTCTGGTACCCCTATAATTTGGATGTTGGGATGTTTAAAGATGTCCCAGAGGTTTCTAAGCCTCTCCTCATTTTTTTTGAATTCTTATTTCTTCATTCTTTTCTGTTCGTTTCTTTCTTCCTTCTGGTTCACTCCATTGATTTGAGTCCCAGTTTTCTTCCCATCACTATTGGTTTCCTATGCATTTTCCTTCATTTCATGTACTGTAGCCTTCTTTTGTTCATCTAATTTGCAACCAAAATCAACCAATTTTGTGAGCATCCTGATTACCAGTGCTTTGAACTGTGCATCTGATAGGTTGGCAATCTCTTGGTCACTTAGATGTATTTGCTCTGGGGCTTTGATCTGTTCTTCTGTTTGGGCCATTTCTTTTTTTTTCTTCTTTTTTTGGTGTGGTCATGCCTGTTACATATGAGGGGCAGAGCCTTAGATATTCACCAGGGCAGGGCAACCCAGTTGCAGAGTTGTGACGCTGTATATGGGAGCGGGGTCAGAGAGGGAACAATGGCACTTGCTCTTCTCTCTCTCAGATTTCAGTGCCTTCTACCACTTCCCACAGTGAATTGGGCCCTTCTGGTGCTGGTTCCTGGGTGGGTGGGCTTGTGTACATTCTAGGACCCTGTGGGTCTCTCCAACAAACTCCTGTTAGGCTCAGAGTCTCTCCCAGCACCTCAACCCCCACTGGTGTTTTCAGTCAGTGCTTTTAGGTTTTATTTCCTGGTGCTGGGGCCCTGGGTTGCGCCGTCTGTGTTGCTTCCCGTTTTCGCCTGGTTTATTTTCCCGCAAATGTGTGACCCTGGTCAGCCAGCCACCTTGTGCACTTCACTGGGTCTGCTGGTTGTCACTGTGCACCTGGGGTCTGCCAGCTGGCACCTGTGCACCTGGGTCTGCTAGCTGCTGCTTTTTCCTGCCGCAACCCCTCCCCGCCGGTCGCAGACTCTGCCCCTCTTACTGGTCTGGATGAATGGTAGTTGGACTTCTGTACAGTTCAATTTTCTGTCAGTTCTGATTGACTTTTGTTTCTAAATTTTTGTTGTCCTTAATTTTGTTTGTGTGAGGAGGCACTGTGTGTCTACCTATGCCTCCATCTTGGCCAGAAATGCAATTTACTATTCTTAAAAAGTGTTTTTTAGGCCCTGGCTGTGTATCTCAGTTGGTTAGAGCTTTGGCCTGATACGCCAAGGTTGCAGGTTCAATCTCTGGTCAAGGGACATAAAAGAATCAACCAATGAATGCATAAATAAGTGGAATAACAAAACAATGTCTCTCTCCTCCCTTCCTCTCTCTCTCTAAAATCAATAAAAAAATTTTAAAACATGTTTTTTTGTTGTCTATATGTTTTAGTATAACAAAGAATTGCAAACTCTCAGTGATATAGAGTAATAAGCATTTGTTTATCTTTTGTATCTGTGGCTTGTCTGGGTTGGCTGAGAGGCTTTGCTCAATGTGGTACTTACCCTCTGGGATGAGCAGGTAGACTGGGGCAGGCTGTGAGCTCCAGCACTGTGGCAGCAGCTAGAAAGGCACCAGAGATATACAGGCAGGAACTGAATTATTTGACATCAGGGTGAGAGCTGGAGGTGCAGCTTTCTTCCAGACAGATGTGCTAGCAGAGGCCATTGTACTTTTCTGAGCTGTCCCCCAAAAGAGATGCCAGGTAAGCACCATATCTAAATGCCCATCAACCTGGATAATACTTTTTGCCCTGCCCTGGTGATTCCCTGAGACCCTGCCTCACCCAACTTGTGGGCCCACCCAAGCTGTTTTCAGTGGCTTTTCCATATGAATAGCCTGTTTTGGCTTATGCTTCAGACTTTCCTAAAATCTTTCAAATAAGAAGCAACTGGCCTAAGTGTGCCCCCCTATTCTTGCTAAGTGGTTGCAGATCCTTCACTAGCAGCAGCTGGTCTTGGTTTGCAGCTTGGCTTCTCCTAGGGAACCTCCAAACCCAGAACAAGTAGCAGCTATCTGCAGATCTCTTTGTAGCTAATGCAGGTTGGCCTGGGAGGATACAAGTGGTGACTAACCTTGGCCTGCTTCTCCTGGGAGGCTCCAGAGCCACCTCCACAAGTGACACACTCAAGGGGCAGACTCTGTAGTCACCAAAGCCATGCTGAAGCAAATCCTGCTCCTTGGGGTGAGCCCCATACAGCTGATCTTCCACTGTGGTCACAGTGAGGTCTTGCAGCCTCTTGGCCTGGAGGTAAATCTCTACTGTTAATGTGCCAACAGCAATCAAGGCTCAATTACAACAGAAGGGTGTACGAAGCCCACACAGGGTGGGGGACTACACCTGGAGTTCCCAGCTCAGGTGATCAGAGAGACTGTGCTACTGAACCCTACAGAACACCTACTATGTAAGGCCACCCTATCAAGGCTGGGAAACATAGCAGTTCTACCTAATACATATAAAACAACACAGGGAGACTGCCCAAATGAGAAGACAAAGACACATATCCCAAATGAAAGAACAGAACAAAAAAACAGAAAAAGAACCAACCAAAATAGAGACAAGCAATCTACTATATGGAGAGTTCAAAACACGGGTTATAAGGCTGTTTAATGAACTTAGGGGAAGAGTGAAGAAATTAATGAGAACTTCAACAAAGAGATAGGAAACATAAAAATGAGGACAGAATCTAAAAAAAAAAAAAAATAACAGTTAGATATGAACACATTACCTGAAATGAAGAATATATTACAAGGAATCAACAGTGGAGTAGATGAAGGAAAGGATCAAATCATATTTGGAAGATAAGAAAGCAGAAAACACCCAATCAGAACAGCAAAAAGAAAAAGAACCCTAAAAGATGAGAGTAGAATAAAGAACTTCCAGGACAACCTCAAACATACCAACATTTGTGTCATGGAGATCAGGAAACACAGAGTCCCAAACAAGATGAACTCAAAGAGGACCGCACCAAGACACATGATAATTAAAATGCAAAATGTTAAAGACAAAGAGAGAATCTTAAAAGCAGCAGAAGAAAAGCAGTTAGTTATTTACAAGGGAGCTCCCATAAGACTACCAGCTGATTTCTCAACAGAAATTTTGTAGGCCAGAAGGGATTGGCAAGAAATATTTGAAGTGATGAAAAGCAAGGACCTACAACCAAAATTACTCTACCCAGCAAAGCTATCATTTATAATCAAAGGACAGATAAAGAGCTTTGCAGACAAGAAAAAGCTAAAGCAGTTCATCACCACCTAACCAGTATTATAAGAATTGTTAAATGGTCTTCTTTAAAATGTGAAGGGATTTGGGGGGATAATGAAAAAGGTAAAGGGATTAAGAAGCACAAATTGGTAGTTACAGAATAGTCATTGTGAATATAGGGAATATAGTAAAAAATATTGTAATAACTATGTATGGTGTCAGATGGGTACAAGATTTATCAGGGTGATAACTTAGTAAATTATATGATATGTAATCACTGAGTTGTACACCTGAAACTACTATAATATTGTATGTCAAATGTAACTGAAAAGTAAAAAAAAATATTTAAAGAAAAAATCTAATCTATAATAGTTATATAAATGTATATTTAGATTTAGGCATTTCTGTGTATATATAATGAGTTTTATGAAAGGATGGACCCGAAGTTAATGGTAGTTATGTGCATATGGTAGAGTGTTAAATCATTTTTAGTTTTTGCTCTTTTTACTTGCGTGGTTTAAGTTTTTTGCCATGGATACGCCACATTGTAAAATCTAATAATAAAGGTATAGTATTGGGGAAATAAAAGTAATTTTTTTCAGACAAGGGGATGGTGGGGAAAGGGATGAGGAGCCTAAGCAGGGAAAGCCCTCCAGAGTCAGGCTAGCTTTATACCCAGCCATGATCCGTAAACAACCTAAGCAAAATATTTTCTGACTTTGCCAACACTATTTTGGTCATTATGCCAAATCACTGAGTTGAGTCATGTAGTTACTCAGCTATAATGTGCTATATATTATCATCCTAATTTAATTTGATAATTATTTCATACTTTATGAGAAAATGAATTAAAGCAATAAACCCCCCAAACCTAATTGAATACTAATCACTTAGGGAGCTTTCCAAATTATATCAATCAAAGCCCTACTGCTAGCTCAAGTCTGAGTTGGGGCACAGAAATCAGTACATTCACAAAGCGCCTAGATAATTTTTATGATTACCCCCATTTGGAAACTGTTGGGTAAAGCCAGTTTTTTAGAATTCTCCCTGCATCCTCTCTCCCACACAGATGAATGAAAATGAAGAAGAATGAAAGGAGCCCACATCACAAACAACACACAAACAACACACAATGGCCATGTCCTCCGAATTGCTTGACTGGGTAGACTCGGATCTCCTAAGGGGCCATGAAACATGGGGATCCAACCTAAGGGTAATCTATAGACTCTCTGGGGAGACTGGTCTTCTTTGTAAGAGAAGTTTAACAGTTTACAGACATTTTTGACTAGGCTGACCTCCATGCAGGGGATTTTCTAACAGGGTTGAAAAACTTCCATATACCAAGAAGCACGTCCTTAATCTAAAAATGAAAGTTTTCCCTCACACTTGCAGGCTTGCTCAGTGAGCCTGGAGGCATATGCCTTGCATAGGTATAGAATAATTTCTTGAGTTCAATTTTTAAAAAGTTATCTGGTTCCTTTAATGCTTTGTAATGAATAACCATGCTTTGGGTTCAGACTCTTTGCAACAAGAGGAGATAAGCCAATTTTTTTGTACTCTGGCTAAGAAAACTGGGAAAAAAGTTAATGTCCAGAACTGGGGGGAGGGGAGTTAGGGGAGATGGAAGGTTTAGGACCCTTGGATATGCAGGAAAGAAATTCCATGAGAGAGAACATGAAGGAAAATAGAGCGGGTGCTACATGTCCCTTGGCAAGCTTGTCAAGTTTGTCTCAATGTGAAGAAAAAAGTTAAGATGATAGACAGTTGACCATCTGGACCAGTTTTGAAAATGTTTCTGTATTATAGTCAAAGGAATTTGGAATTTACAGAGATTCAGTAATTTCTGATATGGATCCTGGCTCCTGGGGTCTGTGGCATTATGGGTGAGACAAGACAAATTCACATGGACTACCAAGTCCTGTGGAGGAAAAGGGATGGCATGGCTTCTCTCTCAAGGAGAGAAAAAGCCTTGGAGCTCCTTGGCCACTCTCTCAAGAGGAGAGAGCCTCACTCTTGCCTTGACAAGCTTTTATTGGGTTCAATTTGCACAGGAGTAAAGCTCATCAATCATTGTCGTGCAGAAATGATCAAATAATAGATAACATTCAAAGAACTCTGAGGGCCTATTTTGAGTCAGGGTCAGATAGCTAAAGGGCCATAAAACTTTGGGGAACAAACTCACTTCCTGCTTGGTCCCTTATTATTTAAATTAAGGGTGTTAACAAAGTAGGCTTCACAGGATTTTATGCATTCTTTCTTAGGCCTGCTTGCCCTAGGGAAGCAGCCCTTTCCAGCACAGGGCAGCACCCACCACCGGCATTGTTTCAGGCTTAAGTCAGGCAGGGGAAGTGAGGCAGCCAAAAGATTAGGAGACTTCTAGCAGACAGAATGAGGACTCAGGCTATGTCAAAGCCGAGGGGCGAGGGTCCATCACCACCTTTTTCTGTAGCCCCTCAAGTCCTTCCCTGAGGGCCCCTTCAAGACCATGTCTCTCTTAGATTGTCCCTCTTTTGAGGAATCTTACCTGTCATTGGCTAACCAGCTTGGCCTGGGGCCAAGCAGAGTGAAGAGAAAGGGGGCAGAGTTGGTGCCCCTACAAGGAAGATAAGCTTTGTCTCCTAAGTGGCTAATGGTCCCAAGGTCCTTTACTCATCCTTAGCAATGGGGGATTACAGCTCCTGAAACCAGGCAGGGCAGTTCCCAACAAATTTTCTCCTCATATTTTACTTGGATAAAATGTGTGATAAAAGTAAATAAACCTAAGCCCATATGAAGGGCTGGAAAATTCCATCTCCACCTATTACATTTTAAATATCTCACTTGCTCAATTTTAGATGGTATCTTACACTCTAGGCTATAAAAGATAAAGGCAGTCATGTTAGGTACAAGGCATCCCAAATTTAGCTACAAATGTGATCAATTTGTTCCTTGTGTAAATAATTAGCAATGCCAAGAAAAAAGTGCAGAACAAATAAAAACATGATTAGAATTACAAATGAAAACACAAGTCACCAAATTCAAACTGGAGTCTGGTTCTGTTGAAATGTGCTGACTCTGGCCTGGCAGAATGCCATCTTATTGTGGTTAGACCAAGGGAGTTCCAACATGGCCTCTTCCCCCCCTCAGTTTCCTCCATACATTATTCCTCCTTCATAATGTACCACTTATCATTATATTAAAGGTGGCGAAGTCTTAAAAAAAAAAACAGAACAAAACTAGTTCTTCTAGAACTATTCCATATAACGCTCTAGGTAAAAACACTGCCTTCACTTCTCAAGAGGCAGAAACTTAACCAAGTGAATATTAATTTGCTTTAGGTTGGTTTGGAGAACATTTTGGCTGTCCAAATTTGTCTGTCCAAATTATTTTTATTGAAACAGCTACACATTCACTTCCAATTTGAACTGGTAAAGTGCCTTTAAAATCCTTTAAATTTATTTGAAGCGCAGCTAAAACGCAGAACTCAATTTCAGTAAATGTGGGCAATTTGTTTTCAAATTCAGATTGTTTCAATTTTGTTCTGATGTCAGCCTAGGCAACCACAATTTAATCAATCTTGGGAAAAAAAGGATGAACCCAGTTAAATAAATTTTTTTTTGTATTATATTTGGCTTTCACTAAGAGAAGAGGTTTTCCTTCTAAAAAAAATGGAGAACAGATTGGAAAGTGCCATGTTAATGATGCTTATGAGTTAATACAATAGAAAATTTATAAGCAATGGAGAATAATTAACAATTAAAAGCTGTTTTTTGAACAAGTGATAAAATTGACCAAGAAAAAAAGGAGAGAAATCAAATGATTAAAATCAGGAATGAAAGAGAAGTTATCACTATATATTCTATGTTAATAAGCTATTTTGGGTGATGGAAATATTCTCTGTTATAATTGATCTATTGTTATATTTGTTAAAACTCATTGAATTGTGCACTTAAGATTTACATAGTTTACTGTAAATAAATTTTACCTTATTTTTTAAAAAAGATTTTATTTATTTATTTTTTTAGAAAGAAGGGAAGGGAGGGAGAAAGAGTGGGAGAGAAACATCAATGTGTTGTTGCCTTTCATGCACCCCCTACTGGGGACCTGGCCTACAACCCAGACATTTGCCCTGACTGGGATTTGAACTGGTGACCCTTCGGTTTGCAGGCCAGCACTCAATCCACTGAGTAACACAAGCTGGGACTAATTTTTACCTTAATTTTTAAAAATTGAACTGAATGTCTCATGATCTCAGTCAGCTTTTCTCTTTCCTTTTATGTATGCCTTAATGCCAACCATGTTTAGGTAAAACTTGAATTTATTCTACTTGCAAATGAAATTTGTAACCTATTAATTTTCTAGTTACTATAATTCTATGTTTTTATTTCCTTTCTTCTTAGATTATAAACTCCTTAAGAACTCGTTGGTATACTGTGTTCCGAGACCTAATATAATACCATGAACTTTGTGGGTGTTTGACAAATATCTGGATTATTTCTCAACTCTTGGTTTTTGATCATAATTAAAGTGAGCAGAGCTAAACCAAGGTAGGGTCAGATGGCAGGCAGTGAAGAGGATAAATGGGAGCATGCCTGCCAGTGTTCATGTGTCTTCGTGAATATACAGCTATCTGTTCTGAAACAGATGACGAATGATTTGGGTTCATTTCACACTATTTCTTTTCTCTTCATTGCTGGGCATGATTAAGACTTTCTGTTTTTAATGAGTTTAGAAAGTCACCTCAAAAGTTTTAGATGTAAAAACATCCTTAATAAAGTTAAAGATTACTGTATTTTTTGGACCATAAGATGCACCCAGGTTTTAGAGGTGGAAAATAGGAAAAAAATATTTGAAGCAAAAATTGTGGTAAAATATTTAATAACATAAATAACATAATATTTCACCAATGTAAATGTAAACAGAACTCAACAACAGCATTAACAACCATTATTCCTTCCAAATTTGGAGGGGGGGAAGAAATAAAATAAAAATGTGCGTTTTATAGTCTGAAAAATACGGTACTTTGACTCACTTCCCTGTCAGAAACTTCGTGAACAAAAATGAAATCACACAGGATGCATAGGAAAAAGTTCCCTAATGTCCATTAAATAGTTAAATGTGTGTTCAAGTGTGTACGCCATCCTCATGGTCAGCATTAATTAAAAGAAAATAAAATAGAAGGAAGAATATTGAATATGCATGGGAATCTTGAACAGAAGAGAGTGGATAAGGTTAACTTCTAAGAGTATTGCTTTTAGGTAGGACAAGAAGTATTAAAAGGGCAGATGGGAGAAAGATAAAGAAGTAGAGGACAAATTGGGGTGAGGAGAACTTATTTTAAGGCTTCAGAAGCTTGAGTTTAGCAATTTAAGACCAAATGCTCCTTTCTTTCATCCTCAACATTTATTGTGTGCTGACTCTGTACCAGGTGCTCTGCAAGTCTCCATGGCTACCGAGACAGTCCCTGCCTTCGGGCACAGTCTGGGACTGGTGGGGACACTGTGGGTAATATGTTCAAAGTGCCTCACATTTCTGGACATTTGGGGAACTTTCTGTCTCATCGTGTTTTCTCACTCTTTGAATCCGAGTGCTCACTCTATCCTCCTCCCAATTAGATTTCAAACTCTCATGCAGAAACATGCTATGTCTTACAATATGTTTTCTTTTAATTTTTTTAAATCCTCACCCAAGGATATGTTTATTGATTTTAGAGAGAGAGGAAGGGAGGGAGAAAGAGAGAGAGAGACATATCGATGTGAGAGAGAAACATTGATCCGTTGTCTCCTGTACGCACCCCAACTAGGGATTGAAACTGAAACCTAGGTATGTGCCCTGACTGGGACGCAAACCTGTGACCTTTGGTGTACCGGATGACGCTCCAGCCAGCTGAGCCTGGCTAGGGCTCCTCTTTTATTTTGCTTAGCACTTAACGACTGTAGGCAGCATCACACTACTGTCCTTGGACCCAAGCAAAGGGACCTTTGCCTCAGAAGTCTCCATTTATCATATGCACAACTGTGGACGGACCCACAGGCTGTGTGTCACTTGTGGGGTGATCTCAGCTGTGGCAGTGTGACCTCTCATCCTACGCAGCCCCTCTGGAGACTAACAGCAGTCATCTCTCCATCCTTCACTCCACATCCTCAGAATATAAGGTGACCGTGTCTCAGTGGGAAAGGTTGTAGGCTGTGCCACTCCCAACAGCAAAAGCAAACAGAAGTGTTTGAGCAACAGAAGTGTTTAGGTAAGGGAAAAAAACAAATTAATTAACTTGTCAATTCCTTCCTCCCTCAGAGGAATACAATAGATTTTTGTACAATAGATGAATACAATGTATTTTTACATGATGAATTATCATGTACCAGTACTGCCCAGTGTCCATTTTGTTGCTTGCTCACAATTGAACGTAACACCTGGAAAACATTTTGAAATATTAAATGACTCATATTACTTTTTTTTAAAAAAATTATTTATTTATTTCTAGAGAGTGCAGAAAGGAGGGAGAAAGAGAGGGAGAGAAACATCAATGTGTGGTTGCCTCTCACATGGCCCCCACTGGGGACCTGGCCTGCAACCCAGGCATGTGCCCTGACTGGGAATCGAACTAGTGACCCTTTGGTTCACAGGCCCATGCTCAATCTACTGAGCTACATCAGCCAGGGTGGGTTTTATTTTTATATTGATAATATATGTAGGTCTAGATAGAGCATGTGTGAAGGGTGATACTGATTCTTTACATAAAAGCTTGGATATTGATATTGATTTAAGAGATGGTAAAAATCATTATACAGTAATGATTTATATGATTAGATTAAAAATATTTTGTAATATTCAGCCATTATAAGAATTTGCCATATGTGGCTTTATTAATGTCTGAACATGATACATAAAATTCATGAGTTGTTTCTGTATCTAAGTAAAATCTTCATAGACTTTTTTACTTCATTTCTGTTTTTTCAGCAAGTTTCTCCAAATTAAAATTAGTAAAACAAACAAGTAAACAAAACTTACATAAGAGCTTCTGTGGTTCTAGAAAGGCTTTCTAATTTGTAATTACTTAGAGGAGAAGCAAATTATGTGGAAATATTGATTATAAGCACACATTTAGTGATTTTGCTAGATTTGAGGCAGGGAAGTTGAACAGGGAACAAAGGCCTCCAGTTCTACCCCTCCCCGTTTCCATCCCTGGTTGGAATATCAATGGATGAAACTTTTACTGACCACCTGCTCCCCAGCTTCCACCTCCCCCATCTCCTGTAGTTTGAGACAAACAAAACCAGTCTCAACCAGATTTGGCAGCCATGTTGACCTAAAAGTGACCAACAGGGTCATTATAATATCTTTATAATAAATTTGTAATGCAGTTTTGGTGACCATTCTGTCCTCCCCCACATTTCTAGGACAGTTCCTGGAGGACCAAAGAAGAAACCACCGTCTGAAAGGAGGGACAAGGATGAGCCCTATCGGCAGTTACCTCCGTCAGAAGCCACCCCATCACCTCCTTTCCTATGTTTAATAAAAACCTTTCACCCAGACCCCATGGTGGGGGTGTCTTGTTCTCCAAGGTCACCCATCCTCACTTCTTGAGTGTGTAGTTTTGCGTTAATAAATTTACTGTTTTGCTAAATCTTTCCATCTAGCTCTGAAATCCTTTCTTGTGCAGCAACAGAAACTGGACCCTGGTATCAGGGTTAGTCCCCTCTCGGCCTCCCAGGGTGCCACCCGGCATCACACTGAATGGCAGAGAAGTAAGTTTCAGGGATTAAATGTAACTAACGAATTACATACGCTTTTGTTTCATTGCTCCTCGGTTATCACTGGCTCATCAAAAGAACACCCACATATGAGTCTTTGATATTTTCTGACTTTTGACCATATTAAAAACATAGTTTTGTATATTTAATGTTTTTGTTCTTATGAAAGGTGATTGGTCAAGGTAAGAGGATAGAGCATATTTTATTTGAAAGTTTATTGTTTCAACTTACAACTTTCAAATCTTTATTGCTGTGTGAGTCTCCATTTTTACTTTTGTCCCATGAAGATGTTGGGGGAGCTCCACAAAGTGGTACATGGTGAATTTACTGGTTGCTATAAGATCTTCATGGGAAAGAAACATTTTCTCACGGTCAGAATGGTTTTCATCTTAAGAAATAAATAATGCTTTGATTTGCTGAAAATGTTTTATAACAGTTTTAAACCAAAGTTTGTGGTTATTTCTTTTTTTTTTAAATTTTATTTTAATTGTTGTTCTTATCAAGAAACTATGGTTATTTCTTCTTCTTCTGGACTATTCCCATGTTTTAAAAAAAACATTTGAAAAAATGTCAGTCAGTTTCCCTTCCCTCTTCTGAAAAGCTCAGATAGAACATCATGAGGTACACAGAGGAAGGTGGGCATCCCGCAGGGCCCAGCCCCATGCAGAGAGTCGGAGCCCCAGGGGAAAGAGGAGGCTGTCCATGTTTGGGGACAGTTTGGTGTGGGTGTTCAAGCTGAGCTGGGTAAGGAGGGCAATCACATGGAGGGCGCCCCAGAGTGGAGTGTCAGAGCTCAGGCATGGTGACGAGGGCATGCCTGTATAGGGCAGCCTGGCATGAGGTGTCAGAGCCTGAGTGGAATAAAGAGAGCGTCTATACAGGGGAGATATGGCAGCAGTAACGGGAGATGGATTACAAAGTGGGGGATTGATCAAAAAGTAAAGGCATCAAGAAAAATGGGAGGTAGGATTTTTACTGTTTAAAACAAAGGGACAAAACCAGAATGAGTGCTGTGGTGTTAGGTTGGAATTGGTTGTATCTGGTGAAATCATGGATTTCAATAAGTATAGTAAATTAAGTTAATGAAACCAATACATGTAGAATGGTGTGTGGTGAATGTGTGTATGTATGTGATGGCCTCAAAGCAGCACCTGCTCCCCGTTCACCAAAAGCAATGAACACACCTTTCATTCAGGTTGCTAAATTCCATTTATACAAAGAAGAATCAGGGCTTTCTTGAGATGGCTGATTCCAGGGCTCAGTCAAAACTTTGGGACACCCTACTGAGCCAGACAGTAAGAGAGTCTGGGAACAATGGGACCATGTCAAAAGGACACAGAAGCCAGCTTAGAGGAGATCCCATTGATCAATTTGAACACCAAAAAGATAATCATCTCTATTATCGAAAGGATGGTAACCCATTGAATGTAATAGGAAGTTATGAGTCCATGCTAATATAAATTCACAACTGCAAGGTTGATGAAGAATGGGGTGTTTACAGTGTTTTGAAGTGCCTCTACACAACGTATTTGCTAATTACAAAAGGAAGAGTAAGTTTATAGTGGAGAAGTCTGGCAGACACTGACTGAATCAAGTGATTATGGCTGACATTTAGTAAACGAGTAAATCAAAATCCTGCCCCAGTTGATAGAAAGCAATGTGATCACAGCATTCGTTCTGTAATATTCCTGCCAAAGATGCAGCGCCTGAACTGAATTGTGAGAAGACACTGAACAACTGCACATCGGGAGGCATTCTATAAAACAACTGGCCTGTAATTCTCCAACATGTCGAGGCCGTGGAAACCAAGGGAAGACCAAAGGATGAGTTAGGCTAAAACAGACTAGAGACAGGACAGCTAACTGCAGTTTTTGAACTGGGTCTGTAGAGGATGTTAATGGGACAATCAGGGTCTGAGGGTTCGACTGCGTAGAGTTGGTGTTAACTTTATGACTGTGCTGGTTGTGCCGAGCATCTGTGGGAGGATGAGCCTGAAGGAAATACGCACTGAAGTACTTGGTGGGTCATGGGGCGTCGGGTTGGTGACTTATTCTCAAATCGTTCAGGAAGGACAGATCTTTGAATTCTACCTGCAACTTTTCCGTAAGTTTGAGGTTGTTCCCAGACAAAAAATAATTATACTAAATAAAACAAAAGTAATCCTACAAATTGGCAAATTATAATTCTGAAAATGAATAGGAAATAACAAATTGGTTTTAGCCACCTAACCTAAAGACACTTTAAGAGCACAATTTCAGTAAGAGGGCCTAGGTTGTTCTAATGAAATGGCAGATGAAATGCAAGAAACTTTGAGCTTTATGTGTGATAGATAAGTGCCAAATATCAGAGAGCAAGAGGAGATTGCATTCCCTCTGAGTACTGAGTACTCAGTACCACGGCTGAAGTAGGCTGCTGAGTGTAGAGATACTTCTACATTTTAGAGTAGAATGTAGAAATTCATTCGGTTTCTGCCTGCTAAGACAGAACATCATAAGAGGCTGCATTAATTAATGGACTGATTGATTCATCCTGGCTCTGCCATTTACTGGCTATAAGAGATGGACAAATCACTTACTATTCTCTCTGTGCCTCAATTTCCTCATATATAAAATAAGGATAATTGCACTGCCTACCTCATAAGCGCTCACGGGGTGAATTTTAAATGAGTTAGTTTATGTACAGAGCTTAGGACACTGCCTGGTGTCCAGACACATAGGACACTGCCAGAGCCACATGACATAGTGTTAGTCTTGTCGTTGCAGTTGCCGTTGTTAGCAACTCATTCATCCCCAGTACAATTTGCATTCTTCAGTATTGGTGATGGTGACATCATGGTGCATCTCCCCACCAGCAACTGAGAGAAAGCTCCCCTGCTGTGGAAATTTTTTGTGCCACCCCACAGCCTGTGTCCCTCTGGGCCCCCTTAGTGGCAGTCTCAGTACCCACCATGGCCTGACCCCAGCTTTCCAACCTGACCCTAGAACCCCACTGGATGACCTGGGAACCCTTGGTCCGTGTATCTAGAATGCACCTTATATTTCTGGAACACAGTTCACTGTTTCCTTCATGCAACTCTGCCTTTAGGGTGTTCACTTCTTTACTTCCTTTTTGAATTAATCGAGTTGTCCAGGACAACTGACTGAACGCCGCCACCTCCTCTGTGCCCCGCAGAGCTTGTCTGCTCACCTGGGTCCATTCCGCAGTCGACACAGTATCTTTGATGCTTTCAAAACTGAAATACTATTGTATTTTCATTTGACATTTTATATTTTCAATATCCATTCAATGCTTAGGGCCCGGATGTCTATAACCATGTGCACACTGAGCACCGACAGAGGAGGGCTTATGTAATTTTCGTAGGGTCGTGTGCAAAATTCTAAGCTTTATATTGTTATCAATCAATAGCTAGACTGCAGTTCTTGTTTGTTCGCATCTGTTCATGGAACTCACTTGGGCAGCTCTTTGGTGGCCTGTGAGTCATTTAGTTATGCATTTTATTGCTGTGTCACTGTGAAGAACAGATGGCAGCAAATACTTTTTGACTTGGTTGAAGGACTTGAATTTCCTTTGCATTTATGGATTGCCATTCTTAGTGTTGCCATTTTTTAAAAGGTGCTTGCTCATAAACACATGAGAATATACAGTGAAAACCTGTGTCCTTTATCTTCTTTAGCATTTGTGCCTAAAATATACACCAGTAGATACAATATGAACTTTAGAGTCAGTCACAGCTGCATTTAACCATTGGCTCTTCAAGAAAGCAGTTCATAATCGCCATATGAGTTTGGGCAAATCTCTTCATCAAATGATGGGGATGTTGAATGTTGACTCCCCAGAAGAGCACCAGAAAACCCCCCACCTCTACTGATCAAACAAACCTATGTATTGAATTCATTGTAGTGAGGGCAAATTTCTTTCTTTCTTTCTTTCTTTCTTTCTTTCTTTCTTTCTTTCTTTCTTTCTTTCTTTCTATCTTGATTTTATTTATTTACTTTTAGACAGAAGGAAAGGGAGGGAGAAAGCAAGGGAGAGAAACATCAATGTGTGGTTGCCTCTCGCATACCCTCCACTAGGGGCCTGGCCCACAACCCAGGCATGTGCCCCGACTGGGAATTGAACTGGCGACCCTTTGGTTCACAGGCCAGTGTTCAATCCACTGAGCCTCACCAGCCAGGGCATGGGGTGAATATGTTGACAGAAACTTAGTAATAGTTTGGAAGGGAGAAGTCAGGGGAGAATATTTACAGGATTTAGGTGTGGCTGGATGATTCTCAAAGCAAAGAACTGGTTGAGATTGGGCTGAAATTGTGACATAATGGCTTTGGATTGCTGGGCCCAGTGAGGTGAGCATATAGTTAATTTTAGAATTAAACTGTTTTGGTTGGTGTACAGTTTTATTTTTCAGGAGCAAGTAGTTAGGTCATTTTTGCTTCTTTTTAGTACTTACTGGCTAACCCAGGGACAGGATGGTATATTCACCTTCAGGACTGTGTAACATAGGTTTAAGAAATGTGTTAGTTTCAGGTCTCAGAGGTCAGTCACACCACGGGAGTGCTGTGAGTATTAAATAGGTTACTGTATGTAAAGGAGGCTGGTATAGGTGCTCATTAAAATGTTAGTTTCTTTTCTCTCCCAGCCCAGCTGCTTCCTAACCCTCCACCTCTGCTTGTTTATAGGGTTGTCTCATCTTCATGTTAGTAGCATCTAAATCAGTGGGACACCACCGGAGCTGCACCCCCAAAAAGTTTCTTGAATGAGTAAATGAACATTAAAAGATAGATTTTAAAACAACAAAGTTAAAGCACTTTGTAGAGTTTTAATACCAGTTTAAGCCCACGAAACGTGATTTCTTCCAAACATAAATTTATTAATTGCCTTAATAAAAGCAATTTTCTCACTAACTCATTAAAGTTCTGGAAACTTGAAAACTTAAGGGAAAGCACTTAGATTTGGGTTCCAAATATTTAAGTAAATTATTCAACTTTCTAACTCTCATGGAAAAAACTGATCCAAATTAGTTTCGAGTCATTATCTAAAGATATTCTAAGGATGCTACAGTATGAGAATAAAGTGGGAGATCTGAAGATCAGGTTCCTGTCAGCATTTTTTTCCTCTTTGGACTGGTAGTCTTTGTCTTTGATCACTTTAGTTAAAAACCATTTTGATAACTGCTCATTCAGTTTGCACCTACTTTCATTGATAAAGCCTGTTACATCCCATCATCCCATCATGCTGTATTTTCTCGCAGTGCTCACAGATGGGATCTCTCTCTCTTACACACACACACACACACACACACACACACACACACACGTGCGCGCGCGCGCAGAGGATTTGAAACATCAGATGAGAATGACACCAGATCAGCGGTTCCCTGATCATTAAAGCCTCTCCGAACTTTAAAAGAACATATCAGAATCCCTTTCTTATCTCACCAACTCCTGGGAGATTGTGATTCTGTTAAGTCTAAGCTAAGCACTTAGGTTCTTTTCAAAATCTCCTCCAGAGATTCTGCTGATTAAGCAGGTTTGAGAACCACCTTCTGAAGAATATGGTCTTACAGGCACTCCCATCCCAGGGCTGCAGTTTCGGCGGAGCCCAGAATCCTCCGGGAGCCATTCATACACACGAGGTGCAACCGCTGGGATGTTTTTTGTTCCCACCACCTTTCCTGCTTCAGTGGAGGCAAGCAGGCACACCTGGCTACGGGCATGCTTCACTGACTGAGAGGTTAATACAACTGTGACTTTGTAAAAAGGACAGCAGGAGGGGAAGATGAACAGGAAAAGAAATACAGTAAGATTCTATTCTTCTCTTAAGAACTGCAGGTCCCTTTATTCATTCATGTGTATTAGGTGTAAGGGGTTGGGATGTCTGCTGACAAGTGACCCTGGAAACCTCAGCAAGAAATGTCTGAACTTCTGTAGAATCTGAAGGCCCAGACTAATCTATTTTAGTTTCAAGGCAGGTGCTAATTCTTATGGCTACTGCAGGCATCTCTCACTGTTTCATGTGGAATTGGACTAATAATAGCTACTGTTCGTTGGCAGCTGCTCTGTTCTGAGGTTCTGAGAACAAGTTCAGCCCTTTCTCTGCTTTGTCTCATTTAATCCCCCAGACAACACTGAGGCCTGTTATCCACTTGTTACGGAAGAAATTGAGGCTTGGAGAGATTAAATCAGTACCCAAGCTTCGACACCATGTATATTGCACAGCCAGCATCGAGGCCCAGGTTTTTTTTTTTTTGTTTGTTTGTTTGTTTTTTGTTTTCTTCTACTCCAAGACCGGCATCCTGAAGGCACCACAGAACAGTGATTAGGACAGTGGACCTTGGACCCCACTGCCTGGGCTCAGCCTCAGCTGTGTAAACTGGGCAATTTGTTGAAGCTCCCTGTGCCTCGGTTCTCTCATCTGAAAGTGGGGTTCTTACTCCAGGTAATAAATGGGCAGAGGACCTGTACAGGTGGCAAATAATACAAAAGGATGCTCCATGTCACATGTCATTCGGGAATATGAATCAAAACAACAATGACATACCTCTACACACCTGCTAGAACCACAAAAATCCAAAACATTGAAAACACCACCCCTGGGGTGCATGTGGAGTGACAGGAGCTCTCATTCATTGCTGGTGGAAATGCAAAAAGGGACAGCCACTTTAAGAGACAGGCAATTCTTACAGAGCTACACATACTCTTACTATATGGTCTAGCAATTGTACTCTTTGATGTTGATGCAAATGAGTTCAAAACTTATGTTCACACAAAATCTTGCTTATGGGTGTTTATAGAAGCTCTATTTATAATTGCCCAGACTTGGAAGCAACCAAGATGTCCTTCAATAGGTGACTGGAAAAACAAATTGGCACATCCCTACAATGGAATATTATTCAGCAATATAAAGAAGTGATGTCTCAAGCCACAAAAGACATGGGAGAACCTTAAATGCGTCTTCTGAGTGAAAGAACCCGTAATGAAAAGGCTATGTGTTGTAAGACATTCTGGCAAGGATAAACTGAAGGAGGTAAAAATATCTGTGCTGTCCAGAGTTTTAAGGGTAAGGAGGGGGGATGACGAATAGTGGAGAACAGGGGGATTTTACCGCAGTGAAACTATTCTGTGTGATACTGTAATGGCGAATACATGTCATTCATTCACATTTGTTAAAACCCACAGAACTGTACAGTACAAAGAGTTAACCCTAACTTTTGTTACAGTTGATAAGCCATTATTTATACATTATTATAAGCTATTATTATACATTATTATAATGTGTCAATATTGCCTCACCAATTGTAATGAAAGTACTAAGCTAATGCAAGATGCTAATAATAGGGAACGCTATGTGTGTGGTCGGCCGTGGCAGGTGGGGAGAAAGGAGGGTATATGGTAACTTTCTGTATCTTCCACACAATTTTTCTGCAGACCTCAAACTGCTCTAAAAAATAAATTATATTAATTAAAAAAGAAAGTCTACCACAGAAAAAGAGGGTCATTGTGGGGAGTCAATGAGAATATAAATAAAACAGAACAAATGCCTGACACATAGCAAGTACTGAATAAATGTTGTTGATAATCATGGTGATGATGATGATGATGATGATCTGTTGCTTCCTTAGAGGTGATCCAGACATATCATATCTGGTCTGCCTCCAAGCCTAAACTTTTGGTGAGAAATTTAGCGTGACTTTGGATAAATAACATAAACACCCTGCACCTTTGTTTACTCTGTGATAAAATGGGAAAATAATTGTACCTGCTTCTTTGGTTGTGAAAATTTAATAAGTTGATGCTCGTGGAAGGTTAAGAGTGATGCCTGGCATGTAAGTGCTCACTAAATATAACTACTTTTACTACTATTTCTGTACCATCCCCCAACCCTTACTATTCCATGGTACTCTGATCAAAGGCACCACCTCATTTTTCTTCTTTGCTTTCTCCCATTTTAGCCCAAGAGGCCTTGACTGTCTCTTAACTTGCTATCTCCAGCCTTAGTGCAGGGCACAGGCACGTTACGAAGCTCAATACTTGCTGAACAAACAAACGAACAGAGCTGTATTCTGAAACCTGGGCACCTGCAAGAAGGTGTTCTGCATTCAATTTTTTTAGAGTACTTTAAGTAGAGGCCTTCCATGCAGTATGAGTGAAAAGTGACATATTTGCTTTACTGGGGCCCTCCCTCCTTTACCGTCTCATGTGTTTGGGCTCTTCTTGGGTTGGTCTAGCACTTGGGCACTTTTCCTGTAATATCTACCGCCCAGCTCTCCAGGTTTACCCGCACTCTCCTGCACTTCAGCTGTTTGATGAGCCCAGCCATCACACGTTCATAGCCCTATGGTTGTTGACTTTGAATTTGAAAGGTATCCTGTCCTTTCTGGTATATTATTCTCCCTTCATCAAAAGTTTATCTATAGCTTAACTTCACAGTCTGATATGAATTCTAGATTTCAAATGACCTTTAATCTTTTTAGAGGCAGAATTACTAATATTCCACCAAAGATAATTTCTTTTCCTAGAATGGGTGTATATAAACCTGTGTGTGTGTGCATGTATGGTGTTTGAGTGTATGAAAGATATGTATTGTTTTATGTTTCCTTATAACTTCTGCAGATATTTAATTAAAATATAAGGACACTGTTCTCCAAACAGAATCCCTTTTTATGAGCGTCTGAAAAATTGAGGTGTGTAGGTACAGCTCTTCTGGAGAAAGGTAGAACCAACAAAGATGTTTTTAACAATGAGGGAATCTATCACCTTACATTTTTAGATGTGATCATTGTGATTAATATTAATGCAGGAAGATTGGGATTGAATTATTCCAAATAAAAAAAACTAGGGAAAACATATATACTAGACATGATACCATTAGTGACTGTTCTAATAATAGGCTAAAAACGCAAAAAAATATTTTACAAATAAACTCTAAATCACAGTTGTTCACTAGTCCTCCCAATTTGTGGATCATTGGAGTCCTCACACATGAATCTTAATCTTTCGAGGTGGCCTGGAGGATGCACTGGGTTTGTCAATGTTGATAGTGTGGAGAGTCCTTACCGGAGGGAACCCTCCCTCTTTGGGTAGTTTGTCAGAATGTCAGTGAAGGCTTGACCCCATTGCTGAGTTGGTCGACTATGCTTACTGATTGTTCCAGCTTCACAGAGAACCAACAGGCTTAGATGAAAATCTTATTAAGGTGGTTTTTAATAATATTTAATAACAATAACTTAGAAGTGAGGCACTTCACAAAAGTGAAATGGATATATCTAATAATTTCTTTCCCAAATACTGGAAGTTTACTGTATCCTGAGTACCTTGTACATAATTCGCTCTGAACCATGATAAGGGAGGGCGGACTGTGCAGGGTCAGGTATGATGTCATTCTGTAAGATGAGAAAACTGAGATCCCAGGTAATCAAGTGACTTTTCAACAGTCCAAGAGAAACTTGTCTTTCTGCCTGATTTACCTACTCCCAGTCCACTTCTTGCAAAGGTCTGAATATCCCATGACATCTGTAATTTTTCATTGCCATTGGGTTACTGCCAGCTGGTCTCAGGTCATTCCAATATTTTCTCAATGTTGCAGCTGAAATGATCTTTCTCAAACGCAAACCTAATTCTATGACTTCTTTCTTTAAAATCCTTCAATGGCTCTCTGCTGCACTTTGATGGAGCAAACCTTTAACAGAGCTAGCAAGATCTGATATAAACCACTAAATCTCTCCAAACATGTCCTACCCTCATCTTGGATGGTTCTTTCCCCAATCTGGGTAATTTCCTCATACTCCTATGCCCATCAGTACTTTGCTAAAAACTCAAGGGGACCTTCCTCAGGCACTAGCCACATTTTATGTGATCAATAGCCACATGTGGTTAATAGCATAATGTTCTACGCTACTTGCAAATGGTTCGATCTGACTATGAACCTTTTGGGTCTTGCATTCAAGGCAGGACCAGAGCAGCATTTAGTCTAGAGTTAATTGTCCCCACTACCGAGACAAGACTTTTCTGAGTTCTCTACCCAATGCCCCATGGATTTTGAGCATTTCCAGTCTGGATTACAGAAACAGGCACTACCCCTGACCCTGTAGTGATGGAAACTCCAAAAGGAGATGTCTTTTTTTCTTTTGCTCTTCAGTACTGAGCTATCTCTAAATCAGCTGGATCTGTCAGAGTGTCCCAGTGCACGATGATCCTCAAGATGTGTTTGTGGTTGCTAAGAAAGGTAGTCCTTCCATGAGCCACTTCTGGGAAATGCAGATACTCCCCAGGAAACGATTCACACATCTCTTCCCATTTCCCCTGCACTAGTGCTTGAGTGATTTCTCAAACACTGGCAATATGTGAGAAGCCAATTTTAGACTTTCCTTCTCTGCTAGAAACTGGAAACATGAAACAATTAATTGATGATCTGAGCAGATGTCTGACCTTGTCCCCATTACATTGTCAATCACAGAGTTGCTCTCTGCCTTGAGTTTTATGAGTTTATTTCTAATGTCCCATGGAGAAGAATTTCCCCCATTTACAAGCCATCTAAGATGCTCTGTAATTTGCACCTCTTCTCCCTGTGCCTTCCCACCCCTGAATGAGCACTTGATCACCTTTTTTCATGTCGTTTCCTAACTCGTAGGCACAGCTGTCTTGCCATGCCAGCCAACTCACTGGCTCTCTATCATCTTCAAGATCCAGTAGAAACTCTTTCATTTTGGTTTATGTAACCACATGTCAGCTGTATTACCAATTAGATGTATTACCGGTTAAAGCCTAAATAACGACGCCTTAAACCCTGGGGAATCTGAGATCCTTTCCAAGATTTCTTTGTCTCTGAATCTTTGCCACGAGCACGCAGACTTCTGGGCTCAGGTGTTATCAGTGGGTAGTGCCTATTATGGGATTCTACTTAAAAAAACAAAACAAAACATTTTATTTGCTTTTAGGGAGAGGAGAGGGAGAAAAAGAGGGAGGGAAACATTGATCTTTTGCCTCTCACATGCTCCCAACTGGAGACTTGGTCTGCAACCCAGTCATGCACCCTGACTGGGAATTGAACTGGTGACCTTTCAGTTTTCAGGCTGGCGCTCAATCCTCCAAGTACGCCAGCCAGGGCTGTAATTCTACTTCTTTTTAAGTTCTAAAAAAACACTTACCCAGCCCCCTAGAACTGTGTCAACAATAGTTGACACAAAGCTAATTTTGGAAAGGTTTACATTGCATTAATGCAAATGACTTCTAGTAGAACATCAGGTATCCCCCTTTTGAAATGCTTTTAGTTACTCTGACATCAACAATTTTCACTGGCCCTTCACACCACATGGGCTCCAACTGCACTCATATCCCTGATTATCTTCTTACTCTCTTTTCAAGAGTAAAACACCTTTCTTTCTTGCTCTAGCCACCTCCTAAAATGTTTACCTTGGCCCCTGCTGACATTCACGCTCTTGCAGTCTATCACCAAGCAACTGTCCAAATATTGGCTCAAAAATTATAGTAACTTCCCTAATAGGAATTCTGGTGCCAAATGTTAGATAATACATTTTTTTACTTCCATTACATCACAAAGCTCTTTTTGCCCTGACTTTGCTTACCCTTCCTGCCTCATCGCCTCACTACTCCACATGCCTTTTTTGTTATCAACATGCCATGTTCCTCTTCATTCCTGTATTTTATTTTTTAAAAGATTTTATTTATTTATTTATTTTTAGAGAGAGGGGAAAGGAGAGAGAAAGTGAGGGAGAGAAACATCTACGTGTGGTTGCCTCTTGTGTGCCCCCTATTGGGGACCTGGCCCACAACCCAGGCATGTGCTCTGACTGGGAATTGAACCAATGACCTTTTGGTTAGCAGGCCAGCACTCAGTCCACTGAACCACACCAGCCAGGGCCTCATTTCTGTATTTTAAAAACATCTCACTACTTTACCTGAAAGCCCCTTCCATCATCCTATAAAAAGATATATGTTTTCAAAAGGGAAAGTCATGCCTCTTGTACAAATATAAAATAGAAACCCATCAAAGATTTTATTTAGCTCATTAATTAATGAGGGAAGTAGTAAGATGCTACAACTAGTTCCAAGAAGAATTCAAAGAGTAAAAACATACATAGGCCATAGAGGCCATCAGGATTAGTTCAGTAAATTTGCTTCAAAAATGCAAAACTGGCTTATTCCACATGGAGGGGAGGAAAATCAATGGATCCTATGAGAAAACAATTTATCTCTGGACAAGGATAATTTGCATTGCTATACATTGTCTACAAATTACTGAGTTGTAAATTGCTCAAAGACCATGAAATGCACAAAGCTCCACAAGCCAGATACCTTGGAAGACATGGAAGACACCACCTGATTCTCGTTGCAGATGGCTGGTAATGTTTTCAGTCCACTTCCAAGGCTTTCACAATTTTCTTTACATTGTCTTTCTCTCTCTCTGTTGTCTTCTGCTCCTCTCTCTTTCCCCTTTGGTTTACTCATCCTGGTTGTCAGTGGTTAACCCTTTCCTTTCCAGATACTCACAACCCGTCTGTTTAATAACTTGTCAGAAATTTGTTTAGAATAACCCTCAAGCTATACAGTGGTTTTCGAAATAATTAATTTCTTTCTGCTTTTGAACAAAATCAGGAAAACATGTTTTTGTGCTGAGGCTTCTGGTGCCTCCAGTGCTTCATGCAGCTGAGGTTGGAGGCTTGAACTATCTTTTAACCAGCTATAAAATTTCTTAATTTATTTTTTCCATATCTTAGAATTGAATTTCTTCTTTATCATGTTGGAAAGTTGAATACAGTTTAAATATTGATTCTTCTCTTTAAAGAAGAAGGTAAGAGCAAATGGGATCTTGAGACATTCCACATTCTCTATTGTTCGCTACATTTATATGCATGGAGAGTCTCCGAATGATGGTCCCCCGTTTATATATTCATTTACTAGCGCTAAGAATAAGGTTTTGGTTGCTTGCAACATCTTCCACAGTTCTCAGGATATTCAGGGAGTTCATCTTTGGCATTTGGTTCACAGGCTGATGCAACCCAGGCATTCTTCCCTTGCTGTTTCTGTGTTGAAGTCCTCCTAAACATGAACTATTTGGCGAGCTGTAGGAACTCTGGATTCATCTTCCTATTCACTTTCTTCCTTACTGGGATGATTTATAATAGGACTTTTAGCACCGTGTTGTAATAGTCAATAGCTAACTTTAGAGGGGTGAATCAATTAAGGTTCCTGATTATTCATTCTATGTAGTTCTTACTAAAACTTAATTCACTAAATGACTTGTAGAAAGCCACAGAGGGTACATATTAATGCTGAGACAGTATTTTCAGGAAAGGATGGCCACAGTGAGTAAACAAAGTGGCATTTGAAGAGTTAGAGGTAAGTAGATCCCATGCTGGTGAAGAGGGAAATGTGCTAATGTAAACAAACCAAAGCTATCCAAATAGGTTCACAGTGATTCTCCAGTGACTTCAAAGCACAAATAGGATTTATGTGCATTTGGGTGTTCAATTCTGAATCTTGCTCGATGTCGAGCATAGAAAGGGAGATCTGGTGCTGCTCTCCTGGGTGCTCTGGGTGCAGCTGGACAATCACTTGTGTGGTTCAGGCTATAAAAACTCACTCACAGGGCTATGGGGAGCTGAAGATCACTGGTCTGGGAGGGGGGAGGCAGGCACTGTCTCTGGCAGGCACTGCAGTGGGTGGAGACCAGGCTGGGGTGTGTATATCTAGCCTTATACACGTTGTCATGCGACAGTTACCTTCAGGGCCTCTGCCCACTGCTTTTTTTTTTTTTTTTTTTTTTTTTTTTTTTTTTTTTGTGCTCTTCTCAGGTAGTGTCTCTCCCCTCTTAGTCCCTGAATTGCAGGCAGTTTAGTGGTTGCAAAAACTATTTTTAGGTTAGTAAAAGGGACTCAAAGGGCATATAGTGTATGACTAAAAAGAAAAGAAGCAAACAAGGTATGCCAGGCATTGCTCTTGTATTTCACATTTATTAACTTATTTAATCCTCTTCACAACCAAGCAGGTAATATATTATCCTTATTTTACAGGTATGTACATTATAGAAAATCACACATATATTACTCAGTTATTTTGCCTTGCAAAACAGTAATCTACTTTTTTTCTTGAAAGTAAAGCTCTCACATGATTTCAGTCGCAGCTAATCCCAAACCTTGGTGGGTTTAGGGGGAGGTGAGGGAGGAGAGAGTTGTTGTGGTTAATTGAGTTAGCTTCTGCCCTCTAGTCCAAAGCATTCCTGCCCCTGCTCCTCTACAATTCCCGAGGGAATAAATTCCCAACATTTTTGAATGTTGGCCATGTCCCTCCTCAGCTGGTCATACCCAGAAATACTGAGTAAGCATTGGTATCATTATTGAAATCACACGGACTCTTCCAGCTTACTGTAGGTCTTGCTAAATGTCTTGACCTGTTTTTCATTTGTTGATCCACCCATGATCTTCCCCCGCAATACAGCCACACAGAAAAGGTCCTCTGCTGGCTCCGTGGGTCTCATATTCGATAAAGATCTTGCCCAACCAAATGAGCCACACCAGTCGGGGTTCCATCTTATTTTCGGATGCAATTTAAAACAAGTTGTAGATATCCATACACTTCACCCCTGAGCACTTAGCCTGGATGAATATCATTCATCAGGGTTCACTATGTGTTTAGAGTGCCTTTTCTGAAATAAAATACACACTATGCATAAAACTCAAATGTATTATTTTGTCACATTTGACAAATACATATACTTGCATACCCACACTCTCATCAAGATATTGAATGTTGACAACACTCCAGAAAGTTCTATCATGCCCTTTCCCAGGCAATCCCCGGCACCCTCCCTGAGAGACAAACATCATCCTGGTTGCTCTTTCATCATAACTTGGTCTGCTTGCTCTAGAGTTCTGTATTGAACTGAAAGGAATCATACACCACGTGTATGTTTTGTCTAAAGCTTTACATAATTTTTCAAGCAATATAATTTGTTTAATCCTCGCCCAAGGATATGCTTATTGATTTTAGAGAGAGGAAGGCCGGGGAGAGAGGGACAGAGACATTGAAAACATCCATGTGAGAAACCTTGATCAATTGCCTACCGTACACACCTCTACCAGTATAGAACCCACAACCTAGGTATGTGCCTTTTGGTACGGGTAATCGAACTCACAACCTTTTGGTGTACAGGGTGATGCTCCAACCAACTGAGTCCCCCGTTCAGGGCTCAGCATGATGTTTTGAGATTCATCCGTGTCGTTTGCTTTTATTTGCCGTTTGCTTCATTTCGTTATTGAATTGTGTTCTGTTGCGTGAATGTGCCCCAGTTTGTGTATTCTGTTGGTGATGGATGCCTGCTGTTTCTATGTTTGACTGTTACAAGTAAAGCTGATATAAACAAGTCTTTTTGTGGACATACATGGAATTTCTGTATTGTAGGGTAGGTAAGTGTTTCGTTTTACAAGAAACTGCCAGGCTATTTTCCAAAGTAGCTTTTTTTTTTTTTTTTTTTAAATTTTACATCCCCACAATAATGCATCAGAGTTCTGAGGGTTCCACATGTTACTCAACATTTTGTGTTGTCGATCTTCTTAATTTTAGCCATTCTGTTGGGTATATAGCCATTCTGACTACTGGGAACTCATTGTGCATTCCATTGTTTCCCTTATTCATGTCGAGATCACTAATGTATCATTTTTATTTTTTAAATTTTTATTTATTTATTTATTTTTAGAGAGAGGGGAAGGGAAGGAGAAAGAGAGGGAGAGAAACATCAATGTGTGGTTGCCTCTCACGTGCCCCCCACTGGGGACCTGGCTTGCATCCCAGGTGGGTGCCCTGAATGGGAATCGAACCAGCGACCCTTCGGTTCGCAGCCTGTCCTCAATTCACTGAACCACACCAGCCAGGGCCACTAATGTATCATTTTAAATTCTTTTCATGTTCAGATCACTAATATATCATTTTTAATTCTTGTAGCTAGTGTATTTTTTCCTATGGTAGCTTTTAAGATTTTCTCTTTTCCTTTTATGCTCTGAAGTTTCACTGCAATCTGTCTAGGACTGTATTTGTTTGTTTTCATTTATCCTGACTTTTCAATTTGAGAATTTCTTTAATTCTGGGGAATTCAATTTTTTAAATTTAGGAAATTCTTTCTTATCATCCTTTTGAATGATTGCTTCTCCCCTATCACATTTTTTTATTCCTTAGGGGACTCCTTTTAGACGTTTGGTGGAGCCTCTTACTTTATCAGCTTATTATTTGCATTTCCCATATATTTATTTTTCTAGGCTATGTTCTGTGTAATTCCCTTTACTGTTAATTGGGTCTAGACTACTATTTAGAATACCTGGGGAATTTTTATTTCCATGAATATTTAAAAAATTCTTAATTAGCTTTTTAATATCTGCCTTTTTTTGTCATAATGTCCTATTTTCATCTTAAGGATTAAATTTCCTTCTTATTCTCTGAATATTTAAAAATATGCCTTAAAATCTTGTTCAAATTGTTCCAGTATGTATTATTTGCCAGTTGTCATTTTTTCCAATTTGTTATTTAGCTTCATTTATGGTGTTGAGCTATTTTTGGTGTAACCTGTAACCAGGTTTTTTATGCTCAACATTGGGGGCAATTGTTATCGGTCAGAACTTAATGTGTCCTGCTTGGTGGAGGTATTTCCTACAGGGACAGTTTGTCTTTGGTTTCTGAAAGGACCATATGAGATTTCTATTACATTTCTTGGCACAGGGGTCCCGCACTCAGAAGGTAGTTGGGAGAATTTCTTCTCTTTGGCCTAGGAGTTCTGATTTCTGAAGGTTAACTGTTTCTATCTGTGTTCTGGACAAGCTGACAGCTGGGGCTGGTAGGTCCTGTTTTTTCTGGTTCCCAGCTCTTTCAGGGACCCAATTCCAGTTTCCCTACCATGAGTGGGCCCGTGTCCTCAGCTCATATCATCACGCAAATACTGAGACTGCAGCCCCTGACTTGCATTTCTTAGGGGTTACACTCCCCCACCACATTCCCATTAACTGCTGTGGATTCCTTGCTATTTTTGATATCTGAAATTTCCTTCTTTTTGCTTTTGAGCTTGGAATATATTAAAGATATGTTTAAAAACAATTTATCTGGCATTTGCTTTCATTGGACTACTTTTTAACTCAGTCTGCCATCTTGATTTTAAGTTTCTACTTACTCTTTAAACCATTGTGATTTGGCTTATTCACCACAATTCCACTGAAAAGGTTTCTATCTATTAGGTCCAGACATTTCCCAGTGTTTATAGTGTATGATGTGTGATGCAATTCTTCGACTCTTCCCCTTTAAAGATTCTCCCCTTCTGGGCACCTATTTCCCTGCTTCTCCAGGTTGACCCTGCTTCCGAACTGCTCCTTCTCAGTCTCCTCAGAGGCTGCAACTGGTGATTTCCAACCTCTGACTCCACCCAGATGTTTCTTTTAGGCTCCACACCTGCGTATTCAACTTCAGACTCGATGTTTCTTTACAGTGTCCCTCAGGCATCTTGATTTTTTAAAAACTGAATTCCACTTCTCCTAAATCTGTTTTTAAAAAAGTAAAGAGGAGTAAAGCATTGTTTTTATTGATCATGAACTTCAAAGGGAATATTTCACATAGATGTAGAAGAGTGGTGGTTTGGATATGGTAGTGAGGACCTGGATGGATTCTCCCTTCAATTTCCAGCTTCTAGAAGCAGGATCTATGGGACTCCAAGACCTTAGGGGAGAGCCAAGCCTCAGTTGAGAGGAGGCAGAGAGTTTTCAGTGAAGAGACCAAGCTGAACTGTAGTTCACTGACAAAAAAAGCAAGATTTACGGGGCACAACTGGGAGAGGAAAGTAGCCAAAAGGAGAGAAGTCATAAAGAAGTGCAGCACTCACTAAGTGTTTACTGAGCTTCCTGAGGGCAGGTGCCAATCACAACCATCTTTCCACCATTAGAATCTACTCCAGTGTCTGGCTTATGCTAGACTCTGAGCAAATGTTTGTTATAATAAAATTAAACTGTTATAAATAGCATTCAATTATTTTCCATGAGTGGGGATGTGGTAAAAGATCCTGTTCCCTTTTGATAAGAGAAAATGAGAAAGAAGGATAATAGCTTTGGGCATAAAGAAGGCTATAACCCAATTGTACAAACATTTAAAAATATCTATTGGCTTGTGACAGTTGAGAATTGTCCTATATCAGGCATCATTTCCCTCGTCTGTCAGATCCAGGGATTCTGTTTCTTGTTGAGGAGGGTCTCTTTCTTCTCCCAGCACTTGTGGAGATAACTATCATATGGAACAGATATTTCCAATGGATATGGCCTGCCCAACTCTCTTCCTATAAATCTGTTAGAAAAATTTTGTTGCCCTGGCTGCATGATTGAGTTGATTAGGAAGTTGTTCTGTGCACTGAAAGGCTTCAGATTCGATTCCTGGTGAGGGCACATGGCTGGGTTGTATGTTCCATCCCCGGTTGGGATGCATACGGGAGGCACCTGATCGATGTTTCTTTCTCTCTGTCTCTGTCTCTGTCTCTCTCTCTCCTTTCCTCTCTCTAAAACCAGTTAAAAAAATGTCCTTGGGTGAGGATTAAAAAAAAAAAAGAAAAATTTTGTTAAAGGAAATTACATATAGTAAATAAGTCAGTCATTTGGTTATAAAAGTCAAAATTTTCCATGCTGCAGGTCCCCCCTCTTTTCAATATTTCACTTATACTGGCTGAGTAGGTGAAGTCACCTCTAGGTTAAGTTTCTCCTAATGATGCCAAAGGTTTGCTAATGATGAAGCCTCCTTGCTTGTCCGTTTCTGCTTCCACCCAGAACTCACAGGCAACTCTCTTCTGTGCAATGAGTTTTGGGTTTCTGAAATCTGTCATCTCTACCTAATACAAGGTAAAAAGGAATAAAAAGAAAAATGTAATTCTTGTCTTTGCACGATGCCATTCACTCCGTCTGCCATGTGGAATTACCTTCTTTATTTGACAGGTTTGTTGGTGGTGATGTTGAGCTGTGTATTTGACCATATTCTGGATTTTTTTTTTTTTTGCAGCCAGTCTGCAGAACTCTGTCTCCAAACTCTCTCTGTAGCATTGTGCCTCCATCGCTATTGATTCCATTTGTGAACTCGCTAATTATAGCATGGTTTAATTACATTTATGAGAATAGAGATTGATAAAGTTTACCTTTGTTTGAAGGAGCTTGCTACCTATCATGTGATGGAGACTTAAGCATGTGTGATGATTGAGGGAGGGCCGGAGGAGAGCCACTGAGAAGGAAGGGAAGCAAGAAACATCATAAAAAATTGCAGAAGGTTTTATCTGAGATACTGTATCCTTCTTGGTAGAAGTTCTAGGCAGTTTTAGGGACTTTCTTCAGAGAGGGACAGAGGGAGTTTAATTGGAAACTCTGGTCATAGTTATTTAAAGTTACCCCTTTAAACAAAAAGTGGCTTTGTTTGGTATGTAGAAAATTCAAGGGCTCTCAATTGGTCTGCCAAAGCACATTGGTGTATTGTAAATCCTTCACAAATGTGTTATGAAATTTTTACAAGTTTGTCAGATTAAATTTTGATCTGAGATTCCTACATCACGGCGCTAGATCTCAGACAGAACTTTAAATGGAGCAGGTCCCGGAACTGAAGGTGGAGTAGGGAACGGAAGGTGGCAGGTAGCATAGTGCATTGTCAAACCACCCCAAGAAAGATGGTGTGTTTACTGAACTCACGCCTCCCTGGCCTGGGAATGTCAAAGAGGGTGTGGACAGGGCAGAATGCAACTCTATTCCCACAACCATTTAAGGCTGAGGGTCAGCCAAGGGAACTGGGGGAATGGCTGGACGTGCTTCCGTAGGCACTGTGAGATGCTGTCACACTGAGTAGTGATGGTGGTTAAAGATGACTGACTTTTTAGTGTTGCTTGAGGTTTTTTAAATTTCTTCAAGTGTGCCACTAAAATTATAGTATTCTAAATGGTAACACACACTCACACACATGGTGTGTGCTGAGAATCACCGTAGTGGTACATTTAAGATTAAAATAGAAGACACCTTCTTGTTCCTCTTTCTTATCAGGTAGCCCACCAAGGCTTTAACAGCCTCAAATGAATAGCAACTGTTTCCTTTTTATCTGAGCCACAGAACATGAGAGCTCATTAAAATCTAAGAAATTTTATTAACTTTGATGACACCTTTCTCCCCATTATTTTATCTGCCTTTCTCAAGCAGGATTGTGAGGTTGCTTGATGGGTTTTTAATATTGTCTTGAAAAAAATCTCCTCTTGGGCATGTTTGTGCAGTAGATAACATGAAAGATTTATTTAAATGAGCTTATTCAAATGAAGTGGGCAGACACCATAGAACCAGCTTGGCACCAAATATATTTTAGAGTAAATTCTCTTCAACCACTGTTTGTTACCTCATTTGTAATAGAACAAAGAACCACTAGACGGAGCTAGGGATTAAGAAATCACAGCTCTAAATTGGGTGACTGCCATGCTGGGTAGAATGTTATCACAGGGAAGAAGTGTATCATTACTTTCAATGCCTATGCAAGTCTTACTTAACTCTGCCAAAGCAGTCAGTTTACTTTGTGTTTACACAAGATGAGACAAAGGATGATATTTGTAATAGACCAATTATTTAGTCACTGTAATGATGTTTGACCTTGGTACATGCACTTTACAATTTAGAGTACCTTTTACATTTTAGGATACATAACTATATTTGATCTTTGCAGCGACTCAGAGATTGGAGGGCAAGAATTAATTCTATTTTGGATACTAATAGACTTAGGGTCTCTGCAGTCCAATAACAGGCTGTGTCAGGACCGTACAACTGAGGTTTCAGGCTCAGTTTTTTTCCTCTTTCATTTTAATGTTGACTGTTGACCTAGCCTGGAGCAAACTAGAAAACTATCAACTCACTCCTTTTGTGGGAATAGACTTAGTCTCTAGCCATACCCAAGAGGGGCATATAGTAAAGAGAGGGGTAAAGAATATGTACAGGTAGAAATGTCCCCAAATCAGTGAACAAAGGAGGGTCATTTGAGCTCCTACCCAAAACCCTTCAGAGAATGGAAGTCTTTGTTATACCAGGGGCAGGCGTGAGGACCACACCTCATCCTTGCAGTGTGGACTGCCCTTCAAGTCAACATCGAGGTTATTCATTGTTACATGTTTGGGAAGCTGCCCACCCCACCCTACCCTCTACTTCAAGCATTTGCCCTTAGAGAACAAGCCCATGGTTCTTATGTTTGTCACACAGTTTGTTCCTGTTTCCTGACCTTACTGATCATAACAGCATGTGCTTCAGCTAAAAAAGTTATGTATATATATATATTTTCTTGACTTTTGGGGAAAATACTCATTGGATAAGAGTGGAAATCAGGTCAGTCAGCCAGCCAGCAAAATTGATCAACCGTCCAGAGCCTTGCATTTGGCTTTTGGTTATCTTTGAAAACAGCTCAAGACAGCTCTTCTGGAGCTCGATCGGTTAGTCACTCTGCAAGTCTGACCTCCTACAACACAACCTCATTAATTACTGGTACAACAGCGGCTTCGCAATCAAGGTGGGGCACCTTCACAAATGAGGCTAAGAAACCCTAGGGGGAGGGAGAAGGAGGGTGTTCCAAGAGCGTCAGAAGTCCCAGAGGCTCTGGCCTGAAACAGAGCAAAGGAAGAGAGTTACCTGTACATTATCACGCTACTCCAAGACTCGTGGTGACTTTGTTGGGAGTGAATCCACCACCAAAGCTGCTCACGCTGCCCCCGCTCTCCACTCAGCCCAAGGCGCACTGAACGCAAGTACCAGATGTGCCCAGAGGGTGGCGTTGCCAATCCAGCCTTGGCCCACCGCAGGTCGCCGCCTCCAGGTCGCCGCGGGACCCCGGGTTGGTCTTCAGCAGGCCCGCGGGGGGTGGGGTGGGGGGAAGACGCACCCGATAGGGGGCGCTTCGGACCCAGGCTCTGCGGCTCCCTCCGCCCACCCGGAGTCGGCTGCGGCGAGGCTAGCCCAGCGCGAGTGCACTGCGAGGCGGGCCGCAAGGAGGGAGGCGCGAAGAGTGCTCGAGGGTGGCAGCGGGAGGGATCCGCCGCCCCTGCCCGCCCAGCTCCTGTGGGGCGCATGAGGCGCTTCAAGCCGCGATCGCGCGCGGGCCCCGTACCTGGCTTTCTGCTGCCTTGAGAAGCTGCGCCGGGACACCACCAGACCCTGAGCTGCTGGGAGGATGACCATGGCCGGGGGCAGGAGAGGACTGGTGGCCCCGCAGAACACGTTTCTGGAGAATATTGTCCGGCGGTCCAATGGTAAGAGGTGCAATCGGGTTTCAGTTACCCAGGCTTTTCATCCGTGTCTTTAGTGCAGACGCCTCCCGAGCCAGCAGATGCAGCAGAACCCGGAGCTGTGCCGGGAGCCCCGGCGCGGGCGCCCGGGCTGCCTCCCGGAGTCTGGGAAAGGTGGTCAGGGAGGGGCGCAGTCTGATGGGCCCCCAGTCTAAAAGGAGAGGTCTCCTGGGGACGCCTGGTGGGCCCTTCTCCCACCTTCTTGGTCTCCTCTTCAGAGAGCGTGACAAGGGATGAGCAAAGTACTGGGAAAGTGATGGGAAGCTGGACGCCGCGTGTTCCCCATCAGTACAGCCCACCTCTCTGCGAAGGCTCTGAGGGCGTCGGACTGCTGCCGCTCGCGGCGTCGCCTCCGAATGGGGAGCCAGCTGTGGAGACTCGCAGCTCCGGCCGCCCGCCTCCACCTTCCATCCCTGCAGCCGAAAAGTCCGAGGTGTAGGAACGCGGGGACCGAGGGGCGTGCTGCAGGCTGCCCGATTCCACCTTTTCACTCATTGAGGTTAAGGCCATGAGGTGCAGAATTTCCTAGACTCAGGTGGGAAGTGGAGGGCACAGGTGCAGATCTGGCTAAGCGGTCACAGGTACGAATTTGTCATAGCTCCTCTCTTCCAAACACAACTGTGTTTTATGCCCATGTATCTTGCTCACCTATGAATTCCCAAACTTGCCAAGCTTGTAAATCTCCATTATCCAATAAACCCAAGCTCCCTGCCATTCTCTTTCCCTGTGACATTAAGATGGACAGTAGCACGAAGGGTGGGGGGTGGGGCGAGAGTCCTAGGAGCAGGGCTGGAACGGGATACGTTTCAGATGCCTTCAGGACTCTCAGCGGAGCACCCTGGCAGAACGCTTGCAGAGCGAATAGGAGCAGGGCAATGGGAAGGCACAGTGCACACCCGTTCATCAGACGACTAACACGAAAGGGGGCCAGCTCTAGAGAAGCGGAAAACTGGACCCCTCTCCTTCCAGAGACAGATGACGTTCCTTAGGAAGACATGAAGCGCTAACTCAGGAAATGGGTTTTTAAAAATGTGTAAATATCTTGGCTTCACTGCCTTAGGAGATTGTGTTAAAACTATGGGCTTCTGTTTGGATTTAGTTAAGGAGTTAGAGGAAGGGCATGAAAAGTGACTTGTGCTACTTTAATTAAAAACTGATTTAAGTTTACCTCGTAATAAAGAACTTAACTAGGATAGCAAATCATCATGCATTAAATACTCCTTAGAAATGATCATTTATCATGTGCCTCTTACGAATAAGACTAATGAAGAGTTTCTAGTCAGTCACCTTTCCTTTCAAGTCTACCTCGCTCAAACTCAGGTGGCTTTTAGAGCAAGGTCATAGCCATTACCATAGCCATTGCAAGGGATGGCAATTACTACATGAACAGCCACAATGAACTCTTCTGCCATAAAAAAGCCGGAGGTGTTTATAGATTTTTAAATAAAATCACTATTTAAGAGTTAATGTGCCGTGATTACTATTGTTACTAGCCTTTTAAGGTGATACAGAGGCAGTGTTGTAGATTTGGGGAACACTTGCCAGAAACATCAACTTTCCCACAAATATCAATGACAATTTCATTTCTTGGTGAAGAGGTGGAGTCCTTTAAGTGAGACGGGGAACCTGTATCTAATATCTACCATGTTGTGTGTTTGAATGGAGGGAGCAGTAAGAGAATCTTACAGGTAACAGTCACAGTGTTGCTTGGGCTTGGTAGGAGCTAATACCACAATAAAGTAAAGATAAAAAAATCCTGAAGCTGACACCATAATTAAAAGAAATTCTGGAGTGTAGAAGGCAGAATACCTTCTAGTTGAGTTGATCTTAGAGCCACTTCCCCTCAGTAGGCATATGTAGAACGTCAGTAGAATAACTAGCAGGGAATATTTTTAGTACTGGCACTTTAATTTCGGCTCCCCTTCCAACAGCTTAACTGCAATTAACCAACCAACCAGACAGCATCAACAACACAAACAAAACATGCTGGGAGAAGTGGATACACTTTTAAAATTATGTATTATTTCAGAAGAAAAGATTCTGATCTCGAAATGTAGATGTAAGTTTTTAGTTATCTGTTTCATGATATTTCTTGAAAACAAAAAATGTGGACTCTTAGAAACATCACAATATCTACATGCATTGTATTATTTTACTGTGATGGAAAAAGTCTATTTAAAAATATTGATTGTCTCCTCCTAAAATCCACCAACCTTTTTTTTTTTTGACAGTACAGTATTTTAAATAGCATTGTACCTTTAAATAGCACTACATTTTGATCACTTTATTAGGCATTTTCTCCCAGTGGTTTTGTGCAGTATTTTTGTTTCTCTTTTAAAGATCGGAAAATTGAATCCTAAGTATATTAAGTGACATTCAGAATGGCAGGCATACGTGCCTGAAGCAGGTATTCTTTAGAAGATAACATTCATCATTCCTGTGGCATCATTGTCCCTCAGACATTATGACTTAGCCTGTGGAACTGTTTTCATCCTTCTTAAAAAAACAAACAAACCCCAAAACTATTCTCATTATACGCTAATTGATAAGAGAACTGACTTTGTTTTGGGGCATTTGAATATCTGGTGTCTGGAATACTGTAGAACTGTAGGACAAAACAGACCTTAGATCGAGCCTGTCCTCCTTCCCCGCCATTGTATAGATGACAAAATTGAAGCCCTGGGTTTCCTCAAATATTTGAGGGCAGAGCTGATGAGTCCCTAAGCCCCTTGACCCCAGTGTCACGCTCCTTACGGTACACCATGAAATGACCTTCCTTGGATTACTTTTATTTTCTCTAGAGAAGCATAATTTCCCAGTGGAGATGAAATAAAATGTTATAACAATAAGAACAACATCCATTTTGGCCAACAGCCATACTACCACAACCAAACAGAATACGAGGGCAAAGGAGAAGCTAATTCTGTTTCAAGGGAGGGCAGCAGTTTTACCTTTGTTGGTGGTTTGGTTGAAGGCACAGGCAGGTTAACATTTGCGTGCCTGTTATAAAATATTAGGTCACCTTTTCATAAAATATCCCCTAGGATCCTCATAAGCCAGCAAAGGAGGTACAGTTTTTCCAATTCAGCGTTTTGAGAATTAAGAACCCTCCAGTTAAATAATTTACCCACTGTTAGGGAGAGTTAGAAATAGCAGTTAAAGGCAGCCCAGGGACTAGTCAGCACTTGTGACTAGTTCGTTCATTTCACAAAGATTTATTGAGCAGACTTATTGAACGCTGGGGATGGAGTGAGAAAAAAGAAACCTCTTTATCTCATGTAAGTTACATTCTAGTGAATCTCAGTCCAAGGATCTTGGTCCTATTCCACAGTGTTTCCCGGCTGCAGTTCTTAGCTGGGCCTCACACTGAATTGGAGAAAAACACTTTTAAAGTGTTTACTGGTCTTGATGGAACTAAAATCCAGTTTAACTTTCTTTGATACATGCTGAAATGCTATTTGAAGGAAGTATTGGATCATTATCTCTTATTTGCATAGGTGTAGGTAGTCAGCAGAAATCATTCATGGGCCAGATTTTATTTGATTTTGCTTATGGTCATATTGACCATCGTGGCAAATCCTTCTGTTGACTTCATTGCCACACAGATAAAGTCAGTCTGCTTCTCTTCGTATTCACAGTTGGAAAGTGTTGCTCCAGAATATCTTTTGATGGTTGCCTAAATCTGCAGGCACCTCCAGAATGCTTGCTGAAGCAAACAGGAGATCTGCCTTAAGAAGGCTCACAGACCTTAGTGCTAGAAACGACAAAGATATGACCCTAAATGGTCCCATTCAAGCGGAACATGTTTTAGTGTTCAGAAATCTATATCAAACAATTGTAGGTGCCAGTAAGAATCCCATGCACATTAGTAGGAGTGAAGCATAGCACATTTGGGTTTGGATTTATGTACGCGTATAATTTCCAGATTGCTAAATCAGCTGTGTTTTGCATAGTGTTAAGTTGGTTCAGGTTGTTGATATAATTGGCAAACAGGATGAGAGCCCTGATAATGTTGTATCTCCTCGCAGATGCGCCGAGCCACAGGGATGTTTACAAACCAGAAACACGGTTAAAATCCGTTCTCGATTTGGAAGAGGAATAGATGATAATCTGGATTATGACCCCCTCCGTGGAGCTTGCTTTTTCTTGCAATATGTTCCAAGATAACTTTCAGCTCAGGCTCAGCTGTTCTTCTCTGAAAGTGTCAAAATGTTTAATCTATTGGCTAATATTAGCTGGGCGATTGAGAAGATGAAGCCTTGTGATTTAGCATAAGGAGATAAATGCCAAACTCCATAATTTTTATGAAATCCATCTATTTTATTAATATATCATTAAAAATAGATGCATTTGAGGAAGGTGTGGGTAAACTGAATTTCTAGCTTCATTTTTTTCCCCTCAACACCAGCTCGTCATTTATGATGGAGCTTCAGTTAGCATTTCTTTGACATCCCTCATTCTTCCCTCCCTTTTATTTTTGGTTAGAAAGCTCATGGCTTGGAAAGAAATATTTAAAATATACTTTAGTTTCTTTATTGAAACAAACCCTTTTTGAAAGGTGAATGTCTGCTTTATACATTTAGGGTATTTGGACCACGGTTTCCTTTTGTGTTCTTACTCTCTTTACGTGGCCATGCCTGTAACTGGTGATCCTCAGTCACAGAACCTTAAGTCTGAAGGGACATTCTTTATAATTCCTTTTTCAGTGTTTGAATCTTCTCCAGAGCATTCCTAGTGGTTGTGCTTGAATACCTTCCATGATGGGACACTCATTCTCTTACAAGGAATGTTCTGTTTTCAAGAAGTCACAGTTGTGAAATAGTTTTTCTTTTTTCTTCTTTTCTTTTTTCTTTTCTCTTTCCTCTTCCCCATCCTTTTCTTACTGTTGTTGTTATGGTTTGGTCTTACCAAAATCTGCCCTCTTACAGATTTTCAGGTCCACCCCGTGGAACGAAACCAACCTAACCTAGTCCCTTTTCCACCCAGAAATCTTTTTTTTTCTTTTTTTTTTATAATCTGATAAATTATCTTGTCTTGATTCTTCTCCCCCTTTTTAACCTTTTAAAAATTGTTTAATACCACAATAGAAAAGCACATAACATAATTTAATACAGTTTACACTTTCTGTAAAGTAAATATGGTGCCGTCATCACCTATGGCAAGAAATCTAATCTTGCCAGCTCTCCAGAAACTCCCTGGGACTCTTCCTGACTCCAGTCCCTTTGCTCTCCAAAGGGAACCATCTCCTGATTGTATGGTGATCACATCTTGCATTTCTTCATGATTTTACTACTTTGTTTTGCGTTCCTGAACCTTGCACGTAGTTTATTTTTGTCTGTTTTTGAGCATTATATACATGGGATCCTGCAGCATATATTCCTTTTCAGTTGGAGATTCATCCGTATTGTTGCATATCTTGTTGTTTCATTGCCACTGCTGTGTGAGGCTTTATGGTATGATCATAAGACAGATTTCATTTATCCATTCTGAATGCTGCTGATGGACACGCTTTTGTGTGCAAACTGGCCCCTGGACGCAGAATGCAAGGAGAGACTGAAGAAAGAGGCAGACCACTCCAGAGTGATAGGTGGCAGGTTTAATATACAAGGGAGCTTACATACAAGGCTTGTCTTGGGTGACTGAAAGATCAGTAGATCTCCGTGCCGCCGACCTGAGTTTTAAAAGTTTGTATAGAGGCCTTGGTTCACTCATGCACCAGTCAAGATGCCTCAATAACACCTTACTTTCTCGAGGCTGTGTCCTTGAAATTGCTTTCACTGTGGGAATGGTGGGCAGAGTGTGCATTCCAAGGACAGGACAGGGGCGTAGGAGGCTCTGATCAGCTGGGTCCAGCTCCAGGATCAACCTACAGACACATCCTCTCAATGACTTCCTCCAACAACATGTGGGTTGTTTCAACAACGTATGAGTTGTTTCAGGTTTTTGTTTTTTGTTTTGCTATTGATGCTGCTACAAACGTTCTTGCACTTGTCTTTTGGGATGTGGGCATATATTGTATATGCCTAAATGCATATGTTTGATTGCAGTAGAGGCTGCCAAACAATTTTCCAAAGGATTGTATCAATTTATACTCCTACCAGCAGTCTATGAGAGTTATTACTCTACATTCTTGCCAACACTTGGTATTTTCTCCTCTTTTTTTTTTTGAATAATGACATAGCCCAAACAATTTAGTAATAAAACAGGGTCATTTAGGGTTATGTTAGTAGTGAGCACATGATCAAAAAGAAATGAAAATAAAACTTGTTCCTGTCCTTTGGGAGGCATTAGTATCCACTGTGTGTTGGAATGTTCTCACAGTGTGAACTCACTCACACATGATGATAAATGATGTGAAAGCCTTGCACAGTTAGAATTGTGTACAAAAGGCATATGCAAACGGGGTGTGTGTGTGTGTAAGAGACTCATTTTCTTAAACTGAGAAACAGTAAACCTGGAGGACAGAAATTATGTAAGAATTAGAGCTGGAAGTGGGAAGGAACTAGGAAGTCAATGATTTATGTTTATTTTAGTGAAAGAAATAAAACAAAATGACTGAAGGAAAGGCACAGATTTCATGGAAGAATAAAAAAAATCAAGGATGAATTAAAACGCCAAGCAAAGGCTAGCTCATGGTGAAGTTTCAGAAGCGTGGTGGACCTTTTATGTGCCCGGTACTGTGCTAGGGATGGGGAATTCCTAAGCAGGTGAGACCTTTGTGAGCCCTCGTGGAGGAACCCATGCAGAAGACGAATCTCCCCAAGGATTTAAGAGATGTTACGGCGACTCCGCATGTGCTACTCATTTTCCCTTTATAAAGTCCTTACTCAAAATTATTCATAGATTTTATAGCTATTTGCTTTTTTGTGAGGTTGGATGTAGGATGACCAGATCCCTTCAGTCAATTTAAAGAGGATAGTTACAGAATGTGGGAAGCTTTGTTCTGAGATTTTAAACAACTCTCATTCCTCTGGGATATATTGTCACTCTGTCTTCTTTGGCATGCTGTTTTGGGTTGCTCACCCGTGGTGAGGGTTCAGCACAGACGCTGGAATTTGATGCTCTGGTTGCTCTCTATGCAAGCGCAGTCTCGCTGAACCATGTGCACTCTGGCCAGCTTCAGCATCTCCCTCAGGTTCATGGTCTCTGCCCTAGCCACCATGCTCTCCTGGTAGTGACTAAACTGCTTAAAATTCTTTTGATTGGGTATTATCGAGTTATGCCAATAATCAGAATCAATTTGCTTACTCATCCTGAGATTGTTCATTATGTAGATTAAAATGACAACTTTTCAATTAGTCCTATGTTGCATAAAACTGATGTTTTGAAATTAACCGAGTCAGTCCTATTATTATTAATGTAATTATTAATTCAGAGTGCCTCAAAACCATTGTTTCTCATTCCCTTTGAAAGGTTCTGCAGTGACATAGATGCTTCTGTAAAGAGGAGGAATGACCTCTCATTACCTCCTTTTTCTCTTAAAGCAACAGGGTAGGCATTGTCCATGAGCATTCTGAGTCTGCCGGAATCAGCATTCGCAAGATGATTCTATATTGGCAAGTTTGACAGATATTTATTTCCTGCTTAACTTTCATTTCTATGATAAGTGAATCTGGAAAGCATATTTAGACTAGAACTTCACAACCTTGGAAGGAAATGGAGTTAATTTGAATGATAAGACTATCTTTATTTCATCTAAATGGATTTTTAAGTTTTTATTTTCTTTATTTTTGTTTTCTCTCAGCATTATAGCGATTGAGTGGATTAGAGCTCTATGCTGCTATTATTAAAATTGTGTTTTGAACTTCTGCATGGCCCGATGTACAATACATATCATTTGTTTGCCTCCTTAGAGCCATTTTCTTCTTTTTAAAAATTATTAAATGCATTGGGGTAACATTAGTGAATAGCATTATAATACATCACTTGTATATTCATTGTGTGCTCACCACCCAAAGTCTAGTCCTTTGTCACCATATATTTGACCCCCTTTATGCCCTTCACCCTTGCCACACTCCTGTTCTCCTCTGGTAGCCACCTTACTGTTATCTGTGTCTATGAGTTTGTTTGTTTTGTTTGTTCATTTGTTATTTTTTGTTTTATATCCCACATAGGAATAGAATCATATGGTCCTTATCCTTTTCTGTTTGATTTATTTCACTTAGTATGATATTCTCAAGATTCATCTTTTTTATGGCCAAGTGGTACTCCGTTGTATATAGGTCCCACATCTTCTTTATCCAGTCATCCTTCCAAAGACACTTAGGTTATTTCCATGTCTTGGCTGTTGTGAATAGCGCTGCAATGAACATAGGAGTCAATATATCTTTATGAATAAGTGTTTTCAAATCAGGTAAATACCCAGAAGAAGGATTGTTAGGTCATATGGTAGCTCTACTCTTTTTTTTAAAATCTTCACTTCAGGATCTATCTATTGACTTTAGAGAAATAAGAAGGGAAAGAGGGGGCAGATGAAGAGGGGAGAGAGTGAGAGAGAGAAAGAGAGAGAGAAAGATCGATGTGAGAGAGAAACATTGATTGGTTGCTTCTCATACATCCCCCAACTGGGGATCAAACTTGCAACCTTTTGATGTAAGGGACAGCGCTCTAATTAACTAAGCCACTCGGTCAGGGTTGTAGTTCTATTCTTAATTCTTTGAGAAACATCAGTACTGTTTTCCACAGAGGCTGTGCCAGTTTACATTCCCACCAGCAGTGTACAAGGGTTCCCTTTTTTCCACATCCTCTCCAACATTTGTCATTTTTGTCTCATTGGTAATAGTCATTCTAACAGGTATAACGTGGTACCACATTGTGGTTTTGATATGCATTTCCACTATAGCTAGTGAAGTTGAGCATCCCTTTGGTTTTCCAACCTGCTTGGCATCCTGGGAGGCTGACCTATATATTAACAGATTATGTCAATAGGGTCTCATGATTTCTGGCTCCTGGCTGGCTTCAGCTTGTGGGGCATACCACAGTGAGCTGGGAGGGAGGAGGTGGAGGTTGTGGTATTTATTCTCTTAGTTTCCTCCCTGCAATGTCATCGTAGCCTAGCTGTTTTCCCTTGAATACAGTTCATATCTCCAGCCCCCTCTCTTTGGGTTTGGGTTTGGGTTAGGGTTAGGGTTAGGTGGCTTAAAGTTTCCAACTCTTACTAATCCTGGGTTACTGCACTGTCCCTGAGGTTTCCCTCAGTGGTGTGTTGGGGCCAGTGAGCTGGCTGGTACCACTTCTCAAGATCTGATCATGCACATCTCTTCCAGAGTCCTGGTCTGTAGATTTCACCTTGGGAACTTGAAATCTGCCATGGTGGGAGTATTTACACCTCAGAAATTGGTCAGTGCTCTAAGTCAGAGCTCCCACCGCCCCTGTTAGTTTACCAGCACGCCACTGCCATTTCCTTACCCGTGCCACTGTCAATAACACTCCACTGCTTACCCATCTGAGTGTGCCATTGCCTTCTTACCAGGCTTCTGTTGGTAGAACCAGTTACTTGTTCTCTGGATGAAGTACTTTCTCAACCTTTTGTCCAGACCAGTTTCAGTCACGAGGGTGAACTTGGTGAGGGGGGGGGGGTGCCTTCAGGTGCTTCATGACCTCAGCAGTCAGGTAAGTAAACTGGGAGTTTATCAGAGACTGTAGAAGCCAATTCTAAGTACCAATTATACTTATTGGTTATAATCATGACCTTGGACAAATTACATAGGCTTTCTCAACTGCATGCCTGGCAGCATGCCAAAGGTTTTCTGTGCATCATCTCCTTTAATCTTCCCTATGATTCTATTCTAAGGGTGCTTTTATTACTCCCATTTTACAAGTGTAGAAACTGAGGTTTAAAGAGATTAGGTAATTGCTTTGGTTGATTTCTAGCAATAAAATCTTTAGGAACTTGTTAGGAATGTACATTCTCAGGGCCCTACTGTGTTTTGCCAGCCTTCCAGGCAATTGTGATTGACATTGCAGTTTGGGGACAACTACTTTCAAGACAACCTCATGCACCTTTTTTTTACTTGAGGTGTTAATGTTTGGCTGCCAGGGTGTGTGGATGGAGAATGGTGTGTGTTAGAGAATGAATGGACTTTTTCTCTATAGACTTTCAATTAGTTTTCCAGTTTTTGCTCACATCTCATTCCTGTCTCAGGTAGGAGCTAGCATTTCAAAGTCGTAAGTCTCTCTAGAGACCTGCTGGCTTCTTGACCTCACCCCCCTCCCTTGCTCAGATCCCTAAGGAAATTTTAAATCAAGGCTTCTTCTGCCGCACGTTATCTCCTATCTACTTTTCACTTCCAGAAATGGAGCTCATGCCTGTTGGTAACTCCCTTCTCTTTGTTACTGTGCGTATATTCAGCTTAATTTTTCAACCATCATTCAAGGGCAGGAAATAGGTGTATGTGCTCAATCTGCCTTTTTGAAATGTCCACTGATACTTTTTAAAGACAGAGGAGGTCCTAAATTCTAGTCATTCTCCTTCAGTCAGATGAAATTCCACTTTATACTTTTCTCACCTACTTAGAACATCCAGAAATCGTGCTCTGACCAACTCCATTGAGTGTGCCATGTTTCTCTGTTATTGCTGTCAAGTGACAAAAGTAAAACAATTTAGTACAAGTTTGGTGACCTTTATTTAAGGGAAAACAATCCATGGAGTGGGTCAGTATAGTGGAGCGCTCTTCCTGAGGGATTTCAGGGACAAGTGAGTTTTATAGAACATTAAAAGCAGCCACACAGCAATGGGGGTGCTTGGTTTGGAGGTTGGCCAGCAGGTCCCGATTTCCTGGGTAAGGTAAGCTAGCTTACACTGAGTTGAAGCATTGCGACTGGTGTTAGGTCTCCTTGATGATGAAGCATTTCCTGTGCAGGCTAACTTAGGTTTAGAGTTGTGATGTGGCTGGGCCATTTGGTGGGTTCCCGTGTGTGAATGAGCTGTATTATTCTCTCCCCCAGCTTTCCAATCTTGACCTCTCATTTGTCTGTAGTGATGCCTTCTCTTTGAATTTTCTGGTTTTCTTTCTTGGTATCTCCCTCTGGCTCTTGGTCTTAGTCTCTCTTTTTACTCTCTCCTGTACTTTCTTGGTCTCTCACTCACTCTAGGTCTGCCTGTCGATCTCTTTCTTGCTCTCTGGTGCTCAGCTCTGGCTCACACCCTTGCACTTGCACTCTATGTTGGCCTGTACCCTCTCCCCATATTCCATGTCCCTCCATCCCCCCTCCTCTCCTTTCCCCATCTGTCTGTCTTCCTACCTGCCTATTTCTGCTGATTTCTTCCTGCCATTGATGGTCTCTGTTGTCTGTCTCTGTTGCTGTCTGCCTTTGTCTATATCCCCAACTGTCTGTGTCTCTGTCTGCTGTCTTTGTCACTATCTGTTTGTCATCTCTTTCTCCATCTGTCCCTATTTGCTGTCTTTGTATGTAGTCTCTGCCTCCATCTAACCAATTCTGCTCGTCTCTCTGTCCATTTCTTCCCTCCCATGCCTCAATAGCTCTCCCCATTTCCTTCTCAGGACCACTTTTCCCCATTTACTCACCAGCGCGTACACAGTCAACTTCATAGAACTTTCAGCCTTAGTGTCTTAGTTTTTCATTCTGGAGAGAATTGAATTGGCCCAGCCCTGACTACAGGCTGTTTGGCCAGTTGTCCACTCCTGGGTTGGGGAGCAGGATACGGAGTTATGTGCTAAGTAGAGTGGGACAGATGCAGCTAGATGGGGAAGGTGGACATAGCTTTCAAATGGAGGAATGTGTCCCCTGCATTCACGCCACGTCTGGGACAAAGTAGATCCCAAAATATTTGTTGTATTAAACCGGTCTGCTCTGAGATTCCCTTCCTTCCACCCTGGTGCTATACCCTGTTCTAGCTGAGCCATTTACCATGAGAGTTTTAACAGAGGAGGCAAATGTAACACTAACTAAAAAAATTCTTTCCCTAGTACCATTTAATATTTTTATATTCCTTACTTTTAGTCACCTTTTTAAAAAAGTTCTGGGAATAAATTTTTTTGTTGTTATGCATTCAATAATGGTTTAAGAGTTTTGTTCAAAGTGCCTATAATATGTACAGATATACATTCAGAAGGTATTATGACTATAACATTGAGAATAATGATTGATTAATTTATTGTACCACTTTTTAGCAAGTGATCACATAAAATAAATATGTCTCATGACTAATTCAGCATATCACTGACCTCTTAGTTACTATGTAAATATCATTGACTGGTAAAAAAGTCCCTGCATTTCTAACGCCATTTCAGGTATATTCTCATTCTCTTCCATACTGCTTATGAAACAGATTCATCTGTTTTTGTTGTTTTAAAATCCTTTAATTTGATGCTGAATCTTGAAGATTGAGGTCATGCTTTAGAAACCATGTACTTAAGGATAACTACCCAGTAAATGCAGTGTTTGAGTTTGCTTTGAAATTGAAATCTCTCTCCCCATTGTAATTTACTGACTTAATCAAAAACGTATTTTTGTGAGATATTAAAATCATAGACAAAGCAAATAACTACTGAGTCTCCAGAGAGTTCAGTTTGTATTGTGTGAAGATTGGGCCCTCAACAATTTAGAAAAGTGATTTTCATGGAATTTTACTGTTGAAAAACACAATAGAGCTACAAAGAGACTTGCTGATATTAAGATTTTAGATATTTTATTTAAGTGTATCATGATGGCTGTGCTTCTTATTTTGCATGCTAGCCTCTCCTTTCTCCCCAATATTACCAAATCTTGAACTCTCCTTTTTGATTTTTAAAAAATTTCTTTTTGGTATAGATTTTATTTGGGTCCAGGCAAATCAAACTATTATTTCCTGGTCTTTTTCTTAAACTATATTTTATTGATTATGCTCTTGGAGTTGTCCTGATTTTTCCCTCATCCACCCTTTACACAGCATCCCCCACTCCCTCAGTCAGTCCTGCTACCATTGTTCGTGTTGATGGGTCATGTGTATAAGTTCTTTGGTTATTCCATTTCCTATACTGTACTTTACATCCCCAAGGCTATTCTGTAACTACCTATTTGTACTTCTTAAACCCCTCACCTCTTCATCCATTCCCCCCACATCCCTCACATCCAGGAACCCTCAATATGCTCTCTGTATCCTTGATTCTGTCTCTGTTCTTGTTTGCCTAGTTTTTTTTTTTTATTCAATTATTGATAGATATGCATTTATTGACATTTTATCATTCATTGTTTTGATCTTCTTTTTTAAAAATAAGTTCCTTTAATATTTCATATAATAATGGTTTGGTGAGGATGAACTCCTTTAGTTTTGTCTTGTCTTGGGAAGTTGTTTATCTGCCCTTTTGTTCTAAATGGTATCTTTGCTGGGTAGAGCAATCTTGGCTGTAAGTCCCTGCTTTTCATGACTTTGAATATTTCTTGCCAATCCCTTCTAGCCTGCAAAGTTTCTTTTGAAAAATAAGCTGATAGTCTTATGGGAACTCCCCTGTGGATAACTAACTTCTTTTCTCTTGCTGCTTTTAAGATTCTCTCTTTATCTTTAACCTTTGGCATTTTAATTATGATGTGTCTTGGAGTGGGTCTCTTTGCATCCATCTTGTTTAGGACTTTGTGCTTCTTGGACTTGCATGTCTAGGAAACTTCAGCAAATTAGGGAAGTTTTCTTTCATTATTATTTCAAATAGATTTCTAATTTATTGCTCTTTCTCTTCTCCTTCTGGCACCCCATGATATGAATGTTGGATCTCTTGAAGTTATCCCAGAGGCTGCTTATATTATACTCATTTATTTTTTTTTTTTTGGATTTTTTTCTTCCTGTTGTTCTGATTGGTTGTTTTTTTGCTTCCCTATGCTCAAAATCATTGATTTGATTCTTGGCTTCATCCACTCTATTGGTGCTTTCCTGTAAATTGTTCTTTATTTCAATTAATGTATCCTTTGTTTCTGACTGGATCTTTTTTATTCTGTTGAGGTCCTCACTAAGTTCCTTGAACATCCTTATCACCAGTGTTTGAACTCTACACTGGATAGATTGCTTATCTCCATTTTGTTTAGTTCTTTTTCTGGAGTTTTGATCTGTTCTCTCATTTGGGCTATGTTTCTTTGTGTCCTCATTCTGCAGCCTCCCTGTGTTTGTTTCTATGTATTACGTAGAGCTGCTTTGACTCTGTCTTGGTAGTGTGACCTAATATAGTAGGTGCCCTGTAGGGTCAAGTGGCACAACCTCCCCTATCAAGGTGAGCCTTCTGTGTGGGCTTACACCCTCCTCTTATAGTTGAGCCTTGCTTGCTGTTGGCAGGTCAATGAGAAGGATTTACCCAGGCCAGTCAGTAGCAAGGATTGGCTTTGACCACTCACCATCAACCTCCACCCTCCATGGAGGATTAGCTGTGCAGGGGCAGGGTGGTGGTGCTCTGATGTGGTCTGTAGCTGTCCACTTGGTGCTGTGGCCCTGGGGTTTCCTGGGTGGTGCAGGCCAAGGTCAGCCTGCACCTATTTTTTGCCTGGGGCCACCCTGGCTGAGCTATAAAGCCATTTGAGATAGCTGCTACTTCTGCTGGGCTTGGAGGTGCCCAGGAGAAGCCAAGTTGTGAATCTAGGCTGATTCCTGCTACTGCCCAGCCGGCCTTATGGAGGCTAGCTGCTGCTTGTTTGAGAGGATTTAGGAAGTTGCAAAGCTTGAGCCAAGACCAGCCATTCATATGGAAAAACAGCCTGGGTGTGCCCAGTAGCTGGGTGGGGCAGAGTCTCTGGGGATCTCCAAGGTGGGTCAAACTGTGTTGGCCAGGTTGATGGAGTCTCAGGTATGGCACTAGCTTGCTAGCTCTGTGAGGGGAGAGTTTAGAAAAGGGACAATGGCCTTTGCTCACCTTGATGCCAGACATTTTGGTTCTTGCCTGTATGCCACTGCTGCCTTTCAAGCTGCTACCCAAGTGCAGGAGCTCAGAGGGAGTGAGTCTGAGAAGGTGAGTTCGTGCGTGGGTTGTTTAAAAGGAACTGCTTGGGGCTCCAGAAGTTTCTTCCACTGACTCAATGCCCCCTGGTTTTGCAGCCAGAAATTGTGGGGACTTACCTTCCTGGCACAGAAGCCTGGACTGGGAGGCCTGGTGTAGGGTTGGGATTCCTTGATCCTGAGTTATCTCTCCTGAATTTTTATCCACCACATGTGGGTGAGAGACCAGCCTGTTTTGCATCTGTGTCCCTCCTACCAGTCTGGATGGATGTGGTTTCTTTAATTCCAGAGTTGTCAGACTTCCCCTCAACTTGATTTCTGATGGCTCTGAGTGATGGTTGTTCTATATTTTAGTTGTAATTTTGATGTGGTTATGTGAAGCGGTGAGCCTTGTCTGCCTACACTGCCATTTTCTCCTTGTCTGTGTTTAGTGCTTAGAGAAACCTCTTGTTCTCATCATGTATCTCAATCACTAATTTTCTATTGTTTTAAAGTAAAGGAAAAAATATTTTTACTCCAACTTATTTTTGTAATGCACTAATATCCTTAGTAATCTATAATATTGCAAAGTGTTATGAAGACGTGTTGCCTTCTAAGTAAAATATCTGAAGTCTTTAGAAGCTTATTGTGAAATTTTTACAGTAGCCTTCTAAATAACAAGTGTTGGCAGGGCATAATAAATTTGTGTGAACTACTTGCTGATTGTAGCTTTTATCTGTGTAATTGCCCAAACTGACTCACCTTTCTAAGTCATTGCTTTAGTTCATTTCTCCTTTGTTATTTGTGGTAATTGTGATGAAAAATGATTTTCTAATAATTTCTTTTTAGAATATCTCTGTGTTATGTTTTCTGGGCAAGTGGTAGGCGCAGAATGATTTAGACACATCTGACTTCTGCTTGGCTCATGGCCCCAACAGCTGAAGAAACTTTATGTGGTGGGGAGGGGAGCCATCCCAACTTTTAGAAAAATGTTTGTTTTATTCTATAAAGAGGAAAACTGAGTGTGGGCTGAGGAAGGTTGAATTTGGGAACCCTTACATTTAGTTGTGTGCACTCCTGCAGCTAAAGACACGGGGGTGGGGGGTGGTGGGGGTGTGTGTTAAAAAGGCGTCAGAGGGAGGCAGTAAGGCAGTAGAATCTGGCTTATTTGCATCAGAGCCCTGGAGAAGTCTCAGAGGGGATCCAATGAATAAATCATGGCTAGGGCAGCCGGGTTGAAGCCACACATTTTACTGAATGATGTGGGAGGGGCTTGATCACTTCAGAAAATATGAATTTGGTGGCAGGCTTGCTACCTCACAATAAGCCACTGGCTGATTGGAAGCTACGTCTTCTACCTGCAAGAGCCACGTCTGTATCAAGAGCCTACGTGTTTCCTGCCTGGGTTTCACTGGTTCCAAAGACACAGTTAGGTATCGCCCTTGTATATAAATGGACACACCCATGTGTAATTTATCTCTACTGCAGAATCCCTTGACATTACAGTACATTTTTATTTTATGTTGCACATCACATCATGTCTCTAAACCCAAACTCTTCTACCGAGGAAAAAGCCCAATACAACGTGGTTCACCTGATATGGTCACTTCCCACTTAGTGAGGTTTAGAAGGTGTTTCTGCTTTAATTAATTAATTAATTAGTTAATTAATTAATTTTGGTTTTATTTTGCATGGGTTTTGAGTGTACAACTTAGTGTTTAGACAGTCATATATTTTACATAGCATTCCCTTTGATATTTCCAGTCCCCACTTGGCACCATACATAGTTATTGTAGTATTACTAACTAGATTTCCTATGCTTTATTTTCTTCCTTGTGATTATTTTGTGACTACCAATTTGTGTTTCTTAGTTCTGTTATTTTTAAAGTGACCCAGGCTCTCCAGAGCCCAGACTAAAGAAATGATATTTCAGAGTAATGACTGGTTGATTACGCCTCATGGGTGAGTGGGTTGCAGGTTGCAGAGATGCATCTGGCTGGTTGTTAGGAATCTAGTTCCTTAGAGAGTCAGCTTTTATTGCAGCCAGAAGCATGGAGGTCTTCTAATTCCCCCCCCCCCCCCCCCCCATGAGGCCCACATAGCTGAAGGAACCACAGCTCATCAGGGCCAATACTGCCACTGGAACCTGACTTGTTGTCCCCATTGTTCTTCCAGATGGTGCTCTGGGAACTGTGGGGCTTTCTGGGGAAAGGGAAGAGGAAGGGTGAATTAACAGGGTGTCTTTTACTCCTCATTTTTCCATTGGTTTATTTGGACTGGGTTCCTCAGAGCTGCTTCATGTGATCTCATGGCTTCTTTCTCACTAGGCAGCCTCTGCATGTAGAGTGTCCACCTGGCCTTTCCCGTAGTAGGGCCGGACTTCTCACGTGGCAGCTCAGGGCTCCAGGGAGCCCAGAAGCAGAAGCTGCCAGACCTGAATGTCTAGGCCTGGGATTGACGTGGCATCCATTCCATTGCCTTTTATTGGTGAAGCAAATCACAGACCCCCGCCCTGCCCCAAGATTCAAGGGGAGAGGACTAAACAAGGGCATGAATGCAAGGAGGCACAGGTTTTTATTTCGGTGGGGGGTCTACTAGTGTTTATAAACACTCAACTGTTTAGAGTGATCTTTGACTAGAGCTGAGGACTGAGACATATAATGGGCTGGCCTCTTCTAATATGTACACACACACACACACACATACTCACATATATATGTGTATATATATTGTGTATTTGTTTTACTTTTTAAAAAGGAGAAAGAAAGTGAAAAGGACTTGCAGAGCACTGGCAGCACTCTGAAGGTGTCGTCTTGACTCTGCCTCTGTGGGTACTTTGGGAAGATTCTCCCCTGGGTGATTTGGCAGTGTCAGGAGGCAGGAAAGTGGACGACATCGCAGTGTCTGGGATCTTGGAGCTTTGATCTTTGTTAACGTGTTGGGGCCTATTTCACTCCTATTCCCTCAGGTTTTTACTCAGTTGAAGATGGTTCCAATGAGGATCTAACTACAGTATTGGCTTTATAACTGTTAAGGTGGATTGGAAAGCATGGCAGTGCCGTTTGTCTCCCGCCTTAAACCTACACTTTGGCTTTTGGATCAGGAGCTGCTGACCTACTCCTGGGCTGGAGCTGACAGAGCGTGGGGCTGGCAGGCCTGTCACAACTGGGTTCTGAGTATCACAAGGAAGCAAGTAAGCTCAAGCCCTCTCTTCCCCTGCTGTGCTGGGGCACAGGCACGTCTGAGAAGCCAGACACACAGAGTGGATTTCTCTTGCTGTTGGGATACCTCCTGATAGCCAATCAGTCCACAAAGGGAGGTATAAGCCAGGGGGATGATGAAAGGGGTCAAAAGTATTCATTACAGCGCTTCTTCCTGGGGGGTGGGTGGACCCTGCTTCCTCTAAGTGGAAACTCTAGGTGTGGAAGGGCAAGTGTTGGCCTCATTAAAACTCTTTATTGAAATAGAGCTTTAAAAGGTACTCTATCTGTCAAACGTAGAGTTCTGGAGTACTATCCATGACTTTGAGGGAGGTGCAGAATTTGTGAGCTGAGGTTATACTGATTCTGTTAAACTTTATTGCAGAATGTCATAGAGTTAGGAGTACTAGCTTTGGTGTTTGTGATGGTTAATTTTATGTGTCAACTTGACTGGGTATGCAATGCCCAGATATTTGCTCAGACATTACTCTGGGTATTTCTGTGAGTGCTTTTTTTTGGATGAGTTTAATATTTAAATTGGTAGAATGAGTAGAGTACCCTTCCTAATGTGGATGGGCCTCATCCAGTCAGCTAGTCGAAGCGCTGAGTAGAACAAAAGACTGTTTTTCCTGGAATAAGAGTGAGTTTCTCCTGCCTGATTGCTTTTGAGCTAAGACATTGATTTTTTCCTGTCTTTGGGTTTGAACTGAAATAGTGGCTCTTGCTGGTCTCTTGAGCCTGCCCACCTTTGGACAGGACATTGAATCATCAACTCTCTTGGCTTATAGGCTTTCAGACTCAAACAGTTTTCAAATTCTACTTTGAGTCAAACTAGAACTATACCATTGTCTCTCCTGGGTCTCTAGATTGCTGACTGCAGTTTTTGGGACTTGTCAGCATTTGTAATCACGTGAGTCAATTCCTTGTAGTAAACCTCTTTACATGTATACCTCTTATCAGTTGTGTTTCCCTGGAAAACCCTGACTCAAACAATATTAGATGGTCCCAGCTCTATTAACTGCATGATCTAAGAAAATTTTCTTCAATTTTCTCTATCTGTAAAATATCTTCTTTCAATATCTATAAAAATGGGTTCACACTAGGGCCTGTCTATCACTGGGTTAAAGACCCAGTGACTGTTAATACATGTCTTGATGACGATCACGATGCAACGAAGATGGTGATCTCTTCATCAGTGGAGAACGGCAGATGTCCTAACACGCCTCGATGTACACTCTCCAATATCTTGTATCTGGATTAGGCCAATGTTAATGCAGATTTGGGAGATTACGTTTTTTGATGTTTTGTTCATGCAGTGGTTTACTTTCTTAATTAAGTTTTGCTTGGCCTCAAAATACGTTTTCATTTACTGAGTTTGGAAACACTAATAATCCCAGAGTTGTTTGTTTGGAAGTGGAAGCATGTGGCTCTATTTGGCTAGAAAGCCAGTTTCACTTCCCTAGAGCCCTCTTATTTGGCATCCTTAACCAGCAGGAATATAGCCAACCACCTGGCGGAAGTAAGGAGCCTTGACTAAGTAAAGTTTCTGTCATGGAGACCTTGTGCCAGCATCTAGGCACTTTTTAAAAGGAGAGTCCCACTTTCTGGGCTTTTCTATTCTTTTGGCAGATATACCTCTGGAGGCATGACAGCAAATTGACTGAGACCCACCTAGGTTCACTTCTTTATTTTATTTAATGGATCTTCTCTCCCTTGTAGGCTCCTCTGAATTTCCCAGTTAGTGGTATCTAGAGCTCTTCCAGTTTTAGGTAGTCTTTTTGGGTCTCTCTTGGGTTCAGGTGCCAATTCTACCCAACCCATCACTTCTCTCCAAGATGGCATGTGGGGGAGAGGCAAGCGCTTGCATAGTTTATAGGGCCTCAGATCTCCAGATGCAAGGCCTTATTTCCCCCCCTCTCATTTCTTGGGTCTCTAACAATAGCCCTGGAGTGCTGGTCACTAGGTGACCAACTGATCTGTGGGGTCAAATTTGCAGCTGGTGAACCTATGTTCCATTCTTTGGGTGGAAAAGAATTTGGTGTGCTGTCCCAACCCTACTCTCTCTCTCTCTCTCCCCGCCTCCCACCTCCACCCCGCCCCATCCCTGCCCATAACTGAATAATATAGGCTCTCACTGGCCCTGCAGCTCACCTCTGGTATTTGCCTGAACCCCCAAGTTGGCCTTTGGCTTGGATGGTTTGATAAAACATAGCCTTTGGTCACTTTCCTCCACTGTGGTATCTGTTCATGCAACTTCAACAGCAGCAAAAGCAGCAACAGCAGCAGGGCAGTTGGGAACTTCTGGATTCTTTGCAGACCCCATGGAAGCTGGGAGAGGCTCAGTAGAGCTAACACAGCCAGATTTGCTGTGCAGCATCTCTGAATCACCAGTGTGGTGTTCTCTCTTAACCCTGAGTCTCAAATGGGGATCCAGGCACTGTGTGGAAATAGGACTGTTCTAGAAATATATCAGCACACCAGATTTTAAGAAGGGGCAATAGTTTGTGAGTGAGGGAAAAGACAAAACATTGCAAAGACTGACAGGAGAGCCCAAGCATTCAGAGGTGGAACCATTACTTCTACCCATGTCCATATTTCCTGATGGCATCATTGTGTATCACAAGGTAGAATCATAATATATGATGACAACAATGGCAATGTTGACTCATCAATTAAAGGTCTTGGTGTATTTAGTATTTTTATAGGAAGGCACAAAAATATTAGCTGTTATATAGATTTTCATAGGAATGGTCTGATTTTAGTACTTGAAATGAAATAAGAAGGAGACTATGTAATAGAATGATTAAAAGCATGGATTTTGAAGCCAGATAGACCCAGGTTCAATCCCAACTCTGGTCTGCTATAATTGACTATGTCCTTAGAAGCTCATTTTCTTCACGAGTAAAATGAAAACCATGGCACTTCATTCTGTAAAGTAATACCGTCTCATAAAGATTATTATAAAGGTTAAAATCTTAATATGTAATAAAGTACTTAATATGGAGCCTGGCATAGAATAAATATCAATAAATGCTACACATTCTCATTAGTATGTAGAATATAGCTTGTATGTTTCCCTTAGCTTCTGCTGATGATGTCATGTGATGGTATTTTCATGGGTAGCTCCAAACTTGTAACAGATTGTGTTCTGGAAGGTAATTTTCAGGTCAATTGTTTGTAGTTTATAAATGGAAGATAATCCAAAATATGCTCCTTTTCCAGCCAAGCAGAGCGGGGTTCACATGTGTGTGCTTGGGCAGGTGAGGGAGGCAGATGGCTTTCTGACTGGGACTAGAATTCCTTCCTCCATTCACTCAGGTCCTTGGATAATGAGGGAATGCCTAACCTTCTGTCACACCATGGGAATCTTGCTCCCTGAAAACTCTCATTTCTTGCTTGGGTTAGCAGTAGAGGAAGCTATTTTGGAATTTTAAAATTATAATGGCAAATCCTCTGAGTAGATGGTCAATAGGCTGATGATTCTATTCTTATGGCACTCCCTATTTTTCTGTTTCCTTTCTAAAGTCAAAGAAGATACTAGTGGACTTACCTGGTTTTCCCCCACAAGGCTGTCGGTGAATATGCACCCCAGGGACAGTAGGAATGCTTGCAGAATGATGAATACCTTTAAAGAATGCCCAGAATACTTTTATGAGAAATTGCAGTGATATCTGGAGCTTGAAATATCTCCTGTTCTCATTTTTTAGTAAATGAAACATGTAATCAATAACTTAATCTTTTCTGATTAAACTCATTAAAAATTAAGAATATACTTATTTTTATCAAAGTTATATATGCTTATGGTTAAAAAATCAAACTGAAGAGCTTATAAAGAAAAACAACCATCCTATACCTTGTCTCTTTCCTCATCCTGCTCACCAAAGGCCATATGTTCTAATTTTAGCTGCTTCTTTTTATAGTTTCTTCCATGTCTCTAAATAATATGCATCACAACTATTTCTAGTTTTTTTCTTTTACATATATTTTATTGATTATGCTATTACAGTTGTTCCAATTTTTTTCTCCTTTGCCCTCTTCCACCCAGTACCCCCATTCCCCCCCAGCAATCCTCCCCCTTAGTTCATGTCCATGGGTCATGCATATAAGTTCTTTGGCTACTTCATTACTTAAACTGTTCTTAACATCCCCCTATTTTGTACCTACCAATTTGTGCTTCTTAATCCCTGCACCTTTCCCCCTATTTTCCTCCTTCCTTCCCAACTGATAAGTCTCCAAATGATATCCATATCTATGATTATGTTCCTGTTCTGCTTTTTTGCTTAGTTTGTTATTTGGATTCAATTACTGATAGTTGTGAATATATTGCCATTTTAATGTTCATTCTTTTGATCTTATTTTTCTTATGTAATTCCCTTTAGCATTTCATATAATAATGGCTTGGTGACAATGAACTCCTTTAGTTTTACCTTGTCTAGGAAGCACTTTATCTGTCCTTCAATTCTAAATGATAGCTTTGCTCAGAGTAATCTAGGTTGTAGGTCCTTGCTTTTCATCATTTTGAATAATTCTTGCCAGTCCCTTCTAGTCTGAAAAGTTTCTTTTGAGAAATCAGCTGACAGTCTTATGGGAACTCCTTTGTAGGTAACTATCTGCTGTTTTTCTTGCTGCTTTTAAGATTATCTCTTTATCTTTAACTTTTGGAATTTTAATTATGATATGTCTTGGTGTGGTTCTCTTTGGGTCCATCTTGTTTGGAACTCTCTGTGCTTCCTAGACTTGTATGTCTATTTCTTTAACCAAATTAAGGAAGTTTTCTTTCATTATTTTTTCAAATAACTTTTCAATTTCTTGTTCTTCCTCTTCTCCTCTTGGTACCCCTATGATTTGGAAGTTGGTATGTTTAAAGATGTCCCAGAGGTTCCTAAGACTATCCCCATTTTTAAAAATTCTTTTTTTCTTCCTGCGGTTCTGATTGAATTCTTTTCCTTCTTTGTGTTCCAAATCCTTGATTTGATTTTCAGCTTCATCCCCTCCACTGTGATTCTCTGTAGATTTTTCATTATTTTACTTAATTCAATCTTCATTTCTGCCTGGGTTTTGTTTGTTTGTTTGTTTGTTTTTAATGCTCTGAAGAACCAATGAATTCCTGGAGCATCCTAATGACCATTGTTTTGAACTGTGCATCTGGTAGATTGCTTACCTCCATTTCATTTAGTTCATTTTCTGAAGTTTTGTTCAGTTCTTTCATTTGGGCCATATTTCTTTGTCTCTTCATTTTGGCAGCCTCCTTATGTTTGTTTCTGTGTATTAGATAGAGCTGCTTTGACTCCCTGTCCTAGTAGTGTGGCCTATTGTAGAAAAGCACACCTATTAAGTTGTATGGGGTGGAGCCTTAGGTAATTGCCAGGGAAGGGCAACCTGTGTCACCACTCTGTTTCTCTGTGTGGGGGAGGACTCACAGAGGGGACAATGCTGCTGCCTAGCCTCTGGAATTTTGACCAGGAGGAAGCTGTCTCCTAGCACTCCCACTTCACTTTCTCCTTGTATGCCACTAGTGCCTTTCCAGCTGTTGCCCTTGTTGTGAATCCCAGATGGGGTGGGTCTGTGTGAGTCCTAAGTCTGTTTTGGGCCCTTTCAGAGGAACCTCTTGAGAATCCCACAGTTTCTTCTGCTGCTCCAATGCCATCTGTTTTTTATCACCAGAAGTAATGGGAACTTTTCTTTCTGGTGCTGGAACTCTGGGCTGGGTTGTCTGGACTGGGGTGAGATCCCTCTCTCCTGAGGTATCCCTCCTGTTTTTTATCCACCATACATGGATATGGATCACTCATTCCCGTCTCCACACCTCTCTGTGCCTCTCCACCTCTCCGCTTTCTCACCGCCTCCCATGTCTTCGACCCTCCTACCCATCTGGATGATGTGGCTTCCTTAAATCCTTGGTTGTTGGACTTCCCCACAGCTTGACTTTCTGACAATTCTGGGTTATGTTGTTTTTAGTATAGTTGTGTTTTTTGCTGTAGTTTTGTGTGGAGGCAAAGTGTGTTTACCTCTATTTCTAGTTTTATTAATTTTAAATATCTAGTGGCTTCTGTTAATTTAGTTGAGTTTTAGCTCACTTTATTTACTATCTACCTCCTAAGATTATATCGCTCCCTTATTGGTTATTTTTGCAATTTTAAGTAAAATTTTAATACCTTTCTTTTTTTATTAAAGCAGCTCTAGATACCATCTCATGATCATTCTCTTTTATTTTTCTAAGCTTATCATTTGTATTTTTACAGTGTCAGAATTGATGAGGTTATATTCAGAAAGTTATCATTAAAGATTCCATGTTTGACTGTGTGTTTATTTTACAAACTGGAAATTAATAAGATGTTTACATTATTATGACAATGATGTGTCATAGTATATTTTGGTTTCCTTTCTTGCACAGCTTTTTTTAATGCTTCAAATTTCCTTCCCTGCCCCCCAAATTATATAGCTTTATTAAATTTTTATGTGTTTTATCCCTAAATAACTCTCTTCTGAAACTTCTGTTCTCTGGACTGTTATGTATTTATTGAAAGCTTTCTGCTACCTTTTCCCCCACTTTCTACATTTGGAGCCATTTTTTTTTTCCTAGTTCCCATGTTCTTTCTCGCTTTCCTCACATTTTTGCTGTTATACATTATCAAGTAACTCCCTAGGAAAAGATATATGGGAAATAAATTACCTAGATCTTTGCATACCTGAAAATATCATTGTTCTACTACTACATTTGATTGTTTAAAATTTTTAAAATGTCTTCTGGCCTTTTCTTGTATTCTTCCTTCTGTTGTTTTTATTAGGATGCGTATTGTTCCTCCAGGATTGATCCACAGCTATGTCTTACTTGGTTTTTATGTTTCTTGTCTCCTTCTCTTTCTGTACCACACTTTATGAAATTTCATTTTATCTTCTAATTTATGTTAAGTTTAAAATTTTTACTCACTTTTAATTTTTAGGAGCTCTTGTTTGTTCTCAAATGCCTCCCCCAACACCCCCCCGCCCCCCCACCACACACCATAGTATCCTGTTTTTGTCTTATGGATGTAATATCTCTTGAATCTGTCTGAAATATTTAAAAAACCAGGGATTTAAAAAATTATTCTTTGTTTCCTATATTTCTCTGTTTCTCTAGTCATTTTTCTTTTGATATTTTTACTCTCTTCTTTTTTTTTTTGTGGATTTTTACCTTTTAAATTTATTGACTTTTATTTTAGTGAGGCACAGGATAGGAAAGAAGATAAACACATGTTGTCAAACCATTATCAGTATAACTGGCTATAATTCCCTCTTAGCACATAATCTTAGTGGAGCATCAGTCACAGGGAAGTTCACTCAGTTTTTCCCTCCTACTCTAGGTCTTCCGAGGGAAATTGGTTACAGTCTAAGGAGCTCAGAAAAATAGTTAAACTGACGAGGCTTCATATCCACTTAGTGGTAAGTTAGTGAATTTTGTACTTCTCTCAAGGCTTAGTTGCTCAGTTCAAGACATGTGAATTTATTCAGGGAGAGAAAACCCACGTTAAGGGCCAAAGATCTTGACCTTCCTGGGAAGGTCCTTCAGGCTCATCCCCTTTCTGGCTGCCTGCCCTTTGTCTGTCTGCATCAGTCTGCTATGCATCCCTTGCTGCCAGACCTTTACTTATGCTGAATCCTCTGTATAGGATGTTCTCTTCCTCTACAACCTTTTACATTTACCAAAGGGAGGCACCATATTTTCATTTTTATAAATATCATTTTGCATCATCTGTACTGGTTACAGATTAGGCATTGAAAAATGTGGAAATGAATCTTACTCAGCTTTCTGGCCTAGAGCAAGTTCAAGTGTGTCCCTCTGAATCACAGTCCTTTACTTCCCTCACACAGAATTAATCATTTTCTCACCTATTTCTTTAGTTAGTTGTGCACATGTCTATTTGTTCTGAAAAGGTCTTGGAGTGCATGGACCATATCTTATCAAGGTAGATATGACCAGGGTTTTGTATTGTGCTTGGGACCTAGTGGGCACTGAGAAGGTACAGGCATACCTCGTTTTATTGCACTTCACTTTATTGGACTTTGCAGATACTCCTTTTCTTCTTATACAAATTGAAGGTTGGTGGCAACCCTGTATTAAACAAGTCTATGGTGCTATTTTCAACAGCATTTGCTCATGCTGTGTCTCTGCATCACAATTTGACAATTCTTTCAATATTTAACATTTTTCATTATTGTTATATTTGGATCTTACTATTTTTGATGTTACTATTGTAATTGTTTTAGGGTGCCATGGAAGACACCCATGTAGCATAGTGAAATTAATCAATAAATATTGCGTGTGTCCTGACTGCTCCACATCCAGCCATTCCCTGTCTCTCTCTCTCCTCAGGCCTCCCAATTCCTCAAGACACAATAATATTGAAATTAGCCCAATTAATAAACCTACAATGACTTCTAAGTGTTCAAGTGAAAGGAAGAGCTATGTGTCTCTTGCCTTAAATAAAAAATTAAAAATGATTAAGCTAAGTGAGGAAGGCATGTTAAAAGCCAAAATAGGCAGAAAGCAAGCCTCTTACACCAAACAGGTAACCAAGTTGTGAATGCAAAGGAAAAGTTCTTGAAGGATATTACAAGTGCTACTCCAGTGAACAGAGGAATCATAAGAAAATGCAATAGCCTTATTGCTGATATGGAGAAAGTTTTCATAGTCTGGATAGAAGATCATACCAGCCACAATATTCCCTTTAGCCAAAGCCTAATCCAGAACAAGGTGCTAACTCTCTGTACCTCTAGGGATGCTGAGAGAGGTGGGGAAGCTGCAGAAGAAGTTTGAAGCCAGCAGAGGTTACTTCATGAGATTTAGGGAAAGAAGCCATTTTCATAACGTAAGAGTAGAAGGTGAAGCACTAAGTGCTGATGTAACAACTGCAGCAAGTTATCCAGAAGCTCTAGCTAAGGTAGTTAGTGAATGTGGTTACACTAAACAACAGAGTTCCCATGTAGACAAAAGAGCTGTCTATTGGAAGAAGATGTCATCTAGGCATTGCATAGCTAGAGAGGAGAAGTCAATGCCTGGCTTCAAAGTGTCAAAGGACATGCTGACTCTCTTCTTAGGGGCTAATGCAGCTGGACACTTTAAGCTGAAGCTAGTAATCATTTACCATTTTGAAAATCCTCTGCTTGTGCTCTACAAATGGAACAACAAAGCCTGGATAATAGGATACCTGTTTACAACATGTTCTGCTGAACATTTTAAGTATACTATTGAGACCTCCTGCTCATAAAAAAGATTCCTTTAAAAATATTACTGCTCACTGATAAGGCACCTGTTCACCCAAGACCTCGAATGGGGATGTACAATGAGATAAATGTTGTTTTCATGGCTGCTAACACAGCATCCATTCAGCAGCCTGTGGATTAAGGAGTAATTTTGACTTTCAAGTCTTATTATTTAAAAAAATATGTTTTCTAAGGCTATACCTGCCATAGATAGTAATTTGCATGGACAAAGTAAATTGACAGCTTTCTGGAAAGGACTCGCCATTCTAGATGCCCTGGAGAACATTTGTGATTCATGTGAAGAGGTCAAAATAGCAGCATTAACAAGAGTTTGAAGAAGTTGATGTAACTGCAGATGTGATGGAAATAGCATGAGAACTAGAAATAGAATTGAGCCTGAAGATGTGACTACATTACTGAAATCTCATGATGAAATTTGAACAGATGAAAATTTGCTTCTTATGGATGAATGAAGAAAGTGGTTCCTTGAATCTACTGGTGAAGATTCTGTAAAGATTGTTGAAATGTCAAGAAAGAGAGTAGAACATTTCATGATTGCAGTTGATAAAGCAGTGGGAGGGTTTGAGAGGACTGACTCCAAGTTTGAAAGTTTTTATGTGAATAAAATGTTATCAATCAGCATCATGTATTATAAAAAATTATTGATGAAGAGCCAGTCAATGCAGTAAACTACTGTATCGTTGCCTTATTTTAAGAAATTGCCACACTCACTCAACCTTCAGCAACTACCACCTGGTTAAGTCAGCAGCCATCAACATTGAGATAAGACCCTCCACCAGGCAAAAAGATTATGACTTGCTGAAGTCCCAGATGATGGTAGTGTTTGTAAGAGAGAAAGTATCTTTTAACTAAGATGTGTGTGTTGTTTTTCAGACATATGCTATGGCATACTTAATAGAGTATAGTTTATAAAAGTATAACTTTTATATACACTGGGAAACCAAAAAATTTGTGACTTGCTTTATTGTGATATTCATTTTATTGTGGTGGTCTGGAACCAAACCTGCAATATCTCTGAGGTCTGCCTGTGTACAAGAATATATGGGAAGAGATGGGGGAAAGGACTGGTTATAGATTTTCATTAAAGGCATGTTTATGAAATTGGCAGGTTTTCAGATGTACTTCATGAAAGTTGTATTTTATGTTTTTTTCAAATAGGCATTTTCAAGAATAGATTACTGTATTTAGTTATTCCTCCTTCCTCTCCCTCCTCCTCCCCACTAGATAGGAAGGAATGGGTACCTATTGTGAATAAATTGTTTAGATGTTATACTAAAACAAAAGTAACCACCCAATTAAATGAGGACATTATATTCATACATCGTTATTTTACTCTAAGTAGTATGTATATATAAAAATACCTTGTACCATTTACAAGAAGGGTATCTACCTGTCATCCATCTTCCTTTCTTCCCTTCCCTTTCCTTCCTTCCTTCCTTCCTTCCTTCCTTCCTTCCTTCCTTCCTTCCTTCCTTCCTTCCTTCCTTCCTTCCTTTTCTGGAATGGGTGACTCTTCTGTACAGAAGAGAGAGCCAAGCTAAAATACTGATTACATTTCAATTCTGGATATTATTTGCTTAATTTAAAGTCTTGAAAAGAAAAGAGGGACAATTGATTTCCTGAGGATAAAAAGTGTGGGACACTTGATTTTCAAGTGTGGGAAGTGGTAAGAATACACCAAGCAGCCAAACATATCTGGCCTACTTAATCCCTGCAGCAGAGGTGAATGGCGGGCTGGTGCTCTGTGAAAGAGCTCTGAAAAACAGCTTCTGTGGCTACAAAATCTCAAAATCAGCAGGAAGATTTTGTTCTGCGAGCATCTCCACCAAAGCTCTAGTATTAGGAGGGGCTAGTCTCTTTCTCACTAAGAGGAGGGCTGTCTGTGGTGTGTATGTCCCAAGAGGCAATCCTGCATTCCCCTTCCTGTGTCTCTAAGAAGTCCTTCTCCTCCTAGGATGGGCAAATGGTAATCAGGGTCACCAAGGCCAATTTGTAGCTTCAGGCCAAAAGACTGACAAGCCTAAGATGCTGGATGGAGCCCAGAAGAAATGATCTTGGGTTCTTTCTTGTTTCATATTACCAGAATACTTTTACTGAGAACAAAAATTCAGACTAGAAAATGTCTCATAGGAATCGCTGGATTTCTGCAGGATTTGTTGGTTGGTCGGTTAAGTGTGTTTCCTTTGCTAATTTCTTTTTGGAGTATGGCAACATTAGCATTTGCATTCAAATTATTCACTCTAAATTACTATTGTTTTGTATTCCTTGAAGGGTCATTTTCCTGTTCAAGAGACTATTATGGAGGGAAACAAAATTACCTGGCTTGGTTGACATTATTTATGTCCTCACTGAGTCTCAACTAATATCTTGCTTCATGTGCCCTTTTCTCCTCCTCCTCCTTTTTTTTTCTTTCAACAGATACTAATTTTGTGTTGGGGAATGCCCAGATAGTGGACTGGCCTATCGTGTACAGCAATGATGGATTTTGCAAGCTGTCTGGCTATCACAGGGCAGAAGTGATGCAGAAAAGCAGTACCTGCAGGTATCTATGATGGGGGCTGTTATGTTGGACAATGTATTGTGGTATCTTACAGAAAAAGAAAATGGCTTGCTCAGTGTGGGAATTGCCTTTCTCTCACCCAGTGTTCATTCAGGAATATTTGTGGTAAGATCATCTCCAGTTCACACACTGTGTGTGTTGGGGAAATCAAAGGCTGAAAACATGGTTCGCACACCGCTGAGCTCCCAGTTGGTGAGATGGGGGGAAACCTAGAAAAACTCAGAAAAATCATTTTATCCATAAAGTGTGAACTCAGAAGTTTATGAAGTGTTAGATAAAATTGTATGTGAAAGGCATTTAAATAAAATTTTAGATGATTAATTTTTAGGATTTATGGCTATTTCAGAGAATAACTACAGTGTTGGAGATGAGGGTTTTGTTCATAGAGCTCTTCATCAGAAAGAAAAAGGAAGAGAACTGATATTTTGTTGCCTGCTAATTCTTGTTACACCTCTCTCTGATCCCTCATGTGACGGGAGAGGCAAACGGTGCTAACAGCATAGCTTGTGTGTTTGACAGGGTGACTAACCGAGCAGCACCCTTGGGCAGTGGTGTTAGAACAGCTCTTTTAAAGCATCTTCAAGGTGTTGAGTGGAACACGTGGTCTGCCCCCTGCCTGACGTTTCCCTGCAGCGCCCTGGCAAGGCCTTGGCTCACTTGGCACAGCCCTTGGCTCCTCTCACTCCCCTCCTCCTTCTGAGTCCTCTGTCTTCGGTGTGTTTCATGAAGCAGCATCATTTTCCCAGTCCTTCCAAATCAAGAAGTAAATTCATCTATGAAGGGTGGAAAACCTGTCTGACTCAGGCATCGTCTTTGTTTTTCAGAAGGTGAATTTCCATGGTATTAAGTCAACCAAGTTTGGTGAAAAATAGGACATGTTTTGAAAATATTACCATTTTCTTTAATTTTAGCTTTTGAGCACTGGGAAATAGAAAGTTTAAGACCCTCTCTCTCCACCCTCCCCACCCCCCAGTACTCAAAGATTTAGAAATGGCGACTCTTAAGTAATACAATAGAATCCTCTTACATTCTGGTTGTGCTTTTATCCTCTCAAGGGAATGTGTGTCTAGATCTACATCTGTATATGCGCATATGCAATCAGAACTAACTGGGAGAGTTAGCCGTCACTTTGTAGTGGGACGAAAGCAGCCTTTCCTTACCTGTCTTTTCTCTCTTTTTTATACTCATCCAAGGACCTATGGGAGAGGAACATCTTGCACATGCCGCAACTGGGGATTGAACTGGCAACCTTTTGGTGCACAGAAGGACACTCCAACCAACTGAGCCACGTGGCCAGGGCTCCTTACCATTCCTGCTTCTTTTGGGCTAGAATCAGATACTTTAAGAAAAGCAGATATGTGTGCTCACTTAGCCAACTTTTTTTTTTTTTTTTTACATACAATTCTAAGAAGCTCGTTTAATTCTCTGAAGCTGTTCCTTCTCTAGAAATAAAGTAAACATACGTTGTGCTAGCTGTATTCTGTATGGTTCAGGGGCCTCTTTTGCTTAATTCTTGCATTGCAGGCATCTGAAATCTAATGTTCAGGCAAAGGAATCTTACACTACAGCTTTAAAAAGTACATGAGAGAATGGAAGCTGGATGTCATTATGGTGCTTCTTTTTACAGACTCCCTTTTACAAGCATTTGTTTTACTTTGGGAAGGAAATTGACAGCATTTATGGCTTCACATCGCTTGCGTGGAGGTCATGTACCTAGCACATTAACTCAGAGAAAGTGGAAGCTAAAACGGCATCTGAACAACTGGCTGAATGAAATGGTCGTAGATCTTAAGTTTTCACCTTCTGGGAGAAATCCTCTTGTTCTTAGCAGGGCTAATTTAGTCTTGATCTATTCTTCTTTTTAAAGGGAATTCAGCAAGCTTGGTCATTGCTTTTCCTGGTTTACAGATGAAGAACACAACCCAAAGGCAGATAGGTCTAGAGGAACCACAGATAACAACAGCTCTCAGTGAGCTGGGAAGGGATGTAATAAATGGAAGTGACACAGAATTCATAAAGTCCACAGCTAGGACACTTTTCTTACAGGGGCCTGGAAATCGGAAACCTGCAGTAAGCCCGAGGCTGTTCCAGTATCAAGCTAAGCACGGCGCTTGACCTGGTGGTTCAGGAATTACACTCCATAACCTCTGAGGTCCTTTTTAGCTAGGAAATTCTATAATTCTGCGATGTAAGTCATCACAATTAAGTAGATTGCATTTGGTATGCACAGTTTTAGAAGACGGGGAGCATATTGTTGAGGAACCCTTGCCACTGCTTCTGCGTTACCGAAGACCTGAGGGCTGAGTGTTGCTGCCCAGGTTGTTGTTGCCTGGAGGCCTGGGGTGGGCAGGATTGATGCTCGCTGCATCCTTTGTCAGAGGACTGGCTTCTCCAGCTCCTTTGGGAGGTGGATTTTGTGCTCTCACCTTTTGTTAATGCCCTGTGCCATGTTGCCCTGCCTGCTTGGTGTATCCTATTCCTAGAGGGACACACCCTGGGTTTCAGACCAAGTTCAGTGGAGCCAAGGAACATGGATAGTCTATGGGATTTTTCGCTTCTGCTGAGAACCAGCACTAGTGGGCAGGAATTTCTGTTCACCAGGAGTTTTCTCTGACTTCTTCCCATGCTGCTGCTTTACCCCCTTAGTCTCCTCTTCTCTAATCGTGAGCAGTAGGGGGTAAGAATTTGTAGGATTTCCTTATCTCAGTTTTTTTTAGCCCAATGCTCTCCCTCATTTTTTTGTGGGGTGAGTCAGAGGGTATGAAAAAGAGCTGAATCTTCTGGTTCTTCAGCTCTGTCTTAATGTTTAGAGCAACAGATTTCATCCCTGTTCTTGTTTGGTTGGTGAACTTTTGTAACTTTTTCTAAACTTTTCTTATTTTATTGAGAATTGGGAGAAAAAAAATCTATGGCCCAAATTTCCTCTGCATCTTTGCTAAGAGTTCTTTCGGGATAGAGTGTAGATTTCTTGCATGGCATATAAGGCCATGCTCTCCTCACGACCTGGCCTGCGCTCACCTCTCTGTGTTCTGTGGCAAACTTCCCCTCATTGTCTGTATCCCGGTCACACTGAACTGAACTATATTCAGTTCCAGAATGAATGTCACTCTGACCTCTGTGCCTTTGAACATGCCCATCTTCTGCCGCGAGTGTTCTTTTCATGCTAATTTCCATTGCTCTTTAGCGCTCACTTCTTTTGACCTTTGGGAAGCCTTCTCCAACCACTCAGACAGAGCTCTGTGACTGTTTCGTGTTCGGTAGTTCCTTCTGTGTTGGTCGTCCTGTTTTCTGACCTGTCCTTTTCCAGTGGTCTCTCTTATTAAACTGTGTATTTTGGGGGGGCTCTGATGGAATCTTGATCACAGTGGAATTAGGAAAGCCTCTTTGATTGAATGTTTTTATTATACCTGTGTGCATGTGTGTATGTGTGTGTGTTCGTTCCCCATAGCACAGTGCTAGGTGCAGAGCAGATATTATCATATGCAGGTAGAATAATAAATATTTGCTAATCTAACTTGAGCTCTTTGGTTGATTTGCAGTTTTATGTATGGGGAGCTGACTGATAAAGATACAATTGAAAAGGTGCGGCAAACATTTGAGAACTACGAGATGAATTCCTTTGAAATTCTGATGTACAAGAAGAACAGTGAGTATCCAGACTATTCTGAACCGTGTCTTAATGTGTTTGGCATAGTGAAATACCTCCTCTTCCCGTCGCTGCCTTGGGTTTTCTTCTCTCCCATTAGCTAAACATTGCCACTTGAAGTTGTTGTGTGTGTTGGAAAAAATGGTATGGATTGATGAGTTAGATGATTCCTCCTAGGAACATTTGAACTTGTCACTATCCAATCAAAACTTCTTGACCTTTTCCCTGCCAAAAGTTAGTGCTTTTCCTGTTGGTTTACTTATGGTGAACTGCTGGCTTAAAGCACGTGTAGACTTTATCCCTTCTCGGGGGAAGGGAAGAGATGGGACAGAAAGGGTGTGCAGTTCATCTTTGCATCTGTCTTCCACAGCACTTAGCACAGCAGGTAATGCCAGTAGGTGCCCAATTACAAGTTGTGAATAAAATTTTGCTCTCCTGATGACCTCAGTTTTCCATTATAGACAGTATTAATACTCACAGTGCATTGTTAATTTGTATTTGTTTTGGATGATTACTTCCCCAAAGTACGTTAAGGAAGCTTTAGGTCCATCACCATGCACAAGGTTAAAGCTTGCTTTTCTCTCAGGAGAATGGAGATTAGCTATATTGGAAGGAGGGGAAGTGGGGCATATGGCCATAGTGGGCTGCAGAGGTTTTGAAGAGTGCTTTGTTTTTAAAAATGCTGTTTTGTTTATAAAGAATCCTGTTCTTTATATGTAGGATTGAATGGTAGGCCATAGGTACAATAGAACATTCCCAAAGTGGCCCAGATGGTGCATCAGGATGTGTTTATTTTGGTGGCGTTCAAAGTGATACGTGTTGCTCTGGAAAGCAGAGGGCACGCACTGCTTTTATCTGGAAGGAGTGGGGACTATTTTTCCGTTGGCATGTTGGAGTAGGCAACTGAAAGCACTGTTTGCTTGGTGGCCCATGCAGATGCTGACCTGGCAGACCAGCTCTGGGCATCCATGAATTTGAGAGGGTTGGTCCTGTAGCTTTTGTGTCAGAGATGTTGCTTTGTTCCACCTCACTCCTTCATCCAGTGGGTCTCGCTACCCACTTCACTACTCAGCATAAGAGCCATGAGGTGAAAGACTGTGCAAGGTTCTCTGCCGGTCCTTCCACTACAGGGAACACAACTCGAAGTGACAGCTCTGACCAGGAGACTGCTGGCAGCGACTTTCTCCGCACGTGTATCCAGGTGATAGAGTAAGTTAAAGGCTTTCCACACCGACAGCTTTGTGTACCGAAGTGTGGATTTCCCCACAACGTAGAATACAAATTGGGCCGGTGTATCACCAAAATAACTTTTACATTTGTATTTAGCTTCAGAGGTTTCAAGCTTCATTAGACTATGCATTTATTTTGCTCGAATTCAACTATATGTGTTTGGCACAAAAGGGAAAGAGAAAGAAACATAATTAAATTGAGATAGTGATTTTGCTTGCATTCCCTTCAGTGAGCGTGTGCCCCCAAGTGAGTGTGAGATGGGAAAAAGAAATTCCTTCTTCCTCCAGGGGTGAAAGTTTCATATTGTATCTCATCGCAGTGAAGGTGCTTCTGGTGCCTGAAGTTCTGCACTTCAGAGAGACATTGCCTCTGCATCTAGGCCAGTTAGTTCCGCCGTGTTCTACAAAGAACCAGCGTCTCTCCCCTTCTTGGACATCGATGGAGGCGGGCTTGCTGACGCACGTCAGACTGGGCATGGGCTCTACTTCACACGTGGTGTTAAAGCATTTTCAACAGCGACTTTGGTCAAGTGCAATTTTTACCTTACCCTTTGGCTTTAGAGAATAAAGTCTGTGGAAGGCATGACTCCACTCTACTTTAAAATGTTCATTCTCTGAGCCCCGTGAAGGAGGCATGGTGGATGTTACTCAGCTCCATTGTATAAGAAGTTCCTTAGTTGAATTACTCACCTGAGGTCAAGCAGACCCAAGAGCTGGTTTCCAGTGCTTGCTGCACAGGCATTCTGCTTAGATGGGGACAGCGTGACTGTGGGCACGAGGTGGGGCCAACACATGTGGTGGTGCAGGTGTAGCAGGCAACTGGGAGCCAACTTGTGGTTTGCTTGCTGAGCCCTCCGTGCCCCCTGGCCTAGAATTGCATCTGGGCTGAGGGGGGATCTTCTCTTTCTCATTCATACAGAGATGTCTGCTGGGCTGGGCTAGCAGAGGCTCCATAGAGGCTAGGTCTACACACAACATGTGAAGGATGAGATTGGTGCAGGCAGTGCTAGTTTCTTCCCAGGAACCTGCTCACTCCCCGACTCCTCAAAGTCCTACCATCTCCTGAGGAATTTAGAGATTTAAAATTATTTGTTAAGCCTGGGAATTATATTCCAGTTGCACCAAATTCTGTGCTTTTTTCAACAGCTCTTTATTGATCAATATGTCAGATACTAGGCTTGCTGCCAGGGATATGGTTTTGGAAAGATAGATGCAGCTTCTACTCTTAGAGCATTTGCACGGGTGGGGGCAGCATCTGCAGGACAGAGTGGTAGTGTTTTGATGGTGACACCACATAAGGTGGTTTACTTATCCCACCTTAGGAGGTTAGGGGAGGAAGTCTTCCTAGCAGACAGGAAGTCCATGCAGAAACTGAAGGATAGGTGGAGTTAGGTGCAGAGAGTTGGAGGCGCAGGCCATTGGAATGCTTGAGGAGAGGCAACAGGTGAGAGTGAGCACTGAAGTTTCAAGAGGTACAAAGCAGGGCTTCTCAGACTTGGACATGCCTGGGAGATCACCCGCAAATCGAACTGTTTCCATTCAGTAGGTCTGGGGAAGGGGCAGAGATTCTGCTCCCAGATGATGCCGATGCTGTGGTCCACACCTCACACTCTGAGTAGCCAGGACAGAAAGCAGCTACAGTGAAGACTGAATTCCAGGCCTAGGGTGTGTCTTTTTTCATGGCCAATACCCTGCACCCAGCATTGTGCCTGACACCTAGAAAGTGCTCTAGCAAAACTCGTGGAGTTTAATTACATAAAAATGTAAGGAAATGAGAGGTGCCCCAGGAGGCTTCAGGGTTAGTAAGGACCAGTAACACAACCACATTAAAGAGTTTAGAGTTTGGCCCTGGCTGATGTAGCTCAGTGGATTGAGTGCGGGCTGCAAACCAAAGTGTCGCCAGTTCAGTTCCCAGGCAGGGCACATGCCTGGGTTGCAGGCCAGTTCCCTGCAAGGGACGCACGAGAGGCAACCATACATTGATATTTCTCTCTCTCTTTCTCTCTCTCTTTCTCCCTTTCTTCCCCTCTCTCTAAAAAAATAAATAAATAAAATCTTTAAAAAATAAAGTTTAGAATTTGTCTTAGGAACAGTAGTGATGAGGAACAAGGGTGGCAGTGAGGGGCGTTGAAGGGTTTTGAGCAGGGGTAAGTAGATTTTCATTTTAGAAAGATGAGTCAGGTAGAGTGTAGAGATGGAATGGAGCATTGGAGACTGGAGTTTGGGGCCGGGTGGGGGTCCCCTTTGGTGACAAGATGAGTGAGGCCTGCTCAGGAGAAGAGGCAGTTGAGATGGTGAGATGTCTGGGGGTGGGGTGCGGGCAATGGGAGAAGACTGAGTGTAGGCCTTTGTCAGTGGTGCCCCCTGACTGGCTCTTTCCTCCATGTGCCCAGCCCCAGGCCATGCCCAAGACATGGGAAGCACTGCTTTTCCTGCCAGGAACGCCAAGAGTCTAGCGTAGAGTCTGGTATAGAGCCTGGCCTGGAGGACGTGCTCAGCGAATGTTTGTTCAGTGACTTTGAAAGGGAGGTGATAGTCACCAAGAAACAGATGAATGAAAGAAAAGGCTATGATTCAGAGTGAGGGCATGGAAGCCAGGGAGAGCAGTGTGGGCTGGACTGACGGGCAGCGTCCTGGAAAAGCGGGCTGAACAGGCATGGATGGGAGGAGAGGAAGGGGGAGGCAGATTTGGCTTCTACTTTCAAACTTTGTGGTTCATTAGGTGGAAACTTTCAGCATTTAAAGCAGTGTAGAGTCCCATGGGGGAAAAGTCACCCGCATTGAGATTTTTAAAATGTGAAATGTCATCATCTAAAAGAGCGTTTATTTTTCTCTCTGTTTTTAAATTAATGCATTTTTACTATGGAGAATACATGAAGGTATAATGAAGAAAAAGACTCACCCCAAAGACTCCAAGACTCAGAGGAGCACTACTATATTCTTAACTTTTTGGTGTGTTTCCTTTCAGTTTTTGCCTATGTGCATGGACATAATTGATATTTTGACATACGCAATTTGAAATCATACAATTATGTAATCTTTATCACAAAAATTTTCCCATCATTAAAATTCCCCATAAACATCATTGAGAAAGAATTTAAATAATACTTCCTCTATTGTTGGATATTTATAAGGCTCTAAATTTTCTTTATTAAAGCAATGTTAAGGTAAATATCTTTGGGCAAAGATATTTTGTAGACATTATGAAATATTCCCCAGAAATTGAATATGTGTCAAAGATTGTGAGCTAAGGTTTTGGAGACATTTTGCCAAATAGTGTCCTGGAAAATTGAACCCATTTCCAAGTTCACTGGATAATTGCATCTGACTCATTGTACTGCACCAGCATTAAACAATATAACTTGAATTATCAAATTGCTTACAATTAAATCTTTTTGTTTAATGAGTATTTTTAATGCTAATGAGACTGAATTTTTTTCCTATTTACTATCTATTTAAAATTACCCTTTTGTGGCCCTGGCTGGTGTGGCTCAGTGGATTGAGTGCCAGCCTGTGAACCAAAGGGTCTCCAGTTTGATTTCCAGTCAGGGCACATGCCTGGGTTGCAGGCCAGGTCCTTAGTTGGGGGCGTGTGAGAGGCAACCACACACTGATGATTCTCTCCCTCTCTTTCTCCTTCCCTTCCCCTCTGTCTGAAAATAAATAAATAAAATCTTAAAAAAATAAAATTACCCTTTTACGTTAATTGTTCAGATTCTTTACCCATATATGTTATTTAATCCTAGTGATTTTCTTACTGATTTTTATAAACGTCTAATAAATTGTTTTGGTTCTTCCCCACTCCCCCATTCTTTAGTATTTGCAAGGACAACATTGTAGAAAGGATCTTCTATTGGTAGCATTAATGTTTGTCTGCTCTCTCGGGGATTTGGGAGTAGAAGTCTTCGTGGTGTGTTTTGGAATGAGTATGTGGACTGTTACTACATGTCTTGAAGGAAGGATTATTTGACAGGTTTATTTCTGTCGGCCAGTCTGATCAATAAACCTGGGAGTTTTGGTAGTGCTATATATTTTGTATTGTTACTTAACTCATTCGTAGTATGCTAGAAAATTTTCTTACACAAATGACAGTCCTCACTAATAAACTCATTCAGTAAATATTTAGGCGGTCACTTTTGTGCTACTTTCCCCATTTTTCAAACAAGAAAACCAAGAAGTATCAGCCATGAGTGAAAGCAGCACACCCTCTGGGTAATACTCCCCAGAGTGTGACTGATTCCGTAACTTACAGAGAGGCTGCTGGCCCCGTCATAAGTGGGAGCTCTGCGTTAGCTTCTCCATCAGAGAAGCCCGGGAAAGGCATCTTACAGCATTCTGTCAAGCCAGCAAGGAGAAGCTGCTGGCCAGGTACTCAGTAATACCTACTGTAGGCCTGTGGGCTCGAGCCAAAGAGATCCAGATATAAGAAACTGACTCTGCCTTTGAGAAGGTTACATGTAGTTGTGGAGACAAATCTCATAGGAGAACAATAATATTTTGCCTACTTTTCTAGTGGACTGTTTTTTACTTATTCAGAGGAAGGAGCTTCTTGTATTAAGGGGTATTAATCCTAAAACACACACATAAAGAAAAATATTTTTCCCATTAAAGTTTCTTTCCTTTTAATTAGAGGCTTTTAAAAATACTATATAGAGCCTTGGCCAGTGGTTCAGTTGGCTGGATTATCATCTCATACACTGAAAGTTTGCAGGTTCAATTCCCAGTCAGGGCACATACCTTGGTTGCGGATTCTATCCCTTGTCAGGGAGTGTAAGGGAAGCAACTGGTCGATGTTTCTCTCTCTCTCCTTCCCTTTTTCTCTCTCTAAAATCAATAACCATATCCTAGGGTGAGGATTAAAAAAATACTGTATATAGGTAAAACATTTTTATGATGTCATTGTTTTCCCTTGTGTTTCTGATATATATATATATATAAAATAGGAAGTTCTTCTCCTTACCTAAATAATAAAAATATTCTTCTATTTTTCCTTCTGGTACATTTCTAGCTATGTTTGAATAGTTACAACATTAGCCATTTGGAATTTATTTTTATATGTTATGTGACACAGCAGTCTAGCTTAATTTATGTCCCGCACCGTGTATTCAGCTGTCTCAGAACAGCAGTCCTCCCTGTCCATGGAGGATACATCACAAGACCCCTGTGGGTGTCTGAAGCCCTGGATAGCATCGAACCCTGTACATACTGTTTTTTCCCCCTATGCACACACACCTTTTCACTCAAAGAAGACTCTATGGCTTCTCACTGGCATTTCTGAATTGCCAGCATCACTACTCTTGCACTTCGGAGCCATTACTAAGTAAAATAAGGGTTCCTTGAACACAAGCACTGCAATACCACGACAATCAACTTGATCACCGAGACAGCTACTAAGTGATGAGTGGATGGGGACCACGCACAGCGTGGTGACACTCGATAAAGGGATAGTTTATTTCCTGGGCGACAGAGTGGGATCTCGTGAGATTTCATCACTCTTCAGTATAGTGGGAGATTTCATCATGCTATTGAGAACAGTCTGCAATTTCAACTTACAAAATGTTTATTTCTGAAATTTTCCATTAAATATTTTTGTGCTGTGGTTGACCTCAGGTAACTGCAACCACTGAAAGCAAAACCACGGATAAGGGGGGGCATTTCTGTACTATTTTTAAAGAATCCAGCTCTTTCCTTCTAATTTGAAATGCCCTTTTCTTTGTATGCTAAATTCTCACACATTCATGGATTTGTTTCTCTCCTCTCCTTTTCCAGGAAGCCTTTTGTAGCTTATTATCTATATAAGTTTGGTTAAAAATGCTTTCCCGCTGGCCTTCTCCATATTTAAAATGGGCATAATGTCTCAGTAGCAGCTTCACCTTACAGAGCTGTGGGAAGCAAACCATGATGTGTCAGGGCTTGGCCTCATTGTAAGCACTCAATAAATGATACAATTATTTTCATTGTTGCTTGTTTGAGGGCCGGTGCAATGGCTCTGAATTACTGTAATAGGTAGTTCCTATCATTTTTCTTTACAAAAGTTAAAAAAATTTCTTGCCCACTCTTCTACCTTTATTTTTCAACTTGAATTGAAATTCAAGTTGCTTGGAGCAATTCTTCAAGCTCCGAGAAAAACAAAGGAAACAAGAACAATTGAGATTCTGGTTGAAATTGCATTAAATTTATATATTAAATGGGGAGGTCTGACATCTTACAAAATTGAATCTTCTTATCTACACACGGTGTAGCTGTCTCTATTTAGGTTTTGCTTTTTGCTCTTCTATCAAATTTTCCTTATGTCGAGGTTTAAGCACTGATTTCTCTAGCTTTCCTCTTGTTATGGTTGAGACTGGCCTTCTTCAGAACAGGTGGGGGAAGCTTCAGAGTTTCATTAAATGCCTCAAGATACATTATCTTTATAAGTCATTGAAACAACCTCAGGAGATGAGATTGAGCATTTCAGTTTCACAGATAAAGAATTTAAAAGGAAGGAAGAAAGCAAAGTAATAATTTTAAATATCTATGTATCAAACATGAGTATATTTTTACTTAATCTTAAGTAGTCCTATTATCCCTGTTTTACAAATGAGGAAACTGATTCCTAGGGAAGTTAAAGTGATGTGGCCAAGTCACAAAACAAAAAAAGATACAGGGCTCAAATCCAGGGCTTAAGATTCCAAATCAGTTGTTCTAATGGCCAGTGGCCACTACATCCTCCTGGTGCTGTCTCATCCTCTCTGCCCTCGTCATTTATCTTAATGAAATCGACCACAGACCAACTGATCTGTTCCCCGGGGGCAGGCTGCCATTCCCTAGTCCGGTCTCTGGACCTATCCAAATGGCCCAGCACATGTAGCCCCTCCCAAGAGCCAATCACAGTGCCTTGGTTGATTCTGTTGCTGTTGAATGTGGCCTGGCTGCCTGGCTGGATGGTTACAGAGAGTACCTGGGAGGAAGGCCAGAGCAGGGAGAAGACTGATGGAGGCCAAAAATTCTCTCATACACTTGAGCCTTGTTGTTTTGTCATCTGACTGCTGGGGTTGAGAAACCCCATAGCAAGGCTAGATTGTCAGGTTCATCGATACATGACCCTGTGGAACCGTGTGGGGGTGAGAATCACAGAGTGACGAGGAGGAGGAGCCTGACTTGGACTGTCCCTTCACTGGGTGTCCTTGGCCAGGACAGAGCTGCTCTCACAGCAGCAGCAGCCTTGGCCCTCAGTGGGACTGCCCGATGCTGCGTTTCTCCTGGATTTGTGTATTGATCTTCTTTTAACAGAAAATTTATGATTGGCCCTTTGTCCTTTTCACAGCAACAGGACATGAAGTGCTTGCTTTTGTTGGTTTTTCCACTGTAGCTACTTGGGTGAGGAGGTAGAATTTTAAACTCTTAACAATTGTGTGTGCGTGCGTGTGTGTGTGTGTGAATATTTGTGCATCTATTTATTTCTTGGATCTTGATGGAATGAATCCTGCTGCAGAGTCTGGGTTCTAGGAGAGATCCCTGGAGGCCAACTGCCCCGGCCCCTGCCTCTGGGCAGATCTAAGTCTGAATAGAGCCAAAGGGCTGGGCAGTATTGTTGGGGGCCTGCAGAGGGGTGGAAAGGCAACTGGGTGGCCGGGACTCCAGGCCCTGGATGGTTCATATTCACTGAAAGAAATTGTTTAATATATTGAAACTTAGAGTAATATTTCATTAGTTAAAAATGCCTTGCTTTTAAGAGGAAAAGTTAGTCTGTGACATCTAGGAGAGGGACTCATGTTCTCTTTTAGAAGAATTTCAGAAGTGAAAATTTAAGCCCATTGTACTTGCTTTTCTAGAGTGTTTGGATAGTGGTAATTTGGAAGAGAGGCAGGTCTAAGTGACTGTGAAGACACTGGAAGCAGGATTTATTCCTCTGAAACTCAGGAAACATTTCTAGAGCAGCTGGCTACCCTGCCAAGGTCATTGAGCTTTACCATGTCAGGATGGTGGCTCCTGGAGTTGAGCAATGTAATGACCAAATTCACCCTACACATTATACTACATTTGATGCCATTGTAATGTGGGGTGCAACATGCAAGACAGAGAGTAGATCAGATTTCCCTGGGGTGGGTTATGGTTTATTTAAAGAAACAGTCCTCAATTGTTAAGGTTTAAGGGGGCCATTACATAGCACTCTCTTTCCCTTCCTGTGATTTGAACTAATTGAGAGAGAACTAATTGAGAGAGAGATAAGAATCCAGCAAATGGGGATTATACTATCACCTTTATGAGTAGTAAGGCTGATCCTGGAAAATGTAGTTCATATCTGTGGGCAAGCGAGTTTTGCAAAAATAAAGGAAACCTCAACTAAAATGGAGTCAGGAGGGCCTGTAGGGGGAGCTCTTATGGCTTACCCCTTCATCATCAATTACCCCAAACTGGAAGAGACCCACCCAGAGCTCAAGTCTCCAATAGGAATATGTTTCTACTTTACCATCCCAGCAGGAGGAAGGAAGATTTTTCTCCTTGCCTGGCAGCAAGTCAACCCTTTTCATAACTCTGCCAGTGAAAAGCACTACATTTGGAACTCCCTGTTTTCTCCAATGGACTGTGTTTGTAAAAGCCCAACTCACAACCCCCCACCCACCCCCCAACCTACCTCTTTCCTCTATAAAAGAACATTTCTCTCCTTTGTTCTTCTTCAGGCTTGCCTATGGTTTTGTCATAGCTTCCATGTCTAGAATTGTAATTGTTGTTCCCAAATAAGCCCATTTTTACAGGTGAAATAATGGACACTTTTATTTTTTGAGATCAACAGTTTCTTAAAGTAAATCCTGGAATCAGACAGACTTACTTACCCATCCCAGGTAGCAGTGGAGAACTTCAGTTCTCTTAGCAGCCATCCTCCCTGCCCTCTGCCCTCTCCCCTAACATTGATAGAGTGGAAGAGCAGAGCAGAATATAGACTAGTCTCTAAGTGAGTTAGGGGGAGAAGTGGTCGAGCTACCCATGTCCAATTCTTGCCCCCAATTTACCAACGCAGGAAAAAGGTCCAAGTGTTACATGGAAAGATGTCCCTCAATAGGAAAACACCGTATCAACAAAAAGAAGGTTCCTTCCCTCAAGAAGTCTGAGAGATGAGCCAGAGATGAACACTAAGGCAATACATACTGACTATATGAGTTTTTTGGTACAAGACACATACTTAAAAGGGATGTTTTTAATAAGGGAAAATTTCTGGAAGCAAGCAGTGGGCATAATTTAGTGGAGAGAAGCACCCAGCTTTAAACAGTCTGAGCCGATGAAATGGGGAGTGCTCATGAGGAGCCTGAACTGTGCTAGAATGAGGAAGACCTCCCGACATGACTAACATAGGGTGCTCATGATCTGCGAGACGTGGGTTAATGCCGTGGATCTCAGTAGTCATAAATGGAATATAAAGATTAGACGGCATTGCTCCAACTGGAATGTTCACAGGCACGGGGCTCTGCTGATACAGTGAAGTGGGGGGCCCGGAGATGGCAGCTGTGAAGGGGAGGGTTCTGGGAATTCCAGCAAGACCGGACTGCTGGTGTTAGACATCGTGAATGGCGGTCCTCTCATCTGAGTTATTCCTGGTTCAATAAATCAGGAGTGCTTTCTGGCTTATCTCCTTAACAGAAATTCACTTAAAGTTTTCTGTAGCACAAAAATAAAAACGGTTTTTTGACTCGTTTGCTTTTTGTCTTACCAGCTAGGAGATACCTGGGAGCTGTGGGTGTGTAGGCTCAGTTGTGTGATGCTTTCTTCTGAGTTTTCTGTTGCTTAATTGAAAATGGTTTAAAATCCTACAACTTCTGAGTAGGAGACTGGGACAAGCACTTTCCAAAACAGTGGGTAACCCAGAGGCCACATTTTCTTGATTTTGGAACGACATTTGTGAATTTTGTATGGTGGATTTTCCTTTGAAAACACATTTTTCTCAGTGACATAATCCATCTAAGAGCACTCAGAAAATGGCAGCTGAAAATTATGGAAAGGGAAAATGGACAGAGAATTAAAATGAACTACAGATGAACACATTGATAATTAAGATTTAAGGTGAAATTTCTCCCTTAATCTATTTGCTGCCTGTTTGACATGGGTTAGTCATACTTACATATGTGTAAGTGCTGTGGCTTGATATGTAAACTAGTTATTAAATTAGACTGGCCAACCCTAATATTATGAGATGTCTGTGTTGTATAGTATAGAGGTTAATGTGATTGTGGGCGGAAAGACCCAGGTGACCTCTTGGGGATCTGTTTCCATCTCCAAGATTCAGTGAGTTATTTGCTTGCTATCCCCTAAAATAAAATAAAACAAAATGCTGAGCACAGTGCCTGGAATGCCTGGAAGCTTCTCTGATACTTAACAACATAGAGGAACATTTACTGTATTTTAACTTGAAAATGATTATAAAGTAGTATGTAAAATAGTATGTAAAATACTATCCAGTAATACAGAATTCAACAAATAGTTATTAACCTCTTATATGCCAGATCCTCTTTTAGGAACTGGGATATAAAAAGTAGATAAGGAAGAACTTATCATTATTTTGTGTCTCATTTAATTTTGGACCACAGAATTGATTGGTCCATCTTGCTGATGTTCTCTATAGATAGGAAACGCTTGTCTGTTTTCCCTTGTTATATTTTGGAAGCCAGAGGTTGACTTTGTGTAGGTGTTTGGCCATAGATACCTGAGTGGGCATCTGAGAAGGCAGTCAGATGAGCCCTACCCAGCTTCCCCTCCTCTGGGTCAGCTCAGTGCTTTGGAGAGGCTCAATTTATCCCCCACTTTTGCTCAGGAGCAAGGACTGGAAGTTGAACGCATTCACTGCGTACCTTGAGGCACTAACATAATCACCACCCAAACCTACCTGGAAACCTCCCGTTCTGAGGGAGCCTTTGCTGGGAGAGTCACTGTGGTGATTCTTTCCCTCCTTAATGTGTTGTCATTTGCTATTGTTTGGACCTTTTGGATTTTTATTTTGGGGAGAGAGACTGAGAAACACAGTTTTTGGTCCATGGCTGATTGAGCATGTGAGCCAAACTGATGGATTCCCTAACTGGATTTTGACCCTGGGGCCCTTTGGGAAGTTTGGGTTTGCATGGTCTGCTGGCCACTCTGGCAATGCCCATTCTGCTCTTCCTCTTTGCTTGCCCACTACATGGTCTCAAGTAAGTCTGTAGGTCTCTGGTCTGTAGGTCTGTAAGCCTGAAGGTCTCATGGTCTGTAAGTCTGTAGGTCTGTAGGTCTCTGTACCTTGCTTACTACCAGAGGTGAGGGGGATTTTCAACCCATTTTCCAATCATTGCATGAGTTAAGAGAGCTGCACTTACAAAATTATTTTAATGAAAGAAAAGCCCCACTGAGTAGTCACTGTGAAAGTTTTTATTCCAGCGAGAAGAGAAATTAATGGTATAATAACCCCAGCATCTGAAGAAACGAAGCTTTTTAAAAATTGAATTAATGTTTGTAGCTATTCATTCCCAAGTCTTTGCTTCCATAGCCCCTCAAATGAGAATGCAAATTACTGACTGACCTTTTGATATTTCTTTCAGGGACACCTGTGTGGTTCTTTGTGAAAATTGCTCCAATTCGAAACGAACAGGATAAAGTGGTTTTATTTCTTTGCACTTTCAGTGACATAACAGCTTTCAAACAGCCAATTGAAGATGATTCATGTAAAGGTTTGTAATTCTGATTTGTACAAATGTATTTATGCTTTTTTTTTTTTGCCTGTATGGTGACACACATTATAGAGAATTTGAGGTTGCCAAGGCAATCTCTGCACAAAGATCAAGATTTAAACTTTAATATGTGCTGGGTAAAGCATTGTATCACTCTGGGATGTATGGAGCGAGGAGAAGGGGGGGAGCCTTGTTCAGGAAGGCATTATACTTTTTCAGATTAACCCTTTCCAATAAAGTTTAAACAGAAGAATGTAGTTGGGCACCTCTGGTATCATCAGAATCTTTTTGGATTTTCACATGACAGGTGTCAGTCACCCAAATGAGGCAGTCCATGCCGCATTCATCTTTTCACATGTACACTGCTTCAGATTTGACCGAGTTCTAGCATTTCAAGATTGTTGAAGTAGACTTTCGTTTACTTCTGCCTGTGTGGTTGCTTAAGTGTGCAGCCAGTTAATTTACAACACTTGAAACATGGTATGAATGAGCATGAGTAACACTTCATTATGCGTCATTTAATCAGCTGTGACCACCGAGTTCAGCACTCACCTCAGCCACATCGCATGCGGGCATTGTTTATGTAACATCGGTGATTGGGAAAGGAGACGGCTCAGAATTTCTAGAACAACTGTACCCCTGAAGAGGATATGCAAAAGATGGCGTGTTATCCCAAGAGGCTTGGGATTAGAGGGTGTCCCAGCATCTTTCTCCATCCCTCTTCTCAATTGTCCACTCATGATAAGAGGCTAGGGGCACATTCATATTGCAGTGCATCCTGGCTGTGTGGTGGACTGCCCGGCCCTACCGGACAGCTCCGCACCTGTGGTTTTCTGACACGCAGCACAGAGAGGAGGAGAGTGGAATCCAAAGGAGTCAAACTGGGGTACAATTACTCCTGAAGTCATCAGGCTGTGAATGTTAAATGGGCATTACAGGAGGAACTAAAAAGCATTAATTATGTGGATGCTCTCTCAGGGGTTGTGTGCTTTGAGGGTATTTAAAATCCTGGCACATTTGGACGCTCACATTTATAGAGCTCGGAGAACAATGCTGTGTATACCAGTGCATTCTATTTTTTTAAACTACCTGGTGGTGTAATAAATCAATTGCAGCCTGACTTTCGGTTTTTAGACTACAGCAGATGTAAAACCTCACCGCCAGTGTCTCGGCCTCCTGCAGTTGCCTTTTCTCCTGCAGATTTGTGATTCCCTGATTTCTTGTTTTTGACTTGAGGATTTCTTAGTGCGACAGCTATGACGTGGTGATAGACTCAATCGCAATTGACTGTTACCTTGCTCCCACCTAGAAAGGCCATTTGCTTTTTTAAATGAATAAACTCATAAATAATATTTTTAAGGGAATCAGATATTTTGACACTTCTTTTTGCCAGTGTTCTCTTAACGATTTAAAATACGTGATTTTGTTGAGCCAGACTGCGTTCTTTCCCTCACTGCTGGGACATTTTTAGGTGACATGGAGGCATCGTTTCGTAGGATAGGCTTCCTCAGCAGAGAGTACTCGTCACATGTCACCTAGTTTCTGCATCTGATTCTCATGAAACCTGAAAGAAAAGACACATTTTGTGTGATAAATGAGACTCCCTTATGTGAGTGATGTGGTGAGACTCACTTAGGTTTATTTTCTGGAAATAAAACGCTCCACTTCATTTTACCTGCCTCAGTGATGTATTTCCTTTTTGATATAGTGTTGCTGTACACACACACACACACACACACACACACACACACACAGAGTTACCTTTTAGCCAAGGGAATCAGATATTAATTCTGTTTGTCTGTGAAATAAATAGTAGTAAGCGTGGCTTGATTTGTAAAAATTTAAAACACACACCACACACATGTGCTTTAGTCCTCAGTATAGACGCCCTGCTAACACCTCCTCCAGGATGTGTCTTCCTAAGCCTGTCCATTTGAAATGCCACGGCGGGCATGTTTAGGGTTTCACTTGCCATGTCACTGTGCCCCTGGCCCGTGTTGATTTGGTGATCTGATCAGGACAAGGTCAAATTTTATGCTGGTCTGTTTATGATGGAAGGCCGTGATAATTCTCCAGGCCTTGCACATCGTAAGCCTATAAACTGTAGTTCTGGCCAAGGATCACATCGAGATGGAAAATATGCTGCCGTGTGGCCGGGCTGCTCTCTGCCTTCACGTCTCTCTTCGGATGAGCTCTCGCATTGTGCGGTCCCCACAGATCCAGTGGGGTTTCAGGACAGCCCTTCCGTCAGCATTTAGGGTCTTAAGAGTCTGGACCCAGGCTTGTTTCAAGTTCACTTTTGAGCTGGAATGGAAGGGTGGATAACCCCAAACCCCAGAAAAATCCCCAGATAATTGCTGTTTGGCATGGCCGCACGAGATGTTGTCCCACCATCAGATTAGTCTTTTTTAAAAGTCAGTTGTGCTCCGATTGTCTCTAAATGACTTTGTTTTCTCTGATCATGTAGTGCCTAACTTTGGGCTTGGGAGTGGGGTGAGTGCATCCTAAGAGTGGATTCAAGATGCCACTCAGTGCCTAATACTTTCCCACAAACAACCCACAAAGGGGTAAACACATGGCAACAGTTTACTTAACACCTGACGCCGAGTAACTTGCCTTTTCCCTGGAGCTCCGAGCACAGGCAATGGGCCCTGGGAACACTCCCTGAGGCCCCTCTTTCATTAATGTTTCTGTTCTCATGATCCTTTTGATGAATTATCCAGGCCCCTGACTCTCTCATCTTCTCTTTTCCATCCATCTTGTGGCTTATTCCCTTGCACTCTGACAGCAAATGCCCACAGATGGCATGGAGCAGGAATGAAGGTCAAGCCAGGTTTGCTGTTTGGTAACAGCTCTGGTGTGTGCGTGTGCGCACGTGTGTATGTGTGTGTGTGTAAAGGCCGAATGAGAGAGTAAATGGGAATTCTCGGCCGAAACGAAAACCTATGATGCTCCAGGGGTTTCATTTGTTTCTTATCTCTTGCTTTTCTGTTATTATGGGTAATTGGGAGCAGCCTGCAGAATGTTTTTCTCTGTCCCATTCTCCCTTCTGAGCCAGGAGCTCTGGGCAAGTGTGCTGAGAAGAATCCCGGTATAAGGCTCAGGATCTTTTCTCTGCATTGCTCACCAAAGAATGAGTCACCCCTCTTTTTTTCTCTTATCCCACCAAGTAATCTCATATTAAAGGAGCAAATCCATTTTCAAAGATACATGTATTGACTTCTAAATTTATAGCTAAACCTGAGCCAAAAGCAGACAACAAAAGGAATGGAAAACTCCAGAGGAGATTTTTGAAGGCCAGAGATGCAGAATATTTGGAAACGAGGGTTCTGGCTGGCTGGTGTAACTGCTGACTTGTCTGTCTGTGACTTCATGTGGGATACTTGTGAGGTGCTCTTGGGAAAGAAACACAGTGACAGACACAGTCCACAGACCCCCTGTCCCCTCCAGTGTTCATGTTTTATCTTGTTCCCTTAGGATGATGGAAAGGTGACGATTTTCTGATGGCTACTTGAAGACATCATTGTAGATTTCTGGTTATTTGTACATTTATAGGGAAAAGATGGGGGAGGAAGACTCGAGGGCATTTAGGCAGTGTCCTTCCTGGTCCCATGTGTCCGCTGTTCTCTTCTGCATGTTGGGTTATGTATGGCACCAGCTCCTCTAAGAGAATCTAACTCTAGCAATTAGGACAAGCCTGGCCTCACAGCCTTCCCACGGGAGGGGGAGACCTTACAGGAGTCCTCTGTAACTTCTACTCAGAGGGACGCGGCGTGACAAGGAGGGGCCTGTAGATTTGTCTTTTCTGGTACCCCTGGACCTACAGCTCGTCCCAGAGCCCTCTCTTCTGGCCTACGAGGGATACAGGGTTGTGTGGGCTAAATAGCCTGCTGGGGGGCTCACCCCAGTTGAAACCGGCAGCCATTGTGGGATCAAGGAAAGGGGGAGTCCTTGCTGAGAATGGAGAAAAGACCCAGTGAGTACTTTTGAGTGACTGTTAGATTGTGCATTATGCCCCTCCTTCCGTCCTTTTCCTCTCATGCTTCCCCTCCCCCTGCCACCGTCCTCTCACTCCAAAGGTACCCAATAAGTGTGTGCTGAATAAATAGGAGTCTCCTAAGGAAAATGGGTGTACACAGGAGGGCGTGGGCAATTTTGCTGGGGGTAGAGCAGTAATCGGAAAAGGCTTCCTTGAAGGAGGGTACGTCAGCTTTCTTTCTTTTCTTTTTTTAAATTATAGTTTCCTTTCAATGTTATTTTGTATTGGTTTCAGGCATACAGCATAGTGGTTAGACAATCATATGCTTTACAAAATGTTCCCCCGATATTTCCAGTACCCACCTGGCACCATATATAGTTCATACAATTATTATTGACTATTTCCCTATGCTGTGCTTTACATCCCTGTGACTATTTGGTAACTACCAATTAGTACTTCTTAATCCCTTCACCTGTTTTCATCCAGCCGTCTTACCTTCCCCCACTTCTGGCAGCTGCCTTTTCTGAACTAGGTTCTCATTGGGGTGTCCTCTTCCTGTTGGCTGATTGGACAGCAAAAGATTCATTTTTTTCCCCAGGGATGTTTCTCTTGATTGCTCTGCTATAAGGGATGTTGTTGGTCCAAGTTGTACATTTTATCATCTATCAAACCCTTCGGCTTGTCTGCCTGTGTTTTTAATTTCATTGCATGACTGTTATTCCAACCACCCAAACCAGGAACCGGGAGCCACCTGGGCTGCCTCTTCTCTCCCTCTGCAGCCATTGTTCACTGAGTTCTGTTGCCTCTAGCTGTGTATCTGTTCTCAAGTTTCCCCTTGTTGCCTGGCCCAGGTTGCCACCTGGTCCAGGCCCACACAGTGTCTTGCCTGAGATCCTGACGTCCTTTACCTGTCAACCTTTTGTTTTTAGGTGTACCACCTACACTGCCATTCTGTCCTTCTTAAACGAACTCAGTGTACATTTCCTCCCCATCACATTTCAGCTCCTCCAGTCGTTCTCCACGGGTTTTAGGATGAAGTTCAAATCCCTTAACTTGCTGTTGAGGTTCTCACCATCTAAATTCTGCTCGATTTGGCCTCTGACAGCTTTGTTAGCATCACGTCAGGCCATTGTCTGCCTCTGCGCTCCTGCAGGCCATGCCCCACTCACCGACCACGCAGATTTCTTACTCTTCACTGACATTTTACCCAGCGTTGTGATTTTCTGCCTTTATAGGTGCTCTTCCTTCTGTGTGGAATGTCGTCTCTTTCTTCCAGAGTTTTTAACTCCTACTCATCTTGCATGGTTTTGCTCTAATGTAACCTCCTCTTGGAGGCCCTCCTGGACTCCCCAGCCGGGATTAGGTTCACCTTCTCTGGACAGTCTTGGCCGTAGTGCTCTTTACTCACCTCTGTCGTAGAACTTAGCTTACTGTTTGTCATGGTTTTTTATTTATTTATCAGTCTTCCCTACTCAAGTGCTTGCTCTTTGTAGCCAGAGTCTGTGTTTTCTTCATCTTAGTACCTAGCCCTCTGCCCGGTACACAGTAGTTATGTTTATAGAATTAATACAGGAATGAATGCAGTTCTGTCATCTGGCGAGGTAAAGATTCCTATCAGAAAGTGTCTGCAGTTCAGAAAGGAGAACATGGGTGTGGAATTTGGGAGAGAACTTATTTCCTTCCTTCAGCATAGGCAGAGTCTACCCATCCTGGTAGAGGTATAATGGAGAATTTCACATTGCTTGTCCATTTCTTCATCCCACGCTCATTCACCTTCCTATTTTCTCCACTCAGCCAGCTCTTTTGAGAGCCACATTCTTGAAAAGTGACTCAGGGCTAAGGCAGAGAGTGAGAGGCTAGCCTGTGCCCAGAGAGATGCCCACAGGTCCAGGGATCTTTTGTTACATCCTTTTGTGCTATATCAGCTGATGGACCAGGTCCTCAAGCTCCCTGCCAGGCAGGGTCTGTGGTGTCTGCTCTGCCATCTCCTTCTCATCATTGGTTCCAGAGTGTGGGTCATGGTGGAGGTGGTGGTGATGGTAGAGGAGGGTGCAGTGGGAGGGGGGTTGCAGAAAACCCTTGTTGATGTTTGCACGTACAGCTATTTTTTATCTGATTGGAAAACATACTTTCTGCTCCTCTTGAAAAGCTTTGTAGAATTCAATCTCCGACCTGCAGGTCTGGGTTGTCCCTTCCTGTTAACATTAGTGGGACCCCCACTAATAGCCTGACCACCACACTCCTCTTTCCAAGCTGACTCCAGCAGGCCCATTTTTCTGCTTACCAGCATGAGGATGGATGATAAAAGTTCTACTATCTTTTATTAAAGCCCAGAATTTCTGGAATGTGATAAAAAGAACTTATTTGCTATTCTTGCCTTACTGACAAAAATTTATCCAGATTGTGATTCCTAAAGCTTGTTGCAAAGACAGGGCCATTCTTCTGCTTAACTGCACTGTCCTCTGGACTCTTAGTTTGTCTTGGAAAGGTGCTCCAGGGTAACACTTGGCAGATGAAAGTTCTTCGGCCAGGTGCTGAATACTGCCAAACCTAAAGGACAAAAAATGAAATCGACTTGTCCCACTTTTAGCTGTCATGTAAAGATACTTGCATGCTCTGTTTATTTTCTGGAGACCCTCCACCCCAAGCTTGGCCTTGAAAACTCTGACAGGCTTTCAGGGGTTCCATGAGGCCATTGCCGTGGTCAAGACCTTGGTGCAAACGGGTTGTTATATATTGGAATGGACAATTTTCTTTGGGGATCTTTAAAAGATCACTCATATGTCTTAAATTCTCAGTAAAGAATAATGTCTTAGATTCTGCGGTATAGTGTGGGCTGGATTAGAAAAAGATCAGCATTTTACTTTTCCTGGAGGCCTAGTACAGAGGCCCCAGGAGGCCTCAGGGCAACCTGTTTCAGCCCATTAGTCAGAGCCCACTAAACTCCTTTGTTTTACCAGGCAAATGTACCCTGCTTTTAGGCAGGTAGAGTATTTTATTTTCCCTTTACAGATGAGATAATTAAGCCCAGACAACTTAAACAACTTGTTAGAGATCACAAAGCAAGCTGGAGGCAGAGATGGGACTTGTATCCAGATTTCTTTCCTGGGCTCTGGATACTGAGTTCGGTACTGGGCTCTCAGAGTTTCTTATTTGAAGGGGACCTGTCACCAGCCATCCTTCCCCCATCCCAGAACAGAATAAAATCTGCCAGTGCTTTTCCCCACCTATCTACCCATTAAATTCATTTCTTATTTTCCTAGCTTTGGAGCACACAATGCGAGGAATGGCCATGTGATTACCTAGTTGTCCATTTGAAACCTGGAACCAGCTGGGTCTCTGCTAGATTAGATGCAGGGATGGGAACAGACTTAGCCAAGTCACAGAGTCGGAGAAACACCTTGATTGCCTCTTGTATCTGGCTGAAGAGCCTTGGGCCGGAGTGCAGAGATCTGGGTCCTAGACTGTAGTTGTCCAGGCACTCTGTGCCTCGGTTTTCCTTTTGTAGACAGGTACGAAAGCCTGCTCTACCTACTTCACGAGTTATGATTAGGATAAAATGGCAATGCTGGGGAAAGTAAATGCTACAGAGATTTGGGCGAGCCTGTGTGCTTTTCTGAGTAGTGAGCCTTCATCCTGCCTCCCGGGAGCTTGGGAGGACAAGGTGGGTGTCTGCTGCCGACAGCATAACTTGCGGTGTGAATGTCCATGTACCTTTAGGATGTGCTTGAACTTGTCTTTTTTCTCTTCCATGTGCTCCAGGCTGGGGGAAATTTGCTCGGCTGACCAGAGCACTGACAAGCAGCAGGGGTGTCCTGCAACAGCTAGCTCCCAGCGTGCAAAAAGGCGAGAACGTGCACAAGCACTCCCGCCTGGCCGAGGTAAGGGCAAGGGGTCGACGTATCTTATACCTCGCTTCTCTGGGGTTTGGAGGCTGGAAAAGTGGTACAAAGCAAGTGTGCTGTTTTGGAGGGGACTTTCAGGGTCCTTAGACTCTTGTCCTGGTTGGTCTACACACTGCGATGTGTGACTTTGGGTGGGTGATCTTTGCAGCTCTGGACAGCTCTCTTCTACCGTGCTTGAGCTTACAGGGTTGTCAGTTTGTTTTTTTGAAGGAGTATGGAAGGAGCTGGAAGCCCTGTATATACAAAAGGGATTGTCCTGTAGACCATAGTCAATTTTTTTAAAAAATTTGAGCCATACATACTACTAAAGGAAAAGAATATACAGGAAGCAAAAAGAAAATAAAAATCACCTATAATCCCACTAGCCAGGGTGGTATTCCCCCTTTTGCTGGGATAAGTCCTTGGGTGATATTCAGTCTTCCTGATATCCTGTAACTTAAATACTTAAAATGTGTAAACTATAATTAACACAGCTTACATTAGATGATGAGGGGATAAGAGAGGGGAGAAAATGAAAGTATTTGCTTAACGTATATATACATGTATATGATATATATGTAAACATTCATAACAAAATAAAAAATACTCATAACTCTTAACCTGTTCCATGGTTTTCTCACTTAGTGCCTTCTAATGTACTATGCAGTTTACTTACTCATCTGTTTGTTGTTCACTGACATGTGTACACACTGAAAACAGTGTCTGTCTCACAGTACATGCACATCAATAGTGTTTCTTTCTTTTTTATGATTGATCAAATGGATGAAAGAAAGGAAATGATGTTAGTGTTTCGGGGGACCTGTCTGGCATAAGAAATTGCTCATGATTTGGCAATGTGAGGCACACATCTGGTTCACATCCCAGGGCTAATAAGTTTGAGCTAATTTGGTTACAGGCTTACCAATTTTATTGATCTTTCTAAAGAACCAGCTTTGATTTTGTTGATTTTACTCTAGTGGTTTCCTGTTTTGAATTCTATTGATTTCTGCTCTAATTATTCATTTCCTTCTGCTAACTTTGGATTTAATTTGCTCTTTTTTTCTAGTTTCCTAAGGTGGAAACTTAGATTATCGATTTTTGATCTTTATTTTTTCTACTATATGCGTTCAATGCTATAAACTTCCCTCTAAATACTGCATTCACTGCATCCCACAAAGTTTGATAAGTTGTGTTTTCATTTTCATCTGCTTCAAAATATTTTTGAATTTCTCTAGAGATTTCTTTGCTCCCATATGCTATTTAGAAGTGTATTGGGATTTTACGGCTATCTTTCTGTTCTTGATTTCCAGTTTAATTTCATTGCTGTCTAAGAGCAGACATTGTGTAATTTCTATTCTTTCACATTTGTTAAGGTGTGTTTTGCGGCCCAGAACATGGTCAGTCTTGGTGAATGTTCCAGGTGAGCTTCCAGGTGTGTTCTGCCGCTCTGCTGCTGCTGTCTATTATAGCCGGTCCATTGACGGTGCCTTTGAGTTTAACCAGGTCCTTGCTGACTTTCTGCCTGCTGGATCTGCCCATTTCTGATTGAGGGAGGATAAAGTCTCCAACCCTAACAGTGGATTTATACATTTCTCCTTGCACATCTGTCAGTTTGTGCCCCACGATTTTGATGCTGTGTTGTTTGGTGCATACACTTAAGGATTGTTATGTCTTCTTGAAAGTGGACACCTTTTCATTATGTAAAATGCCTTTCTTTGTCCTTGATAACTTCTTGCTCTGAGTCTGGTCTGTCAGAAATTAATATAGCTACTTTAGCTTTCTTTTGATTAGTGTTAGCATGGTATATATTTCTTCATCCTTTTGTTTTAATCTATATGTGTGTTTATATTTCAAGTGAGTTTCTTGTAGACAACATATAATTGAGTCCTGGTTTTTGATCCACTTTGACAACCTGTGACTTGATTGGCACATTTAGATTATTGATGTTTAAAGTGATTATTGATATAATTGGATTACTATCTAACATATTATATTAGTTATTTTCTATTTGTTGCCCTTGCTCTTTGTTCCTATTTTATCTTCCACTCTTTTCCTGGCTTTTGTGGCTTAAATTATTTTATACGATTCTGTTTTCACCCCTTTCGTAGCATATTAGTTATATTTCTTTTCTTGCTTTTTTATTAGTGATTGTCCTAGAGTTTGCAATATATGTTAACAACTAATCCAGTCTACTTTCAATACCATGCTGCAAGTACTTTATAACAACAAAATATTCCTAATCCTTCTCTTCTGCCACCCCTCACCCACCCACCTTTTGTCATTTGTCCTGCTTGGTATTCTCTGAGCTTCCCAGATCTGTGGTTTGGTTTCTGACATGAACTTACAGAAATTCTCAGTCATTATTGCTTCAAATATTTCTTCTGCTTCTCTCTCCTCTCTCTGGTATTCCCATTACCTGTATCTTAACATCTTTTGTAGTTGCCCTACGGTTCTTGGATATTCTATTCTATTTGCCTGGGGGAGGGGTACTTCTTCTCTTTGTTTTTCACTTTTGGAGGTTTCTATTGACATATCCTCAAGCTCAGAGACTTTTTTCCTTTGCTGTGTTCAGTCTACTAATGAGCCCCTTAAAGGCATTCTTCATTTCTGTTACCGTGTTTTTGAGCTCTAGTTTTTCTTTTTGATTCTTTCTTGGAATTTCCATCTCTTTGCTTACATTAGCTATTCAGTCTTATGTGTTACTTTTTCCATTAGAGCCTTTAGCCTATTAATCATAATTGTTTTAAGTTTCTGGTCAGTAATTCCAACATCCCCGAGTGACAGGGTCTGGTTCTGTTGCTAGCTCTGTTTCTTCAAACTGTGTTTTTTGCCTGTTAGTATGCCTTGCAGCTTTTTGTAGACAGCTGGACACGATGTACTGGGTAAAAGAAACTTGGGTAAATAGGCCCTGAGTGGTGTGCTGGTAAGGTGTGGGAAAGAAGAAGCATTCTATAGTCCTGTGATTAGCTATTTCAGTGGGCCTGCACCCTGGGCTCTGAATTCCACAAATCTATGAAAGAAAAAGGGAGGAAGCAGTCTTGGGCAAGGGAAGCCTTGGACCACAGTGCAGATGTGACAGAGGGCCTTCCATCCCTACAGGCAGCTCTGCAACAGAGATGGTCAGCTAGGGGAGTCCCCTACGGGGACTCAGCCACCTCCTCCCTCAGTTATTGGCAGGTGCTTCACTGGAAAGCTCAGGTTTCTGTCCCTTAGGAAGCTAATAGGAATCTGTCTGCTAACTGCACACTCTGCAGCTGGGCGGAGAAACCTTCCTGGAAGCAGGATCTGAGAGGACACAGCTCTGAGTCTGCCACCACCTCGTTGCTGTAACTCATTCGCCTTCATAGGGAGGAAGTTGTGGCCGGTGGACGATTTACTCTGTGGCCTTCATGCGGGTGCGACCCTGCTAGGGTTTGGTCTGGCCGGGACCCCTCTCATGCCAGCCTCTCTCTGCATGGAACAGCTGTGGGGTAGAAGATGTGGAGGGAAAGCCACCTTTTCTGCCACATCCTTTCTCTTCCTCCCTGTGAAGGAGCCAGGTCAAGGTGTAATCTGAGGTATGCGGTCACGGGGGCTGGAGCACAGGCACATCCATTCGACCACAGCAGGGCGGGTTAGTGCTGTCCTGCTCGCAGCTCGTGACAGTCACCACCTCATTGCAAGGGCATCGGGTAGATGCCGTGAGTGCTTCTGTTTTTCACGTAGGTGACGGGAGTAATGGACTGAAACAACACTACACGTTACAACTCATTTAGCTGTGTGATTTTGGGCGAGTCATTTCACATTTGAGAGCTTCCATTTCTTCCTCTTCCTTCTCTTCTAATGGAGGTAGGAAGTGCAGACGAGACCACGTACCCATAGATTAATGAAGCATAAGGGAGATGCAGGAGGCGCACATCTTGGCTTTTAGTAAAGCCCAGCAATAATAGTTTAATATTAAATTTTGATCTCTGGTTCTTTATATCCATTTAAAAAACTTTCTTAAGTTTCAGAAATAAAACAGATTTTTTTATCAGATTTTAAAACATAGAAGTATATAAAGTAGAAAGCAAAAAGCTCACTGTTTCTTAGAAGTAACTATTTTTAACAGAGCATGTGTTTTATTACAAATATTTGTGTATAGGATTTATATTGCTTTTTTAAAACAAAAGTGTGCATCATACTATACATATTATTTTCCAATTTGCTTTTTTCCCCACTTACTGGCATCTTTGGGATATTTTGCTAAGAGCACATATTCCCTTTATTTTTTCTAATGGTTGCTTTGTATTCTGTTGGATGTCCTATTTAGCTGTCTCCCTGATGATGGATGTTCAGGTTGTTACTGATCTTTGGTAATTACACAGGCTGCTTCAGTGAATCTCCTTGTATGTATATTCAGAACTGTAGAGAGTAACATTCATTTATTTATACTGTCTAGATAGTAAATGTTAGTTTCTCACTTCAAATCCTCTTTTTAAAAATTAAAACATTACAGATAAAGTTTAGGTCCTCTTAAAAGTCATTCCCAGAAATAATCATTACCTTGAAGTTGTGTCTGCTTGATGCTGAATTTTTAATATTTTATTACCTATGTATTTATCTGTAAAACGTATGTAGTATGATTATGTGTTTTTTTTTTGTGCATTTACACAAATTATATCATGTTGCTATTCTACAACTTGAATTTTACACCTAACATTTAGTTTCGAAAGCTTTTTATTTTGCACTAATTATAGACTCACAGAATAGAGGGTACTGTACCCTTCACCCAGCTTCCCTCAGTGGTACCATCTTCTGTAGCTACAGAACCACATAGAAACCAGGAAACTGACCTGTATAGATTATTGTCAATGAAACTAAAGGCCATATTCAGATTTTATCAGTTTTCATATGCACTCATTTGTGTTTCTGTATGTGTCATTTTATGCCATTTTATTTCATGTATAGCTTCAGGTAACCACCACTATCACCAAAATCCAGCCTTGTCCCATCATCACCAAAGAGCTCTGTTAAATACCCCTTTATAGTCACACCCACATGCTTTCCCTACCCCCTGGCACCCACTGATTTCTCTCCAACTCTAGAATTCTGTTATTTTGAGAATGTTATACAAGGGGAGTGATACAGAGTGAATCTTTTGAGATTAGCTTTCCCCAGTGCAGTGTCCATGAGATACACCCAGGTGCACGTAGCAATGATTTGTTTCTTTTTCTGGTGTGTGGATATACTGCAGTTTGTTTAACCGTTCACCCATTAAAGGATATGCAGGTGTTTCCGGTCTTTAGCTCTATGAATAAAACTGCTATGAACATACAGGTTTTTGTGTGAACATAAGTGTTCATATCGCTGAGGTAAATGCCTCTAAGTGTGACAAATGTGTGTGTGTGTGTTTGTGTATGCACAGATGTGTATATTTAGTTTTATAAGAAGCTGCCAACCTCTTTGCCAATTCTAGTTGGTTGTGTCATTTCACGCTCCCACCAGTAATGTAGGAGAGATCCAGTTCTCTGCGTGATTGTCATTATTTGTATTGCCACTCTGTTTTATTTTAGCCATTCTAAGAAGTATGTGGTAATACCTCATGGTGGTCTTAATTTGCATTTTATTCATGGCTAGAGATGCTGAACATTTTTTCATGAACTTGTTTTTTAACGATGTATTCTCTTTGTTGAAATTCTTGTTTATTTCTTTGGCCCATTTTCTACTTGAGTTTTTTTATTTTTGACTGTCAAAGGGTATACTATTTATACCCTTTAGCAGCCATGTGTGGGAGACCTGTCCATTTTCCACATAGCCATTACCACCTGGTAGTGTTAGTGCTCTAAATATTTCCAATCTGGTGCATGATAGTATTTCATTTTGATTTACATTACTCTGATTACTTGTTAGATTTATTATTAGCCTTATGTCCCTTCTGTGTATTTCCCTTTCATATTCTTTGTCCATTGTTCTGTTAGGTTATTTATCTTTTCTGGTGGATTCTTCCTTTTATTGTTTATTAATATTTGTTATTTGTGTACACATTTTTGCTCTAATTGATATTTTTCTTTATATTATTCTGATTTTCTTTGACTTGGTACTTGCCTGGTATATTTTTCCTATCCCTTATTTTACAACCTTCTGTATACTTCTTAATCCACGTTATATCTGCCTCTTGTTTTTAGTTCCGAACATCAGCCACATCAAATTCTTACAGAGCACTTAAACTCTACACCACTCTACCACTATGAAGGCATAGTATTAAACACACGTAAATTATACTTACAGACTCATCTAATAGCCCTAAAGGTAAGAATTTCTATTGTACAGATTTTGAAATTGAGACACATTTACTAAGAGGTAGAATTGGCATTCAAATTAGTCTGGCCTAAGATACCGTGTTCCTGACTACTAGGTGAGAGTAGTTGGGATCTGCCTTTTCTCACCCCATAAGGAAAAGGAAAAAGCCAGGTTCCTTGTTATGTCTTTGAGATATGGGGTGAGAAAAGGGGTGAGAAAACTACTACCTTTTTGTAGGAGTTTAATCTGTTTGTTTTTATTGTTGTCACTGATATATTTGTGCGTATTTCTGGTATCTAATTTTTTGTTCTCTGTTTCTGATCCCCTTTCTTTTTCCTTTCTCACATCTTTTATTCCTTTTTCCTTCCTTTCTTTATTGATTGTTGTTCAATTTCTTTTCTCTGTATTGGTTTGAGAGGTATACATTCTATTTTTGTTCTCCTGTTGATTATACAACTTGTATGCATGTTAAAAATACATCTTCAAATTAATCACTTTATTTACTTAGAACAAGACAAGGACTTAGAATATTTTCACTCTGAGTTATTTTCATCTATGCATTTTTGTTTTTCCAAAAGTATTCTCTTCATAGGGAGTCTGAAAATAATAAATTCTTTTAGTCCTCACATGTCTAAATATGTGTTTATCCTTTCCTCTCTCTTATATCATAGTGGAGTATTTAATTTTAGGTTGATGGTTATTTCTCTTATTTAACTTATTCATTGAGTTATTTTTGTTTTGTTTTCAACATCTATCTTTTTCAGTCCTAGAAATTCTATTTGGCTCTCTTTCAAATCTTCCTGTTCTTTAAAAATGATGTCTTTTTTTCATGTCTGCTAATATCTCTTCTTTTTTTTTTATTGCTTTAAAACTATAGGCATCCTTTAAATCTTCTTTCTTGGTGTTATTTCCTCTAGTGGTGAGTTTATCTGCAACTGGGGGTTTTTGGTGTGGGAGTCCTTTGGGTCTCCTGTTGCTGAGGCAGCTGGATGTGGTGGTTGAATTCTCCCAGGCCACGTACTATAAGGTTTCGCCTGGCTCAGAACAGCTTTTCTGTGATGGTTTCAATCATGGGGCTCCCAACCACATGAACAGTGTGAATATTAGCTCCACACACAATACGGCCCAAACTTGGGATTCTGATTTCTGGTGGATAACTCTTTTTCTGCCCAAAGTTCCAGACAGATAGCCAGTTTCCTTTTTATATGCCCTTGAGATATGGGGTGAGGCTTTTCTGTTCAGTGTTTCTTTATCACCCCAGCAAGAGCATGGGGTTCCCCTCCCATCTGCCACCGTACCTTCTTCTGATAATCCCCTCTTCTGGGCTCTTTGCTTCAGCTCCTACTGTGTTCCTATTATGTTTCTGGTACCTGAGGTTTTGAGCTTTAATTTTTCTTAAAATTTCTTTTCAAACATCTGTTTTAGTTTTTAAATAACATCTCAATATTGAGGTTTTGAGCTTTAATTTTTCTTAAATTTTCTTTTCAAACATCTGTTTTAGTTTTTAAATAACATCTCAATGTGTTTGGTATAAATGGATGGCTTACCATATTTGCTTAGTCCACTCAGCTGATTGTTAGCTCTCTAAATACTTGTGCTAGTGTGAGTGTGAGAGATTACCAGGAGCGGAATCAAGGGGACAGGATATGAACATTGCAAACTGCGTAGAAACTGTCCACGTGCACACAGTGAGGCTGTACAAGCTTATGCTGCCTCTCTAACCACAGGTGCCGCTTCCTTCTCTCGCCGTTACCCGTAATCAACACTATAGATTGTTTTACTCAGTCTATAGTTTTAGCATTTTAATAAACTTTTAAAGAACATCTACTTTTTATGAACTGCACAGCATTGGATGTGATAACTACAGAGGATGCCTCCCTGATCTGCATGAGTGTGCTGCCACAGCTGCCCCTTTCAAGGGACATGCATGAGACATGCAAAGGGCAGCTGTGGCACATCAGTGGGACATGCATGAGGAGCACGAGGTGGCGCTGAGCTAGCCTCCTCTGCAGGCGGCTCATCACCTGGGAATCCTGCTATGAGCAGGAGCGCTGTCCTCTGTTGAGGGAGAACAGAAGGTGGGTACAAATGCCCAGGCTGTCTGTGTCAGGGTCCCTGGTTGTCTGGTCCCACAGGCAGAATCCACGGAAGAGGCTGCCAGGATGTTTGTGAGCAAAGTTGTTATCCTTTTTCCTAGTACCAGGCTCTCTATGCCTTGAAGTTGAGATTTCCTGTTCTACATTTTTTCCCCCGCTTTTTTGGGTGTTGACTTTATTTGGCTCTTCAGACTCAGGGAAAGCTGACAGCACTCCATGGGGCCTCACTACCCACATTGCATTCCCTTGCTTCGGAGAGGAAAGTAACTTTGGCAACAGGAGCTTACTTCTGCCACAAGTACCTGGGTTTGGAGTTCATTTTGCTTCTCATAAAGAGACTTTTTAAATACTCAGCACTGTGTCAATAAGGAATAGGCTGTGCTAGTAGGTAGTAAGTTGGTCATTACCAGCACGGTTCTGGATGACTACTTGAGGGTACAGTGAAGGTGAGCTTGGGAAGAGTGGCTGGACTGGTGGCCTTCCCGTCACCTTCCAGCCTTGAAGCCCAGCCTGTGCTGGCCACCTCACATGCCCTCAGGGCCCTGGTGTTCCTTCCGGCCAGCCCTCTCTTGTCTGAGGCCTGGGGTCTTGTGGGAGAATTCTCGGCTCTTTTTCTAGGAGGGCTGTTGTGTATACGTGTTTCTTGTATTTTAATAAACTTTGTCTACTGAAGCCAGGCAGGGAAGAACTCAAGCGTTCAATGATGCCAGGGATCAACTCTGTACCTGATTTCAGTAAAATGTTGTAAATGACCGGCTCAAATGAAGTTTAAGGATTTTCTGCAGGTTTTTCTATTTATTTGTTTCCTTAGAGACAGGATGATGTAGTGGAAAGAGAAGATTTGGAGTCAGACTGACCTGAATCCTCCTCCAAATCATCACTACATTCCAGCTGTGTGACTTGATAAAAGTTACTTAGCCTCACTCATCTTTCTTCATCCTCATGAAATAAGGATACTACCTACCCTCGAGGACTCTTGGGAGGATTTGTTGTGCCTTAAAAGACAAGCCTCATCTGATTACTCCCTGCTGAAAAATCCTTCAATGTCATCTTATTTCTTTGGATATATTTAAAATTTACTTTGTGACTTACTAGGTCCAACTCCCCTCTCCAGCCTACCCCCTCCAGCCTCCTCCCTTCACCGCTGCTTTTTGCTCGCTCTTAGTATCAGCCAGGTGGCACTCCCACTTGTCAAGCCCTCTCATGGGTGCCCCTGAGCCTTGGAACATGCCCTTCCTCTGCCTGCAAGCTTTCGCTCCATTTGTTCCTTACCTGTTCTTCAAGCCTCAGTGTAGACGTCACACCTCCCCTGCAAGCCCCCTACCCCAGGCCAGGTGGAGCTCCCTTTCAGAAACCCACTTTTCATGTATAATCTCCTATTTGAGCACACATACCCCTAGAAATGCTGTTGTTTAATATTTGCCTCCTCCAGTAGATGAAGGAGGTCCATGAAGGCAGGAGCAGCATCTCTCTTGTTCATTGAACTCACTGCCAGCACTTAGCACTTGGTAAATGTTCATTAAATAAATGAAAGGAGGAGGAAGCAAGCACCTAGTTCAGTGCCTCACACTTAGTAGGTCCCCAGTAAAGAGTGCTTCCCTTTCATATTAACCCCTTTCTCCCCTCATGAAAGTTGTCTCCCTTGGTCATGGGTAATGATGGACCCATGGGTCATTCATTGGTTGTGGTCATTTGTAGCTGATTTGATGATGGCAGTGTTTTCACGGCAGCCTCATTGCAAGCTCTCAGTACTTGAATTTCAAATATATAGCTGAGGATTTCAACATAAAAAGTGTAAAGAATGCAACTGAAGTATTTCTCAGTCCAATTGGAAGAAACTGAGATTTTCATCCAATCGAATTTTAATATGGGCTTATATTTGTGAAGGTGTCATGTAGATTTGTAGTTAAAACTGTGACATAAAGTGTATGGTTTAATATTTTGTTTCCCACTGCCTTTATCTCTTCCAATAAAGAATGAGTGCATCATGGAAAAAGTGCTAAAAATAGAGCCTGCCTGGTTGATGGAGAAGGGTGTGTATGACGGGAATTAAGCAATTGTTTATCTCAAGATGTCTGCAATCGCAAATCAGGCTTTGCTTTGTGACTAGAGTGTCATCCTCAGCCTCTTTAACATCTGGTTCTCTCCTTTTCCTTGAACATGCTTTTCCAGGTGCGAACTGAGTTTGTCCTCACTTCATTTATAAATAGGAGAGGTTTTTGGAGTTGGACTTGGGAGGAGGGAAAGAGATGTACATATAGGTGGGGAGGGAGGGATGTGCCTGGGGTAAGGCGTTTAGAGAATCAATGTTTCTCTTGACCACAGAGTGAGGATGTCTGAGGCACTTGTGGGGGATGATGGTCAAGGTGATGTTAGTGGCAGGTATCTGTGTCCATGAATGATCAGTGAAGCCAGTCTGGGGGGCAAAGTGAAGTGATCAGTGAAGCCAGGGGCTACTCTCAAAGAGGAGGTTCTCTTTGTATGATTCTGGGTTCTTCTGCTGCCATCATTCAGAGCGATGATGGCTGAAAATCCATAAGACAGTGATCTTAAGGCTGCCGGCCCCTCCGACCCTTGTTAGGGCCCATCCTGGCCATGGTGGATTGGCCCATTCTTGGGCTCCCAGGGAGACATTTGAGCTTGCCCACAAGCTTTGTCCAGTGCTGCTCCCGGTTCAAGCCTGTATCCTTTATTTCCTGGAAGTCTGCAGTATCTGGTAGAAGGCCTCCCTGTGCTTCCAGACTTGCCTCTTCTGGTCCTTCTTCCACACTGATGCCTTCACACAGAGCGATGATAATGAACCTCCCTTACTTCAAATTCCTACCTTTGCTTAAAGGGTACATCAAGGCTTGCCTGCCCCCTCTTTATATTGAGCTGTGTTTCTCAACCTTGCCCTCCTCAGATGCCCCTAAAGCACACCAACAAAAAGCATACAACACCAGCCTTCTCTCACATGGTGCTTCTCCCACACTGAGCTCTTGTCCCACCTCCTCAACGTGTCCAAGCTCTGCACACTGTATGCCTAAGTTTTGTCTGGCTGGAGGCCATCCTTCCAGGGAGATCCTGACAATCAATCACCTTACATGGAAGCTTTTCCAGACTACCTGACTCAATTCCTTGTCTCTTTTTCTCTCCTCTTAAAGTATGTATTTAACCAGGCGTCTCTTACCACTTGTTACATTGTATTTTAGTAGTTTGCAAACTTCTCTTCTAAGCTCTGGGATCTTTGGATTCTTGTGGGTAACTTTGGGTGTTCAAAAGTTCATGGTTGTTTTTATTAAAGCATTTGAGAATCTATAGAACTGATGGGTTGCTGAGCCATTTTTATCTTTTTTTTTTTCTTAAATAAATGCATTTTACCAGTCTTTCTTTCTTCCCAAACCTTTTCAGTTTTGTCATTCTTGGTACCTGATCCTTGAGTAAGCCAAAGCCATTCAGTAAAGAGGATGTATTCCACAAGCTTATTGCTGGAGCTTTTCTGATCCCCATCCAAAATCTTCTGAACCAATCTTTTTCTTTACTTGCACAAAAACACTGGTGTCTGAATACTGCTTAACCATTTACAAGAAACATTTATCAATTTATACATACATATATGTATATAGATACATATATCTATACCTGCTTTTCTTTTTTGACCTTTCCAGTATCTATGTGGTATAAATGGTATTGTCTTCATTTTTCAGGTGAGGGAACTGAGGCATGGAGACCTTGTCTTGCTCCAGATTGGTTAGTTGTGAAGCCAGGATGGGGTTTCCAGGCTGATGCTCTGACGGGTCTGGCCTGCAAGAGCCATACCTTGATTGACTTACTGTGTTTGCACCAGCCCCCCAAATGGTTTCCGCAGCCAGCCCTTGCTTCCTGACATGTCCTTCCCTCTTCATCTTACACACATCTGTGTGCACACACATGTTGTGATTCACATTTTTAATCGTATTTTGTTGTCTGCTGTGTGGGTAGTTTATCCATTCCAACTCTGCTTTGGAAAGGCATCCCTACACTTGTTTAAGTCCTTTCAGGGTTGCCCTGTGGTGCAGTATGATGTCATGGTTTAGACTGGTGCTGTTCAGTGTGGTGACCAGGGGCTGCATGAGGCTGTTGAGCAGTGGAGATGTGGCTCATCCGAACTGAGAGGTGGAGTAAGTTACATTATCACATTGGGTTTCAAACTTAGTATGAAAAATAGGAATGTGAACTATCTCACTAGTAATTTTATATATTGATTACATGTTCTTAAGTGGTAATATTTTTGCATATATTGGGTTAAATTATCAGGTTAAGGTATTAGTAAAATTAGTTTAACCTGTATTCTTTTACTTCTTTTATGTGGCTACTAGGAAATTTGAAATTACATATGTGACTCAGATTTGTGGCTTGCATGGTATTTCCTTCCATTGGTTAGTGCTGTTTTAGACTATGGGCTTTCTGGTCAGATTTGGGTTTGGATCGCAGCCTCACCACTTAATTAGCTTTGTGGTTTTGGGCAATTTTCTCAGCCTCCCTAGAATCATTTTCCTTATCTATTAAATAAACACCAATATCTACTCCACATGATTTTTGTGAGGATTCAATTATAATTTGCATATAAAGTGCTCAGCCCAGAACCTGGCATGGGAGGTTAACAAGTTAAAAGCTCAGACTTGGCATTAAACTTGACAAGGTTTTCAACACTGGCTGTACCACTAAAAACCTTTGTGGCCTTGGACAAATTACCTTACTTCCCCAGTCTCAGTTTCTTCATTGTAAAATGGGGATGACAGTAGCATGTACCTCGGAGTTGTGAGGATTAAATGCATGTAAAGGGACAACTAGTTCAGGGTGGGGCATACCATAAACGTTAACCTATGCCATGGTACCTGAGGAAGGGCATCTGCTGGGGACTTTCATGATGTTGCCTGGTATATGCCTGGACTCTGGTTTTTATTTTCATTTCTTCACGACAGTACATATCATTGAAATAGGGCTTTAAGCTATAATATATTCTCTCATTTCTCATGGTTATTGCTGTGTTCTAAAAGAATTTTTATATTATATTTTTGTCAAGAATTATATTATTATCATCAGGATCTTTTTTAATAGTGTTCTCTTTGGCTTTATTTGTTCAGCCAGTCATTTACTAATTCAAGTGGCTTTCGTTAAGCCCTTGCAATGTGTCAGGCACTGTCCTGAGGACTGAGTGTGGGGTGGTGCGAAGATAGACAGACACCCCACCTTTGTCCAGCTTACATCTAGTGGGAGAGACATCTGGAAACAAGTGAATGAACAGATGCATGTGTTAGTACAATTCCTGATGAATGCTATGAAAGGAACAGACCTGACGGTATGGTGGAAGGTAACAGAAGAAGGGAGCGGTAGAGTCTTTTTCACGAAGTCTGGTCAGGAAAACTTCTGTGAGGAGATGGCACATACACCAAGACCTGAGGTTGACAAGAACCCGTTCACACAGGGGAGGAACATTTTGAGCTGCCCCAAGGCGGGAAAAGAGCTTTAGTATTTGTGCAGAAAGCCAGTGGGGATGGGCAGTTGGTGAGAGGTTGAAGGGCTTAGGTGAGGTTGGAAAGATAGACAGGGGCTTGTAGGTTACAGCAAGAATGTAGATCTCATTGGAAGTTCAATGTAAGGAGCTAGAAGATTTTGATTAAGGAAGTGAATGATTAAATTGCTGTTTGGTATATGAACTTGAGGAGGGAGAGATAGGGAAGCTCAGCCCTGCTGCAGTGAGAGGGGTCGGTGTGCTGGTTAGAGTATAGGAGTAAGTTGGAGAACAGTGATGGGGTTCTGAGTTATATGTATTTGGTGGCAGAAGCAACAGAACTCCTCGATGGATTAATTTTAGAGGTTTTTTGGAGGGAGATCTGAGCTGCATACCTTGGCGGTACCAGGAGAGACAGGGATCTAGCAAAAAAGGAAGAGGACTCATGGACAACAGTGTGGTGATTGTGGGGGAAGGGGGTTTGGTGGAGGTGGGAGAGGATATAAGCAGGATAAATGGTAATGGAAAAAATACAGTAAAAAATCAAAAATTATTATTTTTTAAAACAGCAAGGAGTGTGTTTCAAAAAGAAAGATGTGTAAAAATCTGTAAGGAGCTGCTGAGAGATGAGTTAGATCAGATTGGAAGAGTCTATGGATTTAGCCACATTGCTATCACTGGTGATCTCAACAATAGCTATTTCACTAGAGGGTAGAGGTCATAGTCACATTGGAGTGTGTAGAATGCGATTTGAGGGGAGAAAGTGGGGGTGTGTTTAATATACTCTTTCAAAAAGTCTGGCTATAAAGGGAAACAGTAAAAGGAGCTTAGCAAGAGAGGGAAGTTGACTGATGTCTTAAAATAATGAGGGAATAATCCTGTGTCCGAGAAGAGGTTGATGGAATCAAACAAGAGGGATCGTGGGTGGGGGGGGGCGGTGTAAAGCACTTGAGGAGGGGGAGAAGGGAGAGGTGCAGAGCACATGGGAGGAACTGACTTGGTAGGAGGTGGTCTTTCCTCTATTGAAACAGGAGGGAGGGAGGTGGTTGAGGGTGAGGGCCAGTTTGTAGATTTGCAAACATTGGAAGAGACATTCTATTTGATTCTGTATTTTTCAGTGATTTGTAAGGCAAAAATGTGAGCTAAGAGTGAGGTGTAGCAGAGAATAGCACTTAAGAGCATAGAGTGAAGTATTATGGTCTTGATCCACTTTAGCAAAAACTGCTTTACACAGTGACTGTCACTTGACACAGAAAGGTTTCAGTGTGAGTGATTTGGTCCTGCTTCTTTCTGAATGTATCTAGGTGTGGCTTGGGGCTTGGGGTAGTGACTCTTCAGGGAAGCAGGCTGTGGCCAGTGTGGCCGGTTTGGGACTTTACTCGGGAAGACCTGGAGAAGGTCTGCATGGGAGATGCGGCCTTCAGCCAGAAACCAGTTTGATAAGATGACAGGATGGCATGTGACCATCATTCAGAGGTCCTGTGCAAAAGCAGTAGTTTATCCAGAGTCAGTTTATAACAGAAGAAAAACATTGAATTAGGAAATTGGGCTTGGGCTTAAAGTGTTAGGTTGCATCTGCAATATGCCTGCGAGCAAGCCATTTACTTTCTGATTTGTTCCCCAGTTTGTAAAATGAGAAAGGTACCAGTCTTCCCATCTCATGAGGTTGCGTGAGACCTAATGATGTATGTCATGTGCCATGAAGGGTGATTCAGGCTGTGCAAATAGATTAGTGAAGACTGGAAGGCTAGGAGCTGGCAGCCTGGCTTGTACTCCCAGCTCTCTGCTTACTCACCCCTGGCATGACTCAGGGTGAGTCACTCCGCCTCTCCGAACCTCCATTTTCTTATCTGTAGAAAGCTCTCACAGGGCGGTTATGTCAGTCTGATTTTCCTATTCTTCATCCAGGGAGAAGCCCCGACTCTATTTTTCTTCCAGAATCAGTCTTACAATGATTATTCTTTGGCCTCGTTGGATGACCTGTAATGAGCATGTTGTATGGGGAGGGACAGAGAAAAGGTGAACCGGTGACATTACACTGGGTGAAGGAAGTAGTATCTACTTGGGGGACTCCCAGGGGTGTCTTGGACAGACACAGGCCCACCCTCAGGAAGTACACTCTGAAAGGGCTGCCAGCTGTCTTCCTGTGGAAGCTTCCACTGCCAAATTGAAGAGGCAAGAGGCACATGCTCAGACTGATCAGTGACAGAAAAGAGGTGGGGGAGGGGACTGACTGTGCTGTGGTCACCAGGACGCTACCCTAGGTCACTCTGTCTCCACACCTGGTGCAGCTGTTTCTTAGCCGAGCTTTTGAAGTATCACTGAGCATCTAACATAGGACAAACTTCTTACGGCTGAACACAGGGTTGGTAACCCGTCTCTTTGGACTCTGCACCCGTTCTGATTGACTCCGAGAAAGCTTCCCCCCACCCCCGAGGGTGGCAGTCTCAGGGCTCCTCAGAGCAGCGTTATTACCTGCTGTCCTGGTCTGAATCCATTCCCACACAGACTTCGGAGGAGGGAGGTGGGTCAGCCTCAGGGGAATCTTTTTCAGACAGATTAGTCACTTGTCACCATACTCTAAAAAGACTCTTGAGGTCAGGAGTTAACTGAATGCAAAATACTCTTGGTCAGCGAATTTTTTTTTTTTAAAGAATATTGCTTTTCTGTAATGAAGAACCTATTCCATATAATTTCCATCTTCTGTTTTTCATAGATGGTTCCTAAAGAGTTAATATGAGAGTGAAATATATAGGATCTCAAGTCAGACTCTAAAACCTTGGCCTTATGGGAATTATTCATAGCCTTTAATATAAAGATTTGGAAAGAGAATGTGTCACATTTATCTTGATCAAATATCCTAGCATCCAAGTCTATGCCCAGAATGCAGATACACTATGGTTTCAGTGTAGAAGGCTGCATTGCACCCCACAGATAGGAAGAGAGAAACTGAACACCAGTCCCCAGCATCCCTCCCTGTGTAGCCTAGCACCTGTCAACTCCCTTTCAATACCTATTGTAGGAATAGCAGCAGGGGGAACTTCTGTGGTCAACTGGCATTTTGGGGAGATACGAGACACTATTGACTCAGGCCTCACTCAGGCAGGGCCTCATAGTGTCCTGGAAAGCATCACAATGGGAAGCTCACCTAGAAATATTTGTGTATTGTATCAAACTGTCACAGGAACACACATTTTTCTCTGAAAGGGTATTCCCTCCTGAGGGCTTGTTACCAAGAACCATGGAGCTCCAGGCGACTTTGGTGTGCATTCAGCAGGTGGCTGCCTACTTGTGGATTCTTTTGAGTTCTTGCTGAATAGTCTTATTCAGACTGTGTTTTGCAAACATACAATGACCCCCTAAATAACTCACCTTCCTTTCCCCTTCCTCTTCCTTAGTTAAATGCCCAGGAACCCTTCCTTACAATGCTTGTAGTTCATCTGCGTTCAGTTGATTATTTAAAATTAAACTTCTTATTATGAGATAACTGTAGATTCACATGCAGTTGTAAGAAATAATACAAAGAGATCCCATGTGCTCTTTATTCAGTTTCCCCCTGATGGTAATTTCCTGCAAAACTATAGTCTGATATCCCAACCAAGATACTTACACTGGTACAGTCAGGATACAGAACATTTCTATCACCCTGAGAATGTCTGGTGTTGCCTTTTTATAGCCACGCCCACCTCCTTTCTGCCCCGTCCCCCCATCCCCCAAACCTTTGGCAACCACTCATTTGTTCTGTATTTCTATAATTTTGTCATTTTAAAGATGCTCTATAAATACAAGTTTATGTAAATTTATAAGATATTACATACATTTTAAATGGTGATCCATCCAGGTTGCTGCATGCATCAGTGGTTTGAACCTTCCTACTTGCTGAGGAACATTCTGTGGAATGGGTGTACCACAGTGTGTCCCAGAAGGACATCTGGGTCATTTCCAGTTCTTGGCAATTATGACTAAAGCTGCTATAAACATTTGTGTGCAGGTTTTGTGTAAGAACATAAATTTTCATATTTTCTGGGGTAAACGCCCAAGAGTGTAATTGCTGGATCATGTGGTAGTTGTATATTTAGTTATTTAATAAACAACAAAACTTTTCTTCAATGGCTGTACCTTCTTATATTTCCACTAGCAATAATATACGAGGGCTCTAGTTGGTCTGCATTCTCACCAGCATTTGCGTTGTCATGGTTTTTTATTTTAGATATTCTGATAGGTATGTAGTGATACCTTTTCCCTAATAACCAGCAATGCTAACCATCATTTTGTGTGTTATTTGCCATCTGTACATCCTCTTGGGTGAAATATTCATTCATTACTCTTTCTCATTTTCTCATCGGATTGTTTTTTTTTTTTGTTGTTGTTGAGTTTTGAAGTCATGTATTATAAATTATATATTCTGTATACCTTTTCTTCATTGGGTATATGGTTTGCAAATATTTTCTCCAAGTCATAGCTTCTCTTTTTCTCCTCCTCATAGCCTTTTTTTTTTTTTTTTGCAGCTGAAGTTTTAAACTTTGATGAGGTTCAATTTATCAGTTTTTTTTCTATGGATTGTGCTTTTGATGTGAAGTCTAAGATACTGTGCTTAGCCCTAGATCCTGGGGATTTTTCCTATTTTTTTCCTAAAAGTTTTATAGTTTTACATTTTATATTTATGTTTGCAATTCATTTCTTTTTGCCTGTGAAAGTTATTTCCTACACAGAATTGCCACTGAATTGCTTTTTGCCACTATCAAAAATCAGCTGAGTATATTCATGTGTGTCTATTTCTGGGTTCTCTATTCTTTTCTATTAATCTATGAGAGTATTCTTCTAGCATTCCCACACAGTCTTAATTACTGTAGCTATTTATCATTTTGAAATTGGCTAGATTGATTCCTCCTACTTTATTTTTCTTATTCAACATTGTTTCTAGCAATTTCAATTCCTTTGCCTTTCCATATAAATTTTATTTCTATTTTTTCTGCTTTTTGGTTACCTTCTCTTTTTATTTTTTATTGTTTATTCTGTTTGTCCCAATTTTTCCCTTTTGCCCTCCTCCACCCAGCTCACCCCTCTATCGAAGAGTCAATCCCCTCTCCATTGTCTGTGTCCATGCGTTGTCATTCATACAGGTTCTTTGACTAGTCTGGTCCGCTCCCTCCCTCCCTTCTCCCCTCCTGCAGCTATCAGTCTGTTCCATGTTCCCATGTCTCTGGTTCTGTTTTTCTTGTTAGCTTATTTTTTGCCTGGAAGTTCTTTCCTACACAGAATTGCTGCTGAATTGCTTTTTTGCCAGTTAGATTCCAGTTATAAGTGAGATCATATGGTATTTGTCTTTCACCACCTGGCTTATTTCACTTAGCATAATAGTCTCTATTTCTATCCATGCTGTTGCAAAAGATAGGACTTCCTTCTTTCTTTCTGCTCTGTAATATTCCATTGTGTAAATATACCATAGTTTTTTAATCCATTCATCTACTTATGGACACTTGGACTGTTTCCAGCCCTTAGCTATTGTAAATAGCACTGCTATAAACATAGGAGTGCATAAATTCTTTTGAATTGGTGTTTCAGGATTCTTAGGGTACAATCCCAGCAGTGGAAATGCTGGGTCAAAAGGCAGTTCCATTTTCAGTTTTCTGAAGAAATTCCATACTGTTTTCCACAGTGGCTGTACCAGTCTGCATTCCCACTAACAGTGTCCTAGGGTTCCCTTTTCTCCTCAACCTCACCAGCACTTGTTTGTAGATTTATTAATGATGGTCATTCTGACAGGTGTGAGGTGGTATCTCATTGTGGTCTTAATTTGCATCATCTGTCTGATGGCTAGTGATGTTGAGCTTCTTTTCATATAGCGTATTTACAAAAACTATTGCTGGCATTTTGATAGAAATTGTGTTAAACCTTTATATTGGTTTGGAGAGAAAGGACATCTTTTGTATGTTGAATTTCCTAATTTACTAACAGCATGCCTCTTCATTTATTTATATCTTCTTTGATCTCTTTTATCAACATTTTGTTGTTTTTAACATATGTCCTGTTTATGTCTTGTCATATTTGCGCCTAAATGTGTGTTTTTTTAATTCTCAACCAAGGATATTTTTTCATTGCTTTTAGAGAGAGAGGAAGGGAGAAAGGAAGGGAGAGAGAGAAACATTGATCTATACATTTCCTCCCATATGCGCCCTAAGAGGGAATCAAAGTTGAAACCTAGGCATGTGCTGCGACTAGGAATCGAATCCGCAACCTTTCCGTTATGGGACTATGTTCCAACAAACTGAGCTACACTGGCCAGGGAGCACCTAAAATTTTTTTTTATTAAAAATGGTATTCTATAGTTTTGGTGTTCACTTTCTAGTATATAGAAATACAATTATTTTTGTATGTTCATCTTGTGTTGTGTGACCTTGCTGAACTCACTTTTTAGTTCTAGAAGTTTATATGTAGATTCCTTGGGATATTGTGTATCTACACCATTATGTTATTTGAAAATAAGGATACTTTTATTTCTTGCTTCCTGATCTGAATGCTTTTTATTTCTCTCTCCCCCTTATGCAGAGGCAGTGCTATGTTGAATAAAATATAGTGAAATCTGTTGTTTTGCTTTGTTCTTGGCCTTCAGTCTTTCGCTATTAAATATGATGTTAGCTGTAGGTTTTTGTAGGTAATCTTTATTAAGTGTAAGAAGTGCCTCTCTATTCCTATTTTCCTGAGAGTTTTTATCATGAATTGTTGTTGAATTTTGTCAAATGCTTTTTCTACATCAGATAATATGGGCCTGTGATTGTCCTTCTTCAGCCTGTTAATATGGCAAATTATATTGATTGATTTTTGAATTTTGAATCAGCTTGCACCCTTGGAATACACCTCTGTTGGTCATTTTTTTATATATTTCTGAACTTTATTTGCTATTATTTGTTAAGGATTTGCTTCTCTGTTTATGAGAGACATCAGATTGTTGTTTTCTTTCTTTTTTTTTTGATACTGGTTTTATCTGGTTTTGGAATCAGGGTAATACTAACTTCACAAAATGGATTGAGAAGTGGTCCCTCTTTGTCCATTTTCTTCGAAGCAATTGTGTAGAATTGCTGTTCATTCCTCTTTAAATTCTGGTACATTATCCATTGATATCACCTGGACCTAAAGACTTTTTTGGGGGTGTTTTAAAGTTACTAATTCAGTTTTCTTACTAGTTTATAAGGATATGAATTATGCTAGTTTGTGGTTTTCAAGAACCAATCCATCTAAGTAGTCAAATTTATGTTATAGTGCTGTTTGTGTCATTCCCTTTTATCTTTTTGATATCTACTGGGTTTATAATGACATCCCATGTTTCATTCTTGCTGTTGGTAATTTGTTTCTCGTTTGTCTCTGTTTATCTTTTTCAGTTTTCCTATATGTTTGTCAATTGTATTTTTATTTTATTTTTTTATCTTTTCAAAGATCACCAATTTTCTCTATTTTTCTGTTTTCTATGTCACTGATTTCTGCTTCCAACTTTATTTCCTTCCTTCTGCTTGCTTTGTTTTTATCTTGCCTTTTTAAAAAGTAAGTATTTGGGGTGGGAGTGTATTTTATTGATTTAAGACTTTTTCTTTTAGGTAAACATTTAATGCTATACATTTCCCTTTTGGTTCTGCTTTAGCAGCATCCCACAAATTTTGGTATGTTGCATTTTCATTTTCGTTGACTTCAATGTACTTTTAAATTTCCCTTGACACTTCTCCTTTGGCTTGTGGATCATTTAAAAGTGCATTGTTTAGCTTCCAAATGTTTGGATATTTTCCTGTCACCTTTTTGTTACTGATTTCTAGTTTGATTCCATTTTAGTCAGAAAGCACGTTCTCTGTGGTTTCAGTTCCATTAGATTTGTTGAGGTTTGGCCCTGGCTGGTGGGGCTTGGTGGATTTAAGTGCTTGCCAGCCAAGGGTCACCAGTTTGATTCTCAATCAGGGTACATGCCTGGGTTGCGGACCTGGCGTGCCAGGTCCTCAGCTGGGGTTGCACCAGAGGCAACTCTATATTGATATTTCTCTCCTTCTCTTCCTCCCTACCTTCCCCTCTCTCTAAAAATAAATAAATAAAATCTTTAAAAAATTTGTTGAGGTTTGTTTTATGGACTAGCATATAGCTAATGTTCCAAATGCACTTGAAAAGAATGTGCATCCTGCTCTTGTTGGATGGAGGATGTTATAAATGCCAATTAAATCCTATTGGTTGATGGTGTTGTTGAGTTCTAAAATGGCTATTTTCTGTCCACCTGAGAGAAGAGTGTATAAATTTGTCTATTTCTTCTTTCAGATCTATTAGCTTTTGCTTTGCGTATGTTTGGAGCTCTTCTGTTTGGTGCACACACGTTAGGATTACTATGTCTTCTGGATGACTCAGCCCTCTTGTCTTTATGTAATGTGTCATTTTCTCTCTGTTGTTCAGGCTGCATAGCTTCTATTGCTTTGTCTTCACTGATTCTTTCCTCTGTCCTCTCCATTCAGTTGTTGAGCCTATCCATTGAATTTAAAAAATTAGTTATTGCTTTATTTGGTTTTGAAATTTTCATTTGAAGCTCATCTTTACATCTCTTTCTTTGCTGAGATTTTCTGTTTGTTTTTTTTTTTCACTTGTTTCAAGCATTTGCTCATTCAAGCATTTTTATGACAGCTATGTTGAAATCTTTGTTATATATTTCTGACATCTTTGTCATCTTGGTGTTGGCATCTATTGATTGTCTGTTTTTCAATTGGCTTGTTATTTCCCTGGTTCTTGGTATAATGAGTGACTTGTAATTGAAGCCTGGGTATTTGAGGTACTATGTATGAGGCTCTGGATCTTATTTAAACCTTTTGTTTTAGGTGGCTTCCTGTGGTAAAGATATGGCAGAGAAAGGGGTAGGCACTCCTTGTTTCTGCTGGGTTGGGGTAGAAGTCCAGGTTTCCAATTCAGCCTCTGTGGATACCTGCAGGGGGTTCCTTCTTGTTACTGCTGGGTGAGAATGAGAGTTCCAGCTCCCTGCTAAGCTTAGGTTGATGCCTCCCTGGGTTCGGTGGGGTGGTGGCCTTGTTACTTCTGGGTAGTGGTGAAAATCATAATTGTCAGAGGCCTCCTCTGACCCCACTTTGGGGAGGGGGAGGGACGCCTCATGACCACTGGGCAAGGTGGAAGTGCAGGCTCCCTACTGGGGGCCTGCTCTGTCAGTACCCTGGGTAGGCAGGAGAACAGGGTTGGTGCTTCATTATAACCTCCGGAAGGGGGAAATCTAGGCTTCCTAGTAGCCTTTGCTGGCCTGAGTGGGAGTGAGGCCACAATGTTTTGTCTGTGGTATTTGGCTACAGTAAAGTGGTTATTGTCTAAAAGTTTTCTGTCTTTTGAGACTGCCCCTTTCCTAGTCTACTTGCTAGAGAGAGTGAACTTTTATTGGCACTTTTTTTTTTGGTCTGCATCTATTGGTGTTTCCAGGTTGTTGGTTTCTTCACCTCCAAGTCTGAGAATATATGAGGTAAAAAGAAAACCAGTGGACTCACCACTGTATCATTCCTAGTTACTTTGCTCTCTTTTCTGTACCTCTCAGAGTCTTGTTACATTTGTTTCATATACAATGTCCAGAGCTTTTCGTTGTTCCTAAATGGAGGATTAAGGAGAAGTTTGTCTACTCTTGTCTTTCCAGAATCGGAAGTCCCTTTCATTTAATTTTATTTGCTTTACTCTTAGAGGTCAATCCCTTTTCTTGCCTGAGGTCTCAGGGCCTAAACTCATTAATCACTCTTGCATAAATTCTTTTCATGGGGAGAGAAATTAAAATCCCAAGTCTAGAAGAGCTCTGTGCATTGGTGGGAGGGATAAAAAAAATTCCCACAACCAGAGATGCACACTGGATACTCTGGATTTCTAGATTTTTTTTGTCACTTTTTTTTTTTTAGTTCTCACCTGAGGACATGCTTATTGATTTTAGAGAGCGAGGAAGGGAGGGAGAGAGGGGAAAGAAACATTGATGTCAGACAGAAATATCAATTGGTTGCCACTTACACGTGCCCCTACTGGGGACCAAACCCATAGCCTAGGTATTTTACCCTGACTAGAATTGAATCCTCTACCCTTCAGTCTGTGGGATGACACTCCAACCAACTGAGCCACACTGGCCGGGGCTTCGTCACCTTTTAAGGCCTGGCACCAACTGTAGTGGGAGCAGAGACATTCAGATTATTTTGTATTCACTAATGGGTCTTTAACCTCAGAAGGAAAAAAATGAGTCTCCATGACACAAGAGGAAGTTTCACCTAAAGACACGTAGGAATCTGTAAGTGGGCACAGGACAGCTGCTGGGCTGGGCTGGGCTGAGGGTCCCAGGCTTGGCCTAGTCTCTGAAACATGGCATTTTGCCTTTGACTGTTGAAGTGAAACCCATCTGTGATACTCTTTTAGAACCAAGCTTCTCTAAACTTCTTCCTTCACTGAATCTCCTTCATTAAAAACCTGTTATTTGGGGAAATGTAACTTTGATGTGGAGCAGCATGTGTTTTCAATATAGCTGGACCTAATTTGGGATCCTGGTTCCATCTTAGCTGCATGACCTTGAAGTTCATTTATTCACTTAAAAATAGTCCTGCATTGCCTGCTTTGGGCCAATTACCATGGTTGAGGGGGCTGGACTATAGTAGTGGTTACCAGTCATTGCTCTATTTTCTTCATTTTTAGCCATCAGCAAATTCAGTTGGTTTACTTCAAAAATATATCCAAAATTGGACCGCTTTTCTCCATGACCTCATCTTTTTCTCAGGGTGTTATAATAAGTTTCCTGATTCTGTCCCACCCTCTAATCCTCTGCCTCAATTCATTATCTATGCAGCAGCCAGGGCGATCTTTTATAAACATGCATCAAATTATTCTCTTGCTTAAAACCCTCCAGTTATACGCAGATGTACTGAGAATAAGATCCAGCATCTCCCCATGGCCCACTGGGTCACGCATGGTTTGGTTTCTGCTTCCCCTCTGGGCCCATTTAGCAGCCTTTCTTCCCTCATTTAGTATGCTTCTGTCATGTCGGACTTGCTTCTCCTGCAAATATCAGGCTTGTCCTACCCTGGATTCATTACGCCAGTTATGCTTTCTGGCTACGATAATTTTCCTATACAACTTTGAATGGCTGGCTCCTTGTTGTTATTCAGATTTTAGTTCAAACACTCTCCCTCCCCTAATCCTAAAGTCACATTCTATTAAATCACTGCATGTCTCATGCCACTTCTTATTTAGCTCTTATCACAATTTGAAATTATCTTAATTTGTCTACTAGACCAAGCTTCCCAAGAGCAGGAATCGTGCTGTTTCCTTCATGACTGTATGTCCAGTGTGTAGAAAAGTTGTTGGCACAGAACAATAAATATTTGTTAAGTAAAGTTATTTAATTCTCTTGAGCATCAGTTTCTTACTTGTCACGTAGAGTAATAACTGGCTAATAAAATGAGGTTATATTTGGAATTGAGATAATGAATGTATACAAAGTATTTATTACAGTGCTTGGCACATAGTAAGTCACATAATAGTGTGTAATTGTTTTATTGTGGTTTAATATAATGTTCACTTCCCTTCTCCCATACTCCTCCAGTACCTGTCCTTGCACCTAATGATCCATCTGGGGCATCATGATGATTTGTCAGTGATAGATGCTTGACATTAAACTCTAACTTAGTTCTCTCTTGGCCATGTTTTTCTGTACAGGTCCTGCAGCTGGGCTCGGACATCCTTCCCCAGTACAAGCAAGAGGCACCAAAGACTCCCCCTCATATCATCTTACATTACTGTGTTTTTAAGACCACGTGGGATTGGATCATCTTGATCTTAACCTTCTACACAGCCATCTTGGTCCCTTACAATGTCTCCTTTAAAACCAGGCAGAACAACGTGGCCTGGCTGGTTGTGGACAGCATCGTGGATGTCATCTTTTTGGTGGACATTGTGCTGAATTTTCATACCACCTTTGTTGGACCAGCTGGGGAGGTGATTTCCGACCCCAAACTGATCCGCATGAATTACCTGAAGACGTGGTTTGTGATTGACCTTCTGTCCTGTTTGCCATATGATGTCATCAACGCTTTTGAGAACGTGGATGAGGTTAGTGCCTTTATGGGTGATCCAGGGAAGATTGGTTTTGCTGATGAGATTCCACCACCCCTGGAGGGGAGAGAGAGTCAGGTACATCCCTCAAATCTCAGACCTTGTTGTCATGTCTTTAAAGCTGAATTAAATGTGGGTGGTGAACACAAGAGTAATTGACGGTGGGGGGACTAGCATGACTGATGTGTGGAACAGAGGGAGCATGCTTGATAGACATCTTCGCCCACTGTTCTTGCCTTTGGAGGTTCAGAGGTTCTGCATGTTGGTGAATGGTGTGGAAGAGACCAAAGGCTTCCCCTCTTCCCCCATGGGGAGTGCATGCCACTGGCTCAGGGGTGGCAGGGCTGCAGAAACAGGCATGCATTGCCACTGCATCGCTGAATCTTTCACTCTCTATGCATTTGTTGAATGTTTACCTATTATGGGTTATTCAAATGATGGGGACTTTTCTATCATCTGTTGCTGACCTTTGGCTGTTTCATTTTAATTAACTCCTGGCAACGAGGACGCTATTTTCCCCCAAGTTTGCTTGCTTATTTATTTATTTATTCTTGTGTGTGGGGGGGTAGATGTTGAAAAAGAATGAGTTGTTTCTTTGCTAAACTGAGTTGTCCATACTTCCCTTTGCCTATATTTGCTGAGGTGGTCAGCCTGTGGCTTAGAGTGGTAGCGTTGTTACTGGGTTACACTGCTTTGGATCGTTGGTCCTGCAGGCAGTGGAAGGAAGTAAAAGAAGATAAATGCCCTGTAAATGCGGTAGAATCAGGACATGCTTAAACAGTCAGCGAACGAGTACCTGGAACATGTTGAAGCAGGAAGGGGCCTCTGGGCTGGTTAAAGTGATTTTTTCCTTGGAAAAAGCAAGGATGTCAAGTCATTGCAAAGGAGAATGTCAGATTCTTATCTAGTTTGTGTCCTATGGGAAAGGTTCTTCCTTTTCCCTGCTCCTTGGTTGACACTCCAGATAGCTTAAGATAAGGCAGGTTTTCTGGCAAATATTCACGCTCAGGCAGCAATGGACCCTCATTGCCTGAGGTTACAGAGGGTCCCAGGGGTGTTGGTTTGGCTGGTAACTGGATGGGTAATTCAGGATGCCATCTGGAGGCTGAGTCAGGCAAGAGATGCTCCAAGGGTTAAATGGCTAGTGGGATCAATCTTGGGACAATGGGAAGGAAGGAAGGAACGGTCAGCTCCCTGCCAAGGTAACAGGGCCTGGCCAGTGACTAGGAGTCTTGCTGGTGACATATGATGCTTCTCTGCCTCCAGGCCAGTGCGGCAGTGGGTAAGGACTAGAGCTGCTTCCTCTGGGGGAACCTAGCTACCTACCACTTCTTCCAGGGAGAGGGGCTGGTGTTCAGATGCTCTGGACTCAGAACAAGCCCCTCTTTCATCTGTGCGGTGTGTTTTAATACACTTTAAAATCCCAAGGAATAATTCTCTGGGGGCTTGTGTGAATTTTGTTGGAGGATTAAATGAGTCGAGACTGATCATTTACAAGAGCAAAATCACCCCTAAAGTGAATTTGGGGATTCTTAAATGTGAATTTTAGTACATGTTGGGAATATTATTTTTCTCTGTGAACACATTTCTAGAAAATTGTATGTTAGTGAGGAAAATATGATCATTTTGGCTTAGATAATTCAAATGAATTATTTCAACCTGAAAGAGCTTCTTATGCATACATATGGGAAATGAAATTTAACTTTAAAAAACCACTTAAGTTATTAAATTAAACTTTTTGCTACTTATAGCAATGGCGTTACAGATAAATAGAACAGTTCTTCAGCTTCCACGGGTTCTCGTTGAACACTGGCGGAGCTGTAAGCACATACGTAAATGTGTCAAGATTACCTTACAGGTTGACTGAGCAGAGAGCTTCTCCCCAGACACTGTGTTTGTTGGGGTGGAACGTCTTTGCCATTAATTGTGAAAACCCCTGACGTGGTTTCTGATTTCCAGATTCATGAAATAGTTTGTAGGTAGGAAAAACATAATTTATTCTGTAGCTTTCTAGTTGGCAAAGGGTTTAACATCAAAGCTCTTACTGCCATCTCTTGATCATGAACAATAATATAAATATTAAGGGGCTACTGCTATGATTTGCTTCTGCAAATAATTGATTTCGTATTTAGCAATTCCTTTTAAAGCTTTGGCTCACATTGGAAATAATGCCTTTTTGTAACAACTGCGGTGGTGTTGGGGGAGATCATTGCGAGGAAGCTGAGTACCTTGGTACCACCTGTTAGGACAGCTGGGAGCCTTGTGCATGTCATGCAGCCTTTCTGGATTGCAGTTTTCTGTCTACACCCTGGGGATAACACTACCTTACCTGCCTCAAGGCGTGGCATTTCAGCAGTGGATTATTTGAGTTCCCCACCAACTGCAAAGTCTGGTGAGTTCTAAAATCTCATCTGCACTAGTCTCACCTCCAGACTGATTATAAAAATGAGAGACCCAGGACACTGACCTGTGGTGGGGTGGGAAGAAGTTGGGACGATGTGGCAGCATTTAGCAGGTTATGATAAGTGGACCTACTAGAGAGCCCAGCGGGACCGCAGAGGTCATCTGGTTTCAGCCCTCTGAACTCACAAACAAGGAAACAGACTCAGGGGGAGTATGACTCACTCACAATGGCACAGCAAATGCTCACGGTAATAATGAGTCCTTTTCTGAGTCTTCTCTATTCTTAATAGTTTCAGATTTATTCAAAGAGGGACAAAACTCTGAAGGATACAGCTGAGTCAAAACTACCAAGAAGTTCCTTGTGTCTGTGGCTCACCCCTTGGCTTGGGTGCTGTGGAGGGAACTTGGGCACTGGGTATGGGGAAGTGGGCAGCTGCGTTTTCCCTAAGCAACTATATTAGTGATGATATGGGCAGCTGAAGATGCTCCCCAAGGAACAGACCTGGCACAGTTTTCCAGGCGCAGGCCTTTTTGTTAAAAGGCACAATCAGTGGTCGTGAAAAGCTGGTGGGGCTTAGGGGTTGGAGAGATAGATATTGAAGAGCACCCCACCTGTCGAGCCTGGATTAGGCTGGGGGAAAATCCCCTCACTGGAGAATTCTGATTAATGGCTCAGTAGATTCACATTCACCACATGCTATTTTCTCACCAAGCTCTGTTGTGGAGTCAATAAATCTAAGATGGCAGCTCCCTCTGCTCTAGGTCCTTTGTCTGGGAGTCTCATTTCTCATAAAAAATACATGGAGTTGAACTCTCTCTGGTGTCCTCTTAAGTATGCCAATGAGGTTGTGTCCCAATGGAGACCACCAAAGAAGAGGGGGATGCGGTGTGGTGGCTTCACCATCTGTGTCTGTGTGCGATTGGGGTGTGGGGGTTGGTGTCGGGGTGGAGGGATCTTGAAGTCCAAAGATTAAACCCACCCACATTGCTGAAGCTGGCAATTGTGAATTCAGCCCTGCGGATATAGCCCATCTCCATGATTTAAGCCATACAAATGATCCCGTTTGGCTCAACTTGTTTCACTTATGTAGATGGCCTACATTTGCGTCATTCTCCAGTCTGTTGGTAATAATCTGCTTGGAGGCTGTTTGGGAATATGTTTGCATATTCGTTACACTGGGTAGAGGACAAAAGGTCTGGAAACTGGATGAACTAAAGCTTGGAATGGGTATGCTAAAGCAGAAGCCAGGTGAGGATTATTTTGGCGCTTTGTGGGTTATTGGCCGGGTGTGCTTTATGAATTAAAGATGGAATTATTATTCACAAATATATTCCTTCTCCTATGGAAGTCATATTGCTTATTGACATTGGCATGTGGGAGTGCAAACAGGAAAATGGAGCCAATCACACTATCTCCTGAGTCACAACTCTGATGTCCTGGGGCTCGGGGCCAAGAGCTTCCTTCTCTCCTTGGCTTTGTAACCTCGGACAGCAGCACCACCAGTTGGTCCTGGTGACAGAGCTGACACTTTCCAAAAGCCCAGTCACACAGGAGATTCTCCCCTTACTGCAGAATGGGACAGAGGTATGCGGATGAAAAGGTAACCAGCACTGACCACAGTGCTGGACAAAGGAGTCCCTCTATCCAGGATTCCTGCAACACCAGAAGAATTCGAAGCAGATTGACATTAGGTGGATCATAGAAGACGTCCTGGGAAATTTAAAACAAAACAAAACAAAACAAAACAAAACAAAACCAACAACAAAAAGCCTGTTCAGGAAGGTGTTGGAAGAGGGGTAGAACTCTGATAGGTGGGGATCATAGGAGAGCAGGAAAAATGACACTCAAAGTATTGTCTGCGGGGCTGGGGGAAACTTTCTGTGGTTAAATCTTTATTTGTGAAGTAAGACAAATGTTAGTGAAAAATTGTCCAGTCACTTGTTAGTGATGCTCTTAATTCCAGGGAAACTCACAAAGGGCGATGGGGGGCCCATGATCCGGCTCTCATTGGCAGTCCGTGTCCGAGCTGTGCAGGCGTCTTATGATTTCCTCCTATATTATCACGTGATGTTTAACTCTGGAGGCCACATGTTGGCACCCACGAAAGAGTGCTTCAGTCTTCAGAGGAAAAATATTTGGCTTCAAGGATGTGCTTCCCAGTGAAGCCAGACTAATGGGTAAATTTGAGAACCTCTGAATCTTTAGAAAAAGAATTTTTTCCTTTCAGTTTTTCACATGTCACCCGTAGGAATTTAGAAAATACAGATAAAGGAATAAAGATTGCCTGTTATTTATCTCATTTTGGCATATAGTAAGTCCTCACTTCATATGTCCCATAGATTCTGTGAAGTGATGTCTATAAGTGAAATGATGTATAAAAAACAATTTTACCACAGGCTATGGATATAAACAAGAGCTGAGTTTCTACGGCATCGCATCAATGTTATTATGAAATGATGTTGAACGAAATGATGTTATTTGAGGACCTGCTATATATTGTTTCAAGTTTTTTTGTCTTGGAATATGTGCATATATAGTTTTCATGTATTTTATTAAAATGGGATTATGCTGTATATAGTGAGTTGTAACCCCCTTTATTGTCTAAACAGTAGGTTTTATGACATTAAATATTCTTTTAAAACATGAATTTAAATGATAGTCCATTGTAAGGATATATTTATTTTGTATTTGTTTGGATAATTTCCTTTTTAAACAACTTTTAAAATTATAATAGTACCATAGAGAATATCTTTATAGATGGATCTGTGTCACATTCCTGATTTTTTTTTTAATTGTGTAGTGTAACATATATAGGAAAGTGCTTGAAACAGAAATATGCTTCTCAGTGGATTCTTCCAAGACAAACATCTACATAGCCATCATCTAAGTTAAGAAATAGAACATCACCAACCCCTGGGACATTTCTCCTCTCCTGCGATCACCTTTCCCTTCCTCTGCCCCAAAGTAACCACTACTCTTGCCTATAGAAAAGAAATGAGATAATCATATACTCCTTTATATTGCCTTATTTTGTTCAGTACTAATTGAAGAGATCCATATGTGTTTTGAATGTATCAGTAGTTCTGTCATTACTGCAGGCAACTTACTGCATGAACGTGCTTCTGTTTGTTACTTCAATCTACTGCTGGTGTTCATTTATCTTATGTTTTTTATTTAATGAATATTATTTGTACCCTTAGTATACTCATTTCTGTTGGAAAGGGTAGAATTTCGGGGCCATTAGGTGTTACATGTATTATTTAGTAAACACTGCCAAATAGTTGCCCAAAGTGGTTGTCCTAAGTGGTTGCAATGTATGAGAACTCTCCTGCTAATGTTCCTGTTCCTGTTAACATTGGCATTTTCAGTTTGCTAAATTCTGGTTAATCTAATGAGCTTGTAGTTGTTTCTCATGGTCGTTTTGATTTGTATTTTTCTAATGCCTAAAGAGGTTTGCCATTCCTTTTTTCTTTTGTGAAGTGCTGGCGTAGTCTTTCCATTTAACAAAATGGACTTTGGAAGTTTTCTAGTTCGTCTGGCCATGAGCCCTGTGTGCATTATTTATGTGCTCTAAATATTTTCCCACTGTAATTCTTAGTTTTATTAGAGCAATTTATCTATCTTTTTTATTTTGCATCTTGTTTAAATTTCATACTCCCAGTTTAATGAAGGTGTTTTTCTATATTATATTCCACCAGTTTTTTTTTTTTTTTTTTTTACCTTACACTTAGATCTACAATCCATTTGGAACTGATTATTATGTATGGAATAAGATAAAGAGCAAGTTTAATATTGTGTCTATGTGGATATGTTTATCTGGTTGACCTAAGGCCACTCATTTGAAAATACCTTCCTTTCTTCAATTGTCTGCAGTCCAGTCTTCCACATGTCAGGTGCCTACGTAGGCATGGGCCTTTTTCTAGACTCAATTCTTTTCCATCGATTTGTCTATTCCTACACCAATAGCACATTGTGTTCATTAAAGTAGTTTTGTAACGAGTTTTAATGCTAGTTTTATTTCTTCCTTAAATATTTGGTAGAATTTAACAGTGAGGCAATCCTGGCCTGGCCTTATCTCTTTGGGGGAGGTTTTCAAATTATGGATTTAATGATTTTAATGATCAAAGACCCATTCAAATTTTCTTCAACTTCTGGAGTCAGTTTTTATAAACTGTATTTTTCTAAGAATTTTTCTGTTGCATTTAAAATTGTAAAGTTATTGATGTACAGTTATTAATGAATAGTACCCTTATTCATAGTACACTTATTAATAGTACCTATTAATGAATAGTCCCACCTGTGGGACAAAAAGTTTCTTTTTTTCTTTCACTTCCTACATTCTTTTGGTAAAAGGTGAAAGATTTATACTATCTGAAGAGAAACCAGAGTATACTACATTTTGGGGGATTGATAAGTTTGTGTTATTCCAACCCCCTTACATTAACTTTCTATTTTTCTTTTTCTGTTCTTTCAGTGGTTGCTCTGAAAAATACAACATGTGTTTTTCTAATTCTATTATAAATTCGTACCCATGCATCTTCTCAGATGTTGCAAGACTTTTAGAACACCTTAAATTCTTATTTATTCTATTTGTATTTTCATTGTTGTTTTATGTAGCTAATACTAATTCATGTCTATTATCCCTTTTATTGTTCCGCAGTCTTTTCAATTTTCTAGCTTCCATTTGGTAAATTCTTTCTTCTGCCAGGAGAGCACCCTTTAGTACTTAATGCAGATTATCAGTGACAAATTCTCTTGATTATTGTCTTTCTGAAAATATCTTTATTTTGCTCTAATTCTTGAAAGATGTTTACACAAGATATTGAATTCTAGATTGGAAATTATTTTCTTTTGTTTATTTGGATTTATTTTTCCCTAATCATCTGACTTCTATTATTATTTGTGTGTGTGTATGTGTGTGTGAATTCAGCTCTTGGTCTAATTGTTTCATTTAGAAATTCTGTCTTTTTTTCCTGTGGCTGCCCGTAAGATACTTTCGTTGTCTTTTCTCCCATCTCCCCTCTCCTGCCCTCACCTCCCCTAGAAAGTACCTGGTAAGAAAGAAAGGGAAATGGATATTGGACAGACAATTAGCAGTCTTGGTTATAATAGCACATATTGTTTTGAGGACTTCATAAGTGTTTAATAAATGCTAAATATTTTACACATCTTATCTTTTGAACTTTCAGAAGAATCTTATGAATTTGGCATATCATCATCCCATTTTACATATGAGGACAGCGAAGCTCAGAGAGGTCAGCCATTTGCCCAAGGTAGCACTGCTGGTAATCTTAGAGTAGGATTTTAATAAGGCTTGTTTGAGTCTAGAATACGCTTTCAACCAGGATGCTCTATATCTAGTAACATCTGCTAACTCATAAATGGAGAGCAGAATGACAGGTGGGGGGCAGGGGGAATGATAGGTTAGAGGGTGGAGGGATTGAGCAAGAAGGAAAAAGTACTCATGGACATGGACAACAGTGTGGTGATTTCTGGGGAGACGAGAGTATAAGGGGACTAAATGGTAATGGAAAAAAAAATGCAATGAAGATTAAATTTAAAAAAAAGAAAAAGAAATGTTAGGGAGAAGCCAAAGTGTGAAGAGCTTTGATTGTAAAAAATAAGTTTAGGCTATCCCCATATTGTTTGTAAGTGGTTTGGATGACATGTATGCGCTAGCCAGATCCATTGACTTCACGCTATGGGTTTCTTCTCCCTCTTGTTGAACCTTCTGCTTTTACCAGTGAGGACTTGGAAAGGGGCCCATCCTTTAAGACCCTGGAGAGATGGTACCTTCTTTATGAAGACTCTTCCAGGCTGTTGTGGACCATTCTGCCTAGTTTCAGGAGTTGTAACTGCACCCCTTGGCTAGGTTGTGTAAGAGCCCAGGAGGTCTGTTTCATCTGGGTCTGTTCTGTCATGAGGACCCAAGCCACTAAGGAGACAAAGCTTATCTCCCTGGCAGGAGCGCCACTTCTGCTTCATCCATCTCTGGCCCCAATGCTTGGTCGGTTAGCCAATGACAGGTAAGACCCTTCAAGGGAGGGGCAACCCAAGCCAGGCACGACCACGTGGAAGGCCCTCATGGAAGGGCTCGGGGGGCTGCAGCAAAGAGGGGGTGATGGACCCTTGCCTAGCTATTCTGACCTAGCCTGAGTCCCCATTTCCATCTGGGAGATGTCTTCCTTATCTCTTGCTTTTTGGTTCTAATCCACTTAAGCCTGAAACTATGATGGCAGGCGATGCAGCCCTGTGCTGGCCAGAGTGGTTCCCGGGCCATCAGGCATAAGAAAGAATTCGTAAAGTCCTGTGAAACCTGCTTTGCTAAGAGTGCTCTCATTTAAATGGTAAGGGTCCGAGGAGGAAATGAGTATGTCTCCCAAAGTTTTTCCAACCCCCTTTCCTGACAGACACTGACTCAGATTAAGCCCTCAGATTTCTTTGAAATGTTATCCATTGTTTGATCCTTGCTGCCTGACATACCTGTATTCCTGTGTGTATGAACTCAATAAAAGCCCAGTGAGGAAGGGGCTCTTGCTCCCTCTCCTTTGAGAGATCGACCACCTCTCCTCTCCAAGCAGATCATGTCTTGGTAGTTTTATTTTCATCTGTGGCGGACAGGGACCTCTGTGGGCGGAGCCCCTCCACACCAGGCAAACATGGTCATTCATACAATATTCTGTGCACACACAAACCAAAATATATTTGTGCTGTGGTGGTATAATCTTATTACATGATGAATTAGGTTCATACCCAATTTGACTGGAGAAAAGGGATTGTGTTCCTTTGTGATTTGTGGCACTTAGCACAGTTACTGCGCATGGTAGGCATTCACACATTGGCAGAATGAGGAAAGCAATAAAAGAGTGAATCAAGATCACACAATTCAGGATAGTAAGGCAACAAAGAAGGCTGTAGAAGGTATGTTTTTATTTTAAGTAAAATGCTGAACAATTAATGGGTATGATTGTTACCAGCTGTTCATGAGCAGATATCTGGTATGTTTACAGGAGAATGTTGGCAAGTCTGTGTTTTGAGTTAATTAAAATTTGCTTTAAATTATTTATTGCCTTTTAGAGTTTAGAAGAGATTTTTTTCCCTTAATACTTTTGAAGAGATTTTTTTCCCCAACACTAAGGTAATTGCTTAATATCTATGCAGTGTTCTATTCTGCTTATTTTCATCTTTGAATCTCACAAAACCCCTATAAATACACATTTTTATATGTATCACCTTCAGACTATTGATGGAATTCAAGGCACAGAGAGGTTGTTGCCATTGTTGGAAACCACACAGCTAGTGAGTGATAGAACAAACCTTGTCTTCTCAATTGAGGTTCTAGAATTATTGAATGTTTGGATGATGATTTACTTAACCTTGAGTTCACCATAGACTAATAGGCTCAATTTAGCTTATATAAGATTGTGACTTCTATTGGAATAACCCAGCCCACACCAACAACAGCTTGCCATGGCCACAATATATAGAAAAGGTAGTCCAAATAATTTGGCAGCTACAGTAAAGGGTTTTGAGAATTAAAACTTCTCAGGGAATTAGTGTAGATATATTCCTCCATGTGCAGGGAACCTCTGTGGACAAGGCGTAATAAGGTTTGAAGATTCCTGAAATGTGTTGCTAAGGAGACAGTTGTGTCAGAACTGAAGTCTAGGTCTTCCTTTAAGAAGTAGTAGTTTCTCTCTGTGTGCTGCTACTTCCTTAACATATGGAAAGTTTTTGAGAGCAAGGGCAGTGCTTATTAGTTTACTACACATGTATCACTGTCCACATACTGGAAATTCATTTAGGGTGAATGAGAAATTCATTTAGAGTGATATGAGATGATCAACAAAAGTCCCGGACAGGCGTTGTCTCTCCCACTGACAACACCTTGATTTTTTTTTGCTCCTTTTTATTTGCTATATATTTTCATATTAAGAAAAGTAACTTATATGAAATAGTGCACAAGCTTCTGATAGTTATAATTCTGGGAGTAGCCATGGGGGGCTGATTGCATGTAAACTTCCATGAGCGAGAGAGGAGTGTCTGTTGTTAGATGTTGTGTTGGGTGAGAGCTTAGCCTGGAGTTCCCGAAAGTGCGACCTGCCTCCCGAGGATGGCAATACAAGAGATGAGGTAATGGTCCTGTGGACCGATGGTTCAAAAATGAACCCAAGAAAGTAGTGCAAATACTGAGTGTAGATTTCAACGTGTTGTAAACAGATCGTCAGATCCATTTGGGGCTGCTGAGGAAACACAGATGAAACCTCATCAAGGAGAAACATAAAGAAAGAAAAGAAAATAGTACAAAGCAATAGAGGGCACTTCCTTGTTTAAATTGCATTTTTATATAACTAGATTTCTTTGAAATGGATGTATAAAAATAAAAAGATTCTGTTTGAACAGAAAAAGCACTCAACAGCATGACAACACTTAGAGGAAAGGATGGGACCTTACAAATAAAGTCATTTTAAATGCTTTACCAGCACAGATGAGATAGTCACTATGAACGTATGTTGTGCTTCTGAGGAAGGGCTATGGCAGAAACATATCACCTCAGCTCTATTCACTGCTCATCGATTGAACAGCACCAGAAAGAGAGCTTTGTGTTCAGTGCCTTGGGGATTTTTGGAGGAAATATGATTTCTTCAGGCTGAGGGTTTTGAACCCAGTCTGATGATGAAATACTGTTTTGTTTTGTTTTGTTTTTTGCCCTGTATAACACACATTTTTTTGCCCAAGGTTTTGAGGGAAAAATGAGGATGTTCATTATACCTGGGTAGTACCTGAAATAACCTGTATCTGTTCCTGTGTTTTATAATTATTTGTTACATAAAATTTCTTGGACCATAATATGTTCAAAAGTAAATGCTAAAATTCCTTTATAAAAAAACAAGTATCTAAGTATAAATAAGTAAATAAATAATTGAATTAAAAATTAAAATGAAAGATTTCTTTCCTGAAAATCTGGGACAAAAATGTGGGAGCTCATTGTACACAGAATATATGGTAGCCAGCTGTCCGTTTGCTCCTGTGTCTTCCTAGCTGTGTCACCTTAGGCACTTTCATTATCTTTAAACCTGAGTGTTCTTATCTTCAATGAGGGCAGTATCTGTCTTGCAGGGTGTTGTGGGGATTAAATTTGGGATTAAATACTTTACCTAAAGTATGCAGACCAGTGCAGTGCCTGCAGCAGCGCCAGCACTTAGTAACTGGTACTGCTACTCTTCCTGTTGTTGTTAGCCCAGGAGATGATCCAAAAAATCAATTACTAACCTCACAAAGATACTTGGCCTGGGAAGAATTGTTAGTGGGAAGTTTATCTTTATTCCTGAGGATATGTATAACCTTGACCACCTGATGGCCATTCACACTCCGTCCCTATGGAGCCTTGGCTGAAAACGAGAGGTCCCAATCGCAGAAGAGCTTTTGCAGAGTCATCTCTAAAGTCCGGAGCAGAACAGCCATGCTGAGGACTCAGTCTGCTTTCTGGTTTTGAGTACCACCCAACTACACATTAAAATCACTGAGGCTGCCTGTTCAAAATACATAATCCTCAGGCTCCACCGCAGTCTATTGAATCTGAGTTCCGAAATTCCGACCTTCAACATTCTCCTCAGCTGTCCTTCCTTAGGCAGCTCAGCTCCTGACTAGCATTTGAAGTCACCTCAGACCATGTGGAAACTTTCTTGTTGGGCTGGTAGTAGCTTCACTGGTACTCCAGGCCTTATCTGCTTATTTCCTGTTTTCCTGGATCTTGGAATGTCTTTGAACATTGACCTACTGGCTACCTGGACCCTCCTCCTCTCTCACAGCTATGCCATCTCTGAGTTCTTAAAGTTACACCATCTGCCCAATTTAAATCAACATTTACTGAGTTCCAGAAAGGCAAGGTGTGCCATCAAAGCAGAATGAATGCTTGCTCCCTTTGTTCTTTGTGCATTCTTGCACACATCTCTTTGTACTATAGCGATAATAATAATTATACCATAAAAATAGCTACTATTTATTGGTCACTTACCATGTGCCAGGCATGCACTGGGCTAAATACTTTGTACTTATCATCCAATTTTATTTTATCTTTATAACTCAACGAAGGAGGCTTATGAGCATTTCTTTAAAAAAATTATTTACTTATTTTTAGCAAGAGGGGAAGGGAGGGAGAAAGAGGGAGAGAAACATCGATTTGTGAGAAAAACATTGATCGCCCTGACTGGAGACTGAACCTGCAAGCCAGGCATGTACCCTGACCAGGAGATGAACTTGTGACCTTTCATTTTGTGGAACAACCCCCAACCAACTGAGCCACATCAATCAGGGCTTATTCCTATTTTATAGGATAGGAGATTGAGGCTTAGAGTGAGTTTGCTAAGGATTGAAGCTGACATTGTCACTGTTGGACTTCAAAGTTCTGCTCTTCACCACTTTGTGGATCCAGTGGTTGGTATTTGCATCAACTTCTGCTGCTATCCCAGGGAGACTTGAACCTCTAGTTCCCCCAGGATCTCTTACATGTGTTAAATGCACCCTGAATGTTGGGTAAGTGAATGAGTGGGTACAGATGTATGTGGAAAGTGCTCTGAGAGCCCAGAGAAAGGAGCTGTGAAATGGGCACGATGGGAGATTTCATGAAGGAGGTGGCAGATGGGCTGATAGGGAGACAGGCCTTGAGGGAGTCTTATTTTGACAGATGACACTGTGACCAAGCAGGTTTCTCTGCTGTCATGGTTAGGATGGTTCTGAATTGGGATGCCAACAGTCCACTGAGGACTTGAATGTCATAACTAGTCTGAGTGTCTTGGCCTACTTTTGATATCTGTTGATATGATTTAACTAATATTGGTAATAGGCTTCCTTGAGCCATAGTTTAGTAAATGGTGTGCAAAATGTGGAAAATATTTAAAGATGTTTAGATTTTCCAGATTTTCACAGGAAACAGAGGTGGAAACAGGTGCTTCAGTATAAAAGATGGCTATTTTAAAAGACTGCCTGTGTTTGTTGAGGATTGTCAGAAATAGATCTTTTTTTCAGCCCATAAGAAGTTTATCGTACCCTTTTAAAAAGATTTTATTTATTTATTTTTAGAGAGAGGGGAAGGGAGGGAGACAGAGAGGGAGAGAAACATCAGTGTGTGGTTGCCTCTTATGTGTCCCTTACTGGGGTCCTGGCCTGCAACCTAGGCATGTGCCCTGTCTGAGACTTGAACCTGTGACCCTTTGGTTTACAGGCCGGCTCTCAATCCACTGAGCCACACCAACCAGGGCCATTGTGTCTTCAAGACACTACAATGTAGGCTCCTCTCCCAGAGAAGGGTCTTTCAGACAGGGAGCCATTCTTCAGATGAGTTGCTCATTTGTCATTTTCATAGGCTGGTAGATTCTTCCTCTTGGATTTCTCAAACTCCTGGATCCCCCATGTGCAGACAAGATAAAATGCTGGTTTGTGGTCTGCCAAGGATGGACGCCTGAATGCAGTGCAGCAGGTTGGGGATGCCCTTGCTGAAGTAGTGTGGAAAGGCACACTCCTCCAAGGGTGACAAACTAAATGATCACATGCCATACTCCGGCCAGCTTCCCACACCCACAGTCCATGGTGGCAGTGGTGCCTCCACATTCGTGGGATCCACAGGCCTTTGTCTACTGTTTTTGGTAGGATCCCAGAAGTAGTGTATCTTGAAGTGTGTCTCAGAGAGGGATCAAGGATGCCCAAAGTGAGGAAGTTTTAACCAGAAGAAGGGTATATTAGGAGGTAGGCTGGGAAAACTAATATAGCCAAGGCCTGGAGGTATTAACACATGTGGTGTGTTCAGGGCATGGCAGCTTCCCTGTAGGGGCTGGAGCACAGTGGGTGAGGGAGGAAGTGGGAGATGAGGCTTGAAAGGTAGGATGAGGCTGGGTTGTGGAGGACTCAGAGTTCAGGGTACCCTTTTGATGGTGGTACACACCATATTCATCCTAGGCCTGGACTCCAGCATGAGGGATTACTTTTATATCATCTTATCCCATAGGGACCAAAGTAAGGGCCTTTGGGGAACATTCCATATAGCTGTCTTGCCTGTTTTCCCATAATCCATGTAGGTATAGCAACACATGCATTGTCCAAGTTATTGCGGAGTTCTAACTAAACTCCACATTATAATGCTTTAGCACTTTAAATTTTTTCCTATAGCTCTTTTCCACATGAAATCTAATTTTTTATTCTTTTTTATTGTTGTTCAGTTACAATTATCCTGCCTTTTCCCCCATTGCTTTCCTCTACCCCGCACACCACAACTCCCATAGACAATCCCCCTATTGTCCATGTCCATGAGTCCTCTATTCGTGTTCCTTTGCTTAGTCCTTCCTCTTCTTTCCCCCATTACCCCCCTCCTCTTTCATCACTGTCAGTTTATTCTTTATTTCCAAGTTCCCTGGTTCTATTTTGCTCATTTGTTTGTTTTGTTCATTAGGTTCTACTTATAGGTGAGATCATATGGTATTTGTCTTTTGCCACTTGGCTTATTTCACTTAGCATAAAATACTTTCTAGTTCCATCCATGCCGTCGTGAAGGGTAGGAGTTCCTTCTTTCTTTCTGCTGCATAGTATTCCATTGTGTAAATGTACCACAGTTTTATGATCCACTCATTTACTGATGGGCATTTAGGTTGCTTCCAGCATTTGACTACTGTAAATTGTGCTGCTGTGAACATTGGGGTGCATAGGTTCTTTTGAATTGGTGATTCAGGATTCTTAGGGCATAGTCCCAGCAACGGGCTTGCTGGATCAAAAGGCAGTTCCATCTTTAGTTTTTTGAGGAAATTCCTTACTGTTTTCCACAGTGGCTGTACGGGTCTGCATTCCTACTAACAGTGTACTAGGGTTCCCTTTTCTCCACAACCTCACCAGCACTTGTTTGTTGATTTATTAATAATGGTCATTCTGACTGGTGTGTAGAGGTATCTCATTGTGGTTTTAATTTGCATTTCTTTGATGGCTAGTGATGTTGAACATTCTTTATATGTCTCTGGGCTATCTGTATGTCCTCCCTGGAGAAGTGTCTGTTCAGGTCCTCTGCCCAGTTTTTAATTGGATTGTCTTCCTAGTGTGGTGTTGTGTGAGTTCTTCATGTATTTTGAAGCTCAAACCCTTGTCTGACATACTGTTGGCAAATATGTTTTTCCATATGGTTGGTTCCCTTTCATTTTGTTGATGTTTTCTTTAGCTATGCAGAAGCTTTTTAGTTTGATGTATTCCCATTTGTTTATTCTTTCCTTTTATCTCTTGCCATAGGGGATATAGAGGTGAAAATATTACTGCATGGGATACCTGAAATTATTCTGCTTATGTTTTCTTCTAGGACTTTTATGGTGTCATGACATATATAAGTCTTTTATCCATCTTGAGTTTATTTTGGTGTATGGTGAAAGTTGGTAGTCCACCAAAAAATTACTTAACCTCATAAATGAATTTGGCAAAACAGTGGAATACAAAGTCAACATTCAGATATCAACTGCATTTTTGTACACCAACAATAAACTATCAGAAACAGAAATTAGGGGAAAATCCCATTTATTATAGCAACACAAAAAATAAAATACTTCTGAATAAACTTAACCAAGGAGGTAAAAGACCTGTACTCAGAAAACTACACAACACTGAAGAAAGTAATTGAGGAAGACACAAATAAATGGAAGCATATACCAGGTTCATAGATTGGAAGAATTAACATCATTAAAATGTCCATACTAACCAGAGCAATCCATAGATTCAATGCAATCCCTATCAAAATACCAACAACATATTTCATTATTGATTCTCATAATCAAAATGGATGGAAGATCATGGAAGCAATTACAGTTATCACTGTTCCTAATATGTGCTTGGCACTCTGCCCATGGTCTGTAAACTGTATCACTCTGACTCCTCACAGTTATGCAAGGTGGTTGCCACTTATTCTGTTTTGCTGATGAGGAAACCAAAGCTGAGAAAGGTTAAGTAACTTACTCGCAACTCATAAAGCTTCCTAAGGATGGATCCAGGTTAGAAACCGCATTCGCCTAACTAACAAGTCCATGTTCTTTACACCAAGCTGTGCTGCTGCCCCCGCTTCCTGATGGGGGACCTAAAGTCCAGAGAGGGTACCTTGCCTAGGGTCACACTTGGAATGGCGAAACAGCATATCCATGGTATTGCAGATCTTTCCTTGACCTGTGAGCACCCTGCTGGTTGCCAGATTTCCGTAGAATAATTTAGTATAATGTGAGTCAGTGGGCAGCTGGCCCCTCTAGAATATTGCAATATTCCTTCTTCTTCATTTGCTTCAAGGATCTACAGTCTTCCTCCCTCAGTAGTTAGAATCCAAAGCTCCTCGTGGTGGCAGCTTAGTTATCATAGCCTCTTCTCATATTTACAATTGAATTCACTCTTACTTGTTGTGTGAATTTCCAGAAACAGGCCATTTGTAAAGGGCACTTTGACAAGGCTGTAATTCCAGCCTGGTCTGAGAAAGCTGCTGTAATTAGTTACATGTTGGCATTAGCTGAATTGAATATAATCCATCGTGTTTATTAGGTGGTGGTGGGGGAGATTTGCACCCTGAAGAATCAGCAAGAAAGATGCATTAAGTATAAATGTGCTGAGTATTTTCCCAAGCAGCTGGACATCCAGAGTAGGGCTGCCTGCTCCTTAGACACAGCTTTTCTGTGATGGCACAGAAGAAATAGCAGGGACCGGGGGGAGGGAGAGCACTTAGTGGCTTTAAAAATAAATTCGGTTGGTTACAAAGTGCTCCTTGTAAAAATCAAACAGTAAAATGTGAGAGTGGAAAACAGGGTAATTGACTCTTCAGGTGAGAGGGAGTTTTCTCCAAGCTCAGGTGTCTTAATGCCCCTGGGTTATCCTAGTCACTCAATGGCTTTCACAGCATTTGGGGACTTTGACTGTGTTCAGCCTCCTGAAGTGCTCCATATAAGATACTCTAGATTGTAATTACTTTTCAGGTTTTTTTTTTTTTTTCATTTTTGTTCCTCAGCATCAAAGGAAACCTTTGCCAATAGCCTGATGTTAGGAGGCAATAGGGCTTTTGCGGTATATGGCTCCGTTCACTTGCTATTTTGAGGATGTGTCCTTAGAGATAGCACTGCTGTGTCTGCTCCAGAGATGTCAGAATCAACCCATTGAGTAAGAAGCTAGATGAATAGACTGTAACATTGGGTTTGTCTGTATACATACCTACGGAAAACCAATGTCAGCTCGTGGCTACAACGAGAAAATTCACAAATTATTTTTTTGACTTTAAATAATTTTTAAGTTTTCAATTACAGTTGACATACAGTATTACATTAGTTTTAGGAGTATATGCCAATGATTAGACAATATGTAACTCACTAAGTGATCACTCTGATACATCCAGTATGCCTCTGACACTGTACATGGTGTTGCAACATCATAGACTATATTCCCGACACTTTACTTTACATCCCTGTGACTATTCTGTAACTACCAACTTGTACTTCTTAATTCCCTCACCTCCTCTCTCATGTCATATGGCAACCATCAAAATGTCTCTGTCTATGAGTCTGTTTCTGTTCTGCTCTTCATTTAGTTTGTTTTTTCAGATTCCACATGTAAGTGAAATCACCCGGTATCTGTCTTCCTTTGTCTGACTTATTTCACTCAGCATAGTACACCCTAGGTCCATCCATGCTGTTGCAGATGGGAAGATTTCATTCTTTTTTATAGCTGAATCACACTCCATTGTACATGTGCACTGCTTCTTTATCCACTTTTCTATTGATGGACACTTTGGTTTGTTTCATATCTTGGCTATTGTAAATAATGCTGCAATGAATATAGACAATAGACAATATTCAATATAGACAATATTGAATATAGACAATCTATTTTATCTGGTACAAGTATTGTTATCCCAGCTTTTTGTTTGTTTGTTTCCATCTTCATGAACTATCTTTTACCATCCCTTTATTTCAGTCTGTGTAGGTATTTACATGCAAAGTGAGTTGGGTGTAGAGAGCATATGGGAGGGTCTTGTTTTCTTATCCATTTAGCCTCCATATGTCTTTCAATTGAAATATTTAATTCATTTGATTTTAAAGTAATTGTCAATAGATATGTAATTATTGTTATTTTAGTATTCATATATTTAACCTTTTTTTCTTCTTCTTAAAGAAGACCCTTTAACATTTCATATAATACTAGTTTGGTGGTGATGAATTCCTTTAACTTTTTCTTGTCTGGGATCTTGGTTTTAGGTTGTTGCTTTTCATCACTTTGAATATTTCTTGTCAATCCTTTCTGGCCTGCAAAGTTTCCATGGAGAAATCAGCTGACAGTCTTATGAGAGCTCCTTTGTAGATAACTGTCTGCTTTTCTCTTGCTACTTTTAAGATTCTCTCTTTGCCTTTAACCTTTTTGCATTTTAATTATGGTGTGTCTTGGTGTGGGCCTTTTGGGTTCAACTTGTTTGGAACTCTCTTATGCTTCCTGAACTTGTATGTCTTATTTTCCTCACCAGCTTAGGGAAGCTTTTTTGTCATCATTTTCTCACATAGGTTTTCAATGCATTGCCCTCTTATCCTTCCAGCACCCCCATCATGCGCATGTTGGTACGCTTGAAGTTGTCTCAGACAGAGGCTACTTATACTATCTTTATTTTAATGGATTCTTTTTTCTTTGCTGTTCTGATTGAGTGTTTTTTGCTTTATCTTCCAAATCTTTGATTTGATCCTATGCTTCATCTCCTCCACTTGATTTCTTGTCATGTATTTTTCATTTCAGATGATATTTTCTTCATTTCTGACTGTTTTGTTATGCTTTCTAATTCCATTTTATGTCTCCTATCTCTTTGTTGAAGTTCTCACTAATTTCATCTACTCTTCCCCCATATTCATTGACCATCCTTATCATTAGTGTTTTGAACTGTGCATATGGTAGATTGCTTGTCCCCATTTTGTTTAGTTCTTTTTTCTGGTGTTTTGTCCTGTACTTTCCTTTAAAATATGTTTCTTCATCTCCTCATTTTTGTTTGTTGTCTCTATGTGTTTGTTTCTATGTATTAGGTAGAGCTGCTACATCTCCCGGGTTTTATAGAGTAACCTTATACAGTAAGTGTCCTATAGGGTCCAGTAGCACAGCCTCCCTGATCCTCTGAGCTGGGCACTCCAGGTGCGCCCTCTGTGGACTGTGCACACACTCCCGTTGTAGTTGAGCCTTGATTACTGTTGACACCTCAGTGGGAACTGAAGTTAGTCCTGACTCATGGGGTCAGCCCCGGCACAGCTGATCCTCCACAGTGGTCACAGCCAGTCCTCCTAGTCAATTGACCTGGGGGTAAATCCCTGCTGAGCCTGCCCCTTGCATGTGTTGATTGTGGAGGTGGTTGGGTGGTGCTTCAACAAGCTCTGAGGCTGCCCCCTGGGTTTGCTGGTGCTGGTGCCTCCTGGGAGGTGCAGGCCAAGGTTAGCCACCATCTGTGCTCTGCCCAGGGCCACCTGACATGAGCTACAAAGTCATCTATCTGTAGATGGCTGCTACTTGTGTTGGGCTTGGAGGCACCCAGGAGAGGCCAAGTTGGGTGGGATAGCTCTCCTAACTTTTAACTACCACATGTGAGTGTGGGACCAGCCTATTCTCTGTCTCTTGACCTCTCCTAACAGTGGCTTCTTCTTTATAGTCTTAGTTGTAGGACTTCAATTCAGCTATATTTTAGGTGGTTCTGAACGACGGTTGTTCTGTAGTGGAGTTGTAATTTTAATGTGGCAGTAGGAGGATTTGAGTACCACATTTACCTACAGCACCATCTTGATGAGAATCCCCACAGATTGGTTTAATGTCTACTTCTGTTCAGAAAATTAGTATTTGGTGTCTTTTACCTTTATTTTGCTTCATAAACACATTGCAGATTTGTCACATTTCACCCACAGCACAGGTTAATATCTCTAAGAGTCCCAGGCTTAGGAGCAAGTGACCTTTGTGGAGAGCAGATACATTGCAAAAACACAAAGCTTGGCCCTACTTCACTTTCTTTTGCCATAGATGGGCTGCCTGTGATTATAGGCTCACTTACAGAAGGTGTGAAAATTCCACTGCTTGGCCTGCCTCATTCTTGGAAAAGCAACTTAAGATGTATGGCAGCAACATCATTTTTGTATAAAAAGAAAGAAGTAAAAAGAAAGAGCTACCTAGCTTTCATTTCTCGTTGGACAACGTGCTACATTTATTCTGCATCTCCCTTGGTTGTAGATAAAACCTAAGGAGGTACATTGACCATCTCTTATTTTCATCCTACTAAGCATGTCAATCTCCAGGACTGACACACTAGTGTGATAGAGACACACTGCTAGTTGGACAGCACCGCCATGGCAGTGAGTGAAATTTACCCGCTTTATTGAATGTTGTCAAGTCTAATCTCAAGCAGGCAGCACAACATAAGGCATAGCTTTTATTTTATTTTGTTTTTCTTCTAGAGTAAGAATATGATTTTCTTTGTTTTCATTCTACAGAATCCTCCCTGCTGAGCATCATATATTAAACAGAAATATTCATGTAAAGTGCTTATTGGTCTTCTATTCTCATAGAATCCAATTCCAAGTTCTGGTTCCCAAAGTTCACCATTATGATCATTTATCATGTCTTGGAACAACACTTTCCAAAGTGTTACTTCTAACTATTTATCCCACTGTCAGGAGGTGGATTTCCCAGGTGATGGCTGATTATAATGGAGCTGGCCTATGTTATTGTGCTTTATTTTAGGTTCATCTGAATTTTTAAACAGTTCTCAGTCTGTCTTGCAATAAAAACTCTTTTTATTACTTTTCACATCCTTTTCCTATTTATTTAATTTAACTCTCAACGTGCCTATGTGGATGTTGAGAATTTTATGACAAAGGAAGATGGAAGTCAGGAGCAATCAACCTGTTCAAAGTCTTATTGCTGCTTGGGCTAAAGATCAGATTTCTTGACTTCTAGGTCAGTTTTCTAACTCTTACCTGATTGGTTCCTGAGTTTTTAGTTGTGATTGATATGAACTTTATTTTTGACATCTTCATTCAAACCACACTTCCTCCCTAACCTACCCAGAGAGACATCTACACACACGTTTGCATGGGCATGCATCCATACATACGGATTCCCCTCCCTCTTCCCCCTTTCTTAAACCTGGACCATTTTGACTCCTTCCTCTGTCTCCAGACAGTCTTCTGTTCTAGAACTGAGTGGAAATGATGACAGTTGGAGCAAAGAAAACAATTCTGATGTGTGTGTGGGGTGGTGGTGGGGGGCATCTCAGAAGTTTCCCAGGATGTTTTGCCTGAGTCACTAAAATGCTAGCCCCATTTCTGCTTCCCTTTGAAAACACAGATGCACTTTGGGCAATTTGAACATATTAGAGAAAAAGAGAACTTGGTTTCAGATTATGTCATTCCTACTTCAGATAGTATTTATAGCTAGCAAACTGACAGATTTTTATTTTGAGAAACTTTCCCCAATGTTAATGACACGATTCACTTGGGGCAGCCACTCAGTCACTCCTACTCAGTCATTAAGGAGGCGAAACACTGGCTTTTCATTTTTCATGATGGTGATTTTCTTCATATAGCCATGGTGTGATAAAGGGTGATTCATTTCTTCTATGACTGATTCGTGGACTGAGGAGCCCTTTGTATTAGATGTAGCTCCTGCAGTGATCATATCGCTAATGCTCAGCTTTGTTTTTTGGCAATTAGTTCCCTGGCACATCAGTCCAGCATGGCCAATGTGTAGAATAAGATGTGAGTTGGACTCCCTGCCTAACTATGCTATAAGTGCTATCTACCTGGACTAGGAAAAATCTGGAGTGGCCTTATCTGAGTGACCTCAGCATATGTTACTCCAGTCATGGAAAGGATTTGTTCCAGAAGGCCAAAGGATTACTTAGACAGAGGGATATAAGAGTTCCAATTATGGGATAGTCATGAAACCTTCTCCCCAGGTTCAAGATATATAATGAAGATTTAAAAAGGCATCGGAGTGGAAAATGCATAGGCTCTGGAGCTAAAGGACCAGTGTAACATCTATAACTAGGCTTTGTATCTCTCTATGTAAAATGTAGGTAGTGACACTGGCCTTGTCATATACACATCCACACATACACATTGCCTTGTACATTGTGATGCCTGTCCTCATAGCTTCTTATATTGTTGCTTCTCAGTACGTCTCAGGTTCTATCTCCTTATGGAGAGCTGAGGAGCAAAGCAGAGAACTGGATGGACTCTTATTCTCTGCCAATCACTGCCTATACCTTTCTCATGACCAGATAATTCAGCTGCAAAGGATAGAATCTCTTTCAGCTTTGGATTATATCATAAAATACTGCACTCTATTCATTTTTCTCTGGGCTTTCTGCTGACCGACTTGTTCTTTTGCACATGCCATTTATATATCACCTCTTATTAATGTCCTTTGTAACATCTCAAGTTCTTAATTTACAAGGCATTTACTCCAGTAAACTCCTAGGTTGATTGCTTCTTGGTAGTGCATTAGAGAGAAGGGACATTGGCTTTCAACACCGTGCTGCTTGTAAGTCTCACATTAGAGTGAGTGAATTCTGGAAAGCATACTTGAGGCAGCAAGCCCTGTTATCAGTGTGTAGATTCTTTTGAGTACCCATTACAGAAGATGATCTTCTCTGACCTCCAGGCCCCATTCAGTTCTCTCCATCATGGCCGCTTTCGCATGTCTGACCTGCATCTGGGCGTCAGGTTACATTTGAACTCACCTACCTCATTCAGGTTCCTATTTCATGTTGTACACATTTGCAATTATTTCAGACAAAACCTGCACTAAAGCTTGCCAACCATGAAGGAAGCCCTTTCAAGAGTAAATGAGATGAAAGAGGTGGACAGAGGAGGAAAGAGTATATTTAGTGCAAATTCCTAACATAATTTAGCATTTTGTGATATGTTAATAATGTTGCCACATTAAAAATATCATTGTTGATTAACAAATATTCTGCCAGAACCTCTTGGTGCTACTTTGTCAGAGGCTGAAGATACTATGGTAAATATAATAAAATTTCATTATATTCATTAATTTGGATTTCACTAATTAATATTGCCTCCTGTATGGGCTGGAGGTGTTTGTTCAAATCATCTATCTATTCGTTGACTGACTGCCAAGCTACATAGTCAGAAGGGTGAAACTTAAGAGTGCAGACTTAAAAAATAAAAACAACAACAATAATAGTTAAAAAAAATTTCATCAGAGACATCATGGCCACACACAGTGAGGGAGGCAGATTTCATAGGTTTCCCTGAAATGAGTCACTGAATAAGCAATCAACAACAGTAACTTTCTAGGGGAGAGTATCAGTACCTAGAGTTACTATCATTATATCATCTATAATGTCCAGTTTTCAACAAAACATAGCAAGGTGTGCAAAGAAATAGTAAGTGTGTCCCATATTCAGAAAAAATCAGTCAGTAGAAACTGCCTTCAGAGGGAAGGGGAGGCGAGAGCAGAGGTGAGGTGGGCAAAGTGGAGGGGGTAATGGGGACATTTGTAACAGTGTAAACAATAAAAATAAAGTAAGGAAAAAAACCCTAAATAAAGTAATAAAGTAAGGAAAAAAATAAAGTAAGGAAAAAAACATATCTTGATGTTCCCAGATATTGAGTTTAGCAAACCAAGACTTCAAAAAAATTATATACATGTTCGAAGAACTAAATGATTAAATATAAGTTGTGACAACATAAAAGTCCTAGAGGAAAACATAGGCAGAAAAATTTCAGATATCCCACACAGCAATATTTTTGCTGATATATCTCCAAGGACAAGGGATATAAAGGAAAGAATAAACAAATGGGAATACATCAAATTAATACTCTTCAAGAAACTATGGTACATTTACGCAATGGAATCCTATGCAGCAGAAAGAAAGAAGGAGCTCCTATCCTTCATGACAGCATGGATAGAACTGGAGAGCATTATGCTAAGCGAAATAAGCCAGGTGGTGAAAGATAAATACCATATGACCTCACCTTTAACAGGAACCTAATCAACAAAACAAACAAACAAGCATAATATAACCAAAAACACTGAAATTGAGAACAGGCTAACAGTCACCAGAGGGGAGAGAGGAGGGAATTTCAGGGGAAAAGGGGAAGGGTTTGGAGCAACAAGTATGAAAGACATATGGACAAAAACTAGGGGAAGTGGATATGGGAGGGAGGTGGGGAGGGTTGGGGTGGTGGGCTGGGACAGGAGTAAAAGACAGATAACTGTACAGGAACAACAATTAAAATAAAAAAAATCTTCTTCATTACTAAAGAAAACATCAGTAAAATGAAAAGGGAACCAACCATATGGGAAAACATATTTGCCAATGATACCTCAAAAAAGTGTTTGAGCTCCAAAGTATATAAACAACTCCTACAACTAAACAACAGAAGACAAATAACCAAATTAAAAAATGGGCAAAGGACCTGAACAGATACTTTTCCAAAGAGGACATACAAAGGACCCATAGACATATAAAGAATGCTCAACATCACTAGCCACCAGAGAGATGCAAATTAAAACCAAAATGAGATACCATCATTAGCAAATCAACAAGCAGCAAGTGCTGGCAAGGATGTGGAGAAAAGGGAACTTACTGCCATGTTTGTGGGAATGTAGACTGGTGCAGCCACTGTGGAAAAGAGTATGGAATTTCCTAAAAAAATTAAAAATGAAATTGTCTTTTGATCCAGTGATCCCACTGCTAAGATTATACCCTAAGAATTCTGAAACACCAATTCAAAAGAACCTGTGCACCCCAATGTTCATAGCAGTGTTATTTACAATAGCCAAGTGCTGGAATCAGCCTAGGTACTCATCAGTGAATGACTCGATCAAAAAACTGTGGTACATTTATACAATGGAATACTACACAGCAGAGAGAAAGAAGGAACTCCTACCCTTCACAACAGCATGGATAGAACTGGAGAGTATTATGCTAAGTGAAATAAGCCAGGTGGTGAAAGACAAATACCATATGATCTCACCTATAAGTGGAACCTAATGAACAAAACAAACAAATGAGCAAAATAGAACCAGGGACATGGAAATAAGAAAAAAACTGACAGTGACCAGAGGGGAGGGAAGACAGGGATAAGGAAGGGAAAGAAGGGGAAGCGTCTAGTCAAGGAACATGTATAAAGGATCCATGGACATGGACAACATGGTGTGGATTAACTGTGGTAGGGGATGGGTGGGGCAGGGGAGAGCAATGGGGGAAAATTGGGGCAACTGTAATTGAACAATAATAAAAATAAAAAAGAACTAAATGTAAGTATGCTAAAGAATTAAAGAAGAGTATGACAGCAATGACTCAACAAATAAGGAGCTAGAAATGATAAAACAGAATTAAATAAAAATTCTGGAGTTCTGAAGTAAATAACAAATATAAACTCACTAGAGCTAAACAGCAGGTTGAAAGTGACAAAAAATACAATTTGAAGCTAAATCAATAGAAATAATCTAATCTGAAGAACATAGAGAAAAAAGATCAAACAGAAGTGAGCAGAGCAAAAAACAAAGTGAAAAATTTGAAAGCTGCAGGAGGAAATGACTGGTAGGCTTATGGACACAATCATGGTTGACTCCTCATCTGCATAGTGGAGGCCAGAAAGCAATGGAATGGCCGGTTTAAAGTGCTAAAATTGAAAACAAAAACAAAATTCTATTCAGCCACATTCAACCAAAAATCCTATATTCATAAAAATGATCCTTCAGAGATGAAAGTAAAGCAAGATACTCCCAGCAAAGACTGGGGTAATTGGTTGCTAGCAGACATTCTCTACTAGACGTAGTAAATGAAGTCCTTTAGAATGAAAGGAAACTGCCTTAGATTTAACTTGCCTTCCTGGGAAGAAATGAAGAGCATCAGAAATGGTAACTATGTGGGCTAGTTAAAAATGACTTTTAAATATATCTTTTTATTATTTTTCTTTTAACTTCCTTATAAGACATAAAGTTGTATAAATCAATAATTATAATAATGTATTGTTGAGTATAGAATGTATATAGATGTGAAATCTATGACAGTAATAGAACAAATTCTTTTGAAAACAGAAGGAGTACATTAAAACTTTATGAGACTAGTTGCATTATAACAAAGACAAAGATATAAGAAAACAGTACACCAGTATCTCTTATGAATGTAGATACAAAGTTCTTAACAAAATTTTAGCAGACCAAATCTGGTGACGTATAAAAAGAATTATTCACCATGATGAAACTAATTTTTCCCAGGAATGCATAGTTGATTTAACATCCCAAAATTAATTAGTGTAATAGAGCATATTAATAGAATAAAGGACAAGGGCCATGTGATCACTTTGATAGATGCAAAAAAAGAATTCAATAAAATCCAACACCCATCCATGATAAAAAACTCTCAACAATTATGAGTGGAAAGGAATTTCCTCAAACTGATAAAGAGCATCTGTGAAACACCTATACCTAACATCATAATGGTGAGAAATTGAATGCTTTATCCCTAAGATTTGAAAGGAAGGAAGGAAGAAGTTAAAGGCATTCAGATGGGAGAGAAGGAAGTAAAGCTATCTTTATTAACACATGAAATGATTCTGTGTGTAGAGTATTTCAGGGATTCTACAAATTACCTGAAATGGCTAATATGAAAGCGGTAAAATACGAAGTTTCCATTCAAAAATATCTGCAAGGATTGGGTATTCACAAAATAAAAGAAAATAGGCTTAAAATGATATGTTTGCTATAATCAAATTGTGTAAAATTATGTATACTGAGCCTACACCAGAAGAGAATATTAACTGTATGGTTGATAAAACTATAGTTGAGATTTTTACCTTTAAAAGATTTTATTACTCTTGCTATAAAATAAAATAAATAAGGCACAGTGGAAAAAAAAAGACAAATGGTACTGGAGATATTAAATTTGATTAGAAAAGAAGGGACGATAGGATGGATGGATGGGAGTTTTGTTTTATTGGTCCCGTTGACATGGTTTGGTGATTGATTAGGATATGGGTTGACAGAGAGAAGAGTCTCTGTTGACATGAATTTCTGTCTGTCTCAGAGGATGGTGATTCCATTCATATAAAAAGTATAGATATAAAGAAAATAAGTCTAGGGGCCATAGGCAAAGAAAGTAATCTCTCTCTCTCTCTTTTTTTGTGTGATGTTATTGAGCATGCACCTGAAATAAATCTATTCCAGTTATGTTGTTTCCCTTTTGGATATGTTGAACTTGAAGTGCCAGTGTGATTTCCTGGTTGAGATATCCCAAGGTCAGAATAAAAGTAGTACCAAGAAGTTTGGAGAGAAGTTGGGCTAAAAGGATAGACATGAGAATCGTATGCAGTGGGTGCTAGAGAATGAGGAAAAGTCATTGAACTTGATGATTAGGCATCACTGTGACACGTGAGAGTGCAGATGAACTAGATGGTGGATGCCAGACGTCAAAGTACCATATGATTTCACTCATGTGGAATCTCATGAACAAGCTTAACTAACAAGCAAAATGAAGACAGGCTCCTAGATAGAGAGCAGGCTGACAGCTCCGGGAGGGGGGCTGGGGGATGGAAGGATCGAGCAAAACAGAAAAGAAAGAGAAAGAACTCATGAACATGGACAACAGTTTGGTGATTGTGGTGGGGAGGAGGGTGGGTGGAGGTGGAAGAGGGTGTAGTGGGGAGAAGTGGTGATGGAAACAAACAAACACAAACAAACAAACAAACAAACAAACAGTAGAAGGCTAAGTAAATGGGAGGCAGACAGCCCATGTAACTTCTTTTGAGACATTTGGCAGTGAATGGAAGGAGAGAGATGAGACAAAACTCATGTTGGTAGCAAGACTATGGAAATAATTTGTTATAGAGGTTTATGTTTTAATTCTTAAAAGACTTTTGGCTGAAATTTTCCTGTTGCTTAAAGAACCATCCAGACTCATGAGTGCCGTGAACACAGTGGGGCCCTCCTTGGACTTCAGTGCACGCTTGCCCGGCAGGTGCAGAACTTCACGGATGAAGCAAACAAAGTTTCACTGTGCTCTGTAACCGAAATGATTGGTGCCCTGATCATTTTCTACTACAGTGAGAAAAGAATTTTTAAAATCAATTTCTCATTTTTACTGCCTCTTCCAATGACTGTCAACATCAGAAAATAAACTAGCTTGCCAATTTTGACAGCTTCTTTGTTAAAAGCAGGGCTTTATCTTTCCCTTTTCTCTCGGTGTATAAATAAGCCTTTTTCCAAGTTACCTTAGGGTAACGGAAAATCATTAAGGCGATGGAGAGGTTTCCAGATGAGGACTGACAAAAAAGATTAAAACTCCTTAGTCTGAAATTACAAAGGTGGAGCAGGACAGAACTGGCGTCTGAATTCAATCTGGTCTGCAAGCCCCAGACACCGAACATGGGAGGCAGCCTTCCACGTGATAATGTCCACCCCACTGGGTCTCTGCTAGTGTTAGGAGCCACTGTGTATATATAAAAAAAATCCTCACAATCTCTCAAGCACGATTCATAGGCATGATGTTATTATTAGAACTTAGTGGGTGGTGTTTGGGGAGAAATAGTAGGAAAAAAAACTGCTTTATGGTTGGATAGGGAGCAAGAGCCAACCGAACATAAATAGAACTTGGAATACCTACATAAGATCCCAGGCACTTGCACCTGGGTGGATGTTTAAGGACCAGTGGGTCTTTTCTGTATCTTCCCTTGATCCTGAAGGTGAACTACCGCATGCTTCTGATCACATCTACTTGTTAAAGACCCAGTTGATTATGGATAGGATGGACACTAACCCACTACTGCTCTCAGTATATACAGCATTTTCAAAGCTACTTTAAGTTCTAAAATAACATATACTAGAAATGTATAAAAATTCGCAACTTACTTTTCAGAAGAAAAAATATCCCGATTTAGAGTTCACTGATTTCTATGGTCTAAATGCTTCCTCCATAGCAGATCTCAGGCTGCCAGCCTGGGTTACTGACCGTCCCTGGGCAGAGACGCGCGGCGGCACATGGCTGTGTAACGTTCTCACGTTACACAGCAGACGTAGTAACCCCAACGGCTTGGCTAATAGTAACGTGGAGCAAAATAGAAGATACTGTGTTTTGACTATTTGTTGCTTTGATTTTAATATAATTTATTCAATTTTAAGTTTATGTAACTTTATTTGAATAATGGCTATGTTTAACAACCAGCTCTCAAAATTCCTGAAAATTTAGCAATGACTCCCTTGAGCTGGTGTGAGCTGGTTCAAGTGCACGATGCTCTGACTGACGAAAGAACTAAGAAGAACTAATCATGGAGATCAGAAAGTATTTAGGCCTATCAGATGATGAAAACACTACGTGTCAAAGCTTGCAGGATGAAGCTAAGATACTAGACGGCAATTTAAAATATTAAATACTTCTATTGGTAAGGAAGAAAGATTTGAAAATTAGATAAGCGCTTCATTTAAGATAGTATTGTAAAAAACAGAATAAATCTTTAAACAGCAGCAGGAAGATTAATAAAGATGAAAGCAGAAGTATTAAAAAAATACAAAGGCAAGAGCATCAATGTCAAATTTGGTTCTGTGGAGAGACTCCCCACATTGACAAGACTTTGCTGAGATTAATCCAGAAATAAGAGAAGGCACAGACAAAAACAAAAATCAGGCATGTTCATAGATATAATAGATTTAGAGGGGAGGGAGAGAAAATTAAGGGCTTGGTGCAGTGTGCCTGAAGGATGGTGAAGTGGGAATAAGGTGTGAAGGAGCTGTGTGGGCTTTGTGGCCAGAGATGAGTGGGACAGTACAGCCCTGTGAAGTGACAAGACCTCAGACATGGCCCTGGATTGGGTGCTGGGGAAAAGGAGATAAGGAGACAAGGAGGGAGACCAAGGCAAGAGTGTGTGGCAGGGAGCTGATTTCATTTAAGAGCGCTCAGGGGGAGGTGAGCACAGTTCAGTTAGGGAAGCTCTGCTTGCACTGTGTTGTTTTGCCTTTTTCCTTGAAAGGTCTGACACCTTTCATATACAATAACTAGTCCACAGTTACAATAACACTTTGATATTTTAATAAAATTGCACCATTACAGAAAAAGCATAATTTACTAGATTTTATCCCATTACCAATGTTTCTCTGTGCCTGAGGAAAACTTATCCCATTAATCCCTAAAACCATGACCAGAGGAATATCTGGAAAGAAACTGCTTCTGCCAGACATCTTAAACCAGCAGGTGACTAGCAGATGTCGCAGCAACCCTGCCATGTCACATAAATTACATGTGCAGCATGTTCCAATGCTCTTAAAGCATCGAGAACATTCTCTTAGACATACATTAGCTTAAGTGTCTCCAGTTCACTTTTCCTACTGGATCCTATGCCTTATAAACCCTATTGTCTGTATTTTCCTTTGTGTGTTTTTCCAGTTTTCCCAGATGCATACAGGCTTCTGCTTCTCCCCCTTTTCACAGCGCCCCTCCTGGGGGATTTGTACCCCAGACCCTCGAGTATGCTGTTTGAGACTGAATAGATTCTCACTGCATGCTTAGGCTGAGGCTCTCTGGGAAAACGTCTCTCCCATTCCTCCCTGTTCATTAAGAATAGTTCTTTACCCATTTCATCAACTTATGCCCTTGATAGCATTTACACATTCAGATATTATCTTGTGAAACTTTTTTTTCAGCTAATTTTTTCTTTCTCCCACTAGAAGGTAAGTTCCATGAAGATAGAAGTTGTCTGATTTGCACAGTGCCGCACAGTGCCTGGCAAATGGGAGCCACTCAACAATAAGTAGATCTCTCAAACTGGTGTTCATCAGATGTTCCTGTATCCTTATTGAAATGAGGGTGAAAGTATCCACTTCATGGAGTTACTGTAAAGATAAAATGTGATGGTGCACATAAAGTACTTAGCACAGTATTTGGCATGCTAGTCATTAGTCTGCATCACTGGCAGCTAGTACCAGGAACTGGACAGGTTCTGGGGCCCTGTTCAAGAAATGAGAGGAATGGAGTGAGAAGCAAGAAAATCATGTCAGCATCCCACTTGCCCTCCCCCTGCTGAGCAGTAGGTGGCGCTCTGGAGGAGGCCCAACAAGAGGTTCTGTACCTAGAGCTAGCCATCACACCCCAGGGGAAGAAACTTGCCTGCCACTTACACATCTGTTTCTCTTCTTGTTCTACTGTGTCCGTATGGCTTGCTCATCTTTTCCTCACTGACTTTGTTTTCAGAATACTGTATTTGATTAAAGCAGACTTCACATGGTTGGTTCACCATTCTTCCTTTAAAAAAGCCTCCCTGTACCTCCCCGTGCCCAGCCAATTGATTCATAGAATCTTTATACAATGTTATCTCATAATGCGGTTGCTAAAGCCTGTAATTGGATGAGTGGCTCTGTGCACAGAATGTAATTACTTTCACAGCAGCTCGGAATGTGCCAAAATAATGACCAGATGAAAAATTATAGTGGGCAATATGGCTAATTGTGGCAGAGAGCGCTGATTACATCATTACTAAAATCAACAACAGCCACCTGGACCATCTGCTGGTGCACCCTGTTCATTGACTGGGCTCTCTTCTCACCACTCACCCAACTAGCGTCTGTGAATTCTTATTTGTATAGGGTGCTCTAGGAGATGCTGAAGGAGGTGGGATGGGCCACACCCTTGATCTTGCTATTGTGTTGAGAGAGAGCTTGTATTGGGATGTGACAATTGGGAACAGTGTAAAAAATGTATATTCAAATTACTTAATAAAACAAAAGAGCCATCTAATTGGATTGTGGTCACTTAGAGAACACTCGGATGAGGAGGAGAGCCTAGAGTTTGGCCTTGAGGAAACTGGTCAGATTTCGGTTATCAGGGTTGACACACCAAAGCGAACTTGCAGTGCCAAAGCTGAGGAATCAGCAAGTCACATGCTGGGGTCTCTAAGGAGACCTGGGCTGGACATGGGGACTGTGATGGCTGGTTATGGCAGTGAGTTTGCAGAGGAAGGGGGGCCTCTGACTCATGTTTGCATTAAGCTCCGTCAATTTTGAATGGCTTGAGCAAACCCCAGGGAATTCATGGTATCTTTTTTTCCTTTTAAATGTAAAAATTGTGTAAAAACATTAAGGAACATTATAAGAAAATAGTTTGCACATACTGTGCCTAGGGATCAGCAAATGGGTCAGATCTAGCTCACTACCTGTTTATGGCCCATGAGCTAAGAATGGTTTTGCAGGACCAGTACAAGTAAGGTTTGCTTGAGTGTGGTTGGTAGGGTGCGTGAATGTCTCACATGAGATGGACAGCAATTTGAACAGTTCACCTAAACTGTCCTATGGTGTGTTTGAGTGTGATATTGTTGCGTTACAGAATCACATGCTTATGATTTTGTAATAAAAAGGGGGGCGTTATTTGTGCCAAACCCTGTATTTTGAAATGGTTGAAGAAAGTCAAAAGAGAGGAATGACCCTTTGTAACACGTGGCAACGACATGAAATTCAGATGCCAGTGTCCATACACGAAGTTGTATTGGAACACACACACGCTCATTTGTGCATGCATTGTGTGTGGCTGCACTGGGCCACCACAGGAGGGTTCCGGGGTTGTGACGGACTGCATGGCCCACAGAGCCAGGGATGTTTACCATGTGGCCCTTTACAGAAACCATTTGTTGACCCCTACCCTGACCCAAAGATTTTTCATTTCTGCCTACTTCCTTCTACTCTTTACCTAAATGTACACATAATTTACATAGTTATAGACATATTTGTACAGTCCCCCCTCATCCATGATTTCATTTTCCATGGTTTCAGTTCTACGTGGTTTGAAAATATTAACTAAAAATGTTCAGAAATAAATAATTCGTAAGTTTCAAATCGTACGTAGCTCTGAGTAGCGTGGTGAAATCTGTCACCATCCTGCTGTGTCCATTCTGGGTCGCGAATCGTCCCTTGTTCAGCGAGTCCACACCGGAAATGCTGCTCCCCCGTTGGTCACTTAGCAGCCATTGAGAGAGAGGGAGAGAGAAAGACCACATTACACAACTTCTTATTACAGCGTATTGCTGTAATTGTCCTATATTATTGCCCACTGTTGCTAATTTCTTCCTGAGTCTAATTTGTAAATCAAACTTTGTCGTAGGTACGTAGGTGTAGGAAACAAGGTAGTAGGCATATAGGGCTCAGCGCCACTCACAGGTTTAGGTATCCATTGCGCGTCTTGGACGAGATCCCCCTCAGAAAAGGGGGGACTAATATATATGGCTTTTCTCACTTTGCATCATAAACATTTTTCTGTAAGAGTCACCATAATTGTCATTTGAGTGAGTGAATTTTTATTTGTGTAGTGTTATAAAATGTAAAAAACAATGCCTATATACATTGTCCCATTTTATGGTCCCAACAACCCATATGATAAGGGGGAGTCTCCCATTTCATGGAACTGTCACAGCTGTTCAGTGATGTGCTAAAGCCAGGATTTCTGACCCCAAAGCCCTTATACATTTCACTGTACAATATTGTTCACTGATAATTTTATAAATGTTTGCAAACCAAGGTGAATTATTTTTAATTAGCAATTCTATAATTATTAAAACCTGACTGATGTGGTTCAGTGGATTGAGTGCTGGCCTGAGAACCAAAGGGTCACCAGTTCGATTTCCAGTCTAGGGCAGATGCCTGGGTTGCAGGCCAGGTCCCCAGTTGGGGGCGTGCAAAAGGCAACCACACATTGATATTTCTCTTGTTCTTTTTCTCCTTCCCCTCCCCATCTCTAAAAATAAATAAACAAATAAAATCTTTTAAAAAATAATTAATGGATGTGTAGGTTGTTCCCAGTTCTTTCCTTTTACCAGTAGTGTCTCTGTGAACATATTTTGACTTATTTTGTCTGTTCACTTTAGGGAGAAAAATTTAGATTTGTTTTAACATTTGATTTTCAACAGAGAGCACCAATAGTGTGAATGGGGTAAGGACTGAACTCTAAGTAGGGGGATAACAGGTGGTCTCACCCTTCAGAAGCTGCCTCCTCAGTCATTTAGGAGTTAGATGTGAAGTTCCTGTTAGCCCCAGACACAGGGCCAGGTGGCTTCAGGGGATTTGGTGTTGAAATTGAAGGAGTCCCTGCTTTCAAAAAGCTCACAGTTATTGACATACAGGGTGGCAAGGTAACAGGTCAGCTGGCAGTGATACTGCACAGCGGTGCACATGACAAGGAGGCCCGCTGGGTGCTGGGGAGCAGGCCACCTTGGCTGCGAGCTCAGAGAAGAGTCTTAAAATGCAGGATAAGTTGGCCAACTCCCTAGTTGGCCAGGTGAGAAGGGGGACAAGGACCGTAGAAGGAGACATCAGTTCAGAAAGGGGAACCAGTCTGTGAAAGACAGGCAGTAAGACAGACCCGCAGGGCTGCAAAATTCGGGTTGTTCAGTGCATCTGTGTGAGTGCAGGTGTGTGAGAAGGTGGGGCGAGAGAAAGCAGGTGGAGCAGGTAGAGCCAGTCACAAGGCCTGGTGTGCCCCATGGAGGAGCAGGGACTGTCTCCTGAGGCACTGAAGAGCCTGAGCAGAAGAGGAGCGCACTCAGCATCGCCTGGTAGAACAAGCGAGTTGCTGCAGGCAGAGTAAATTAGATGGGGTAAGCTCGGAGGCTGGGGACAGTCGGGGCAGCTGGTATAGCAGTCCAGGTGAGAGACAATGGTGCCAGTGTGGATGAGAAAGTTGGACTTGTTCCAGAAACAAACAGAGGCAGAATTAATAGAAATGAGTGATTACCTTTATGTTGGGGAAGAGAGAAAAGGAGGAACCAAACCAGAGATGACATAGAGGTTCCTGGAATGAGTGTTTCTTTGATTTTTGGATTTTTTTCTGGTAATGTCCAGTAAAAAGGTTATTGGGACAAAAGATATGAAACTTTGAAGGCTCTTGATATGCTTTGGAGGTAGTTCATTCTCCAAAAGGCAATCAGTTCACAATTCCAATAAGTGGGGTTTCAAGCAGGGAGTAATTTGATAAAAATAGTGTGAAGCGATAGCAACATGCAGGTCAGATTCAGTCAGAGAGCCCCAGCTGGGTAGCTGTTACAGGAATCCAGGCTGAGCTATTGGCCATAGCCTGTCCTGCTCTCTGGATAGCTGATCCCTGGCTTGTTCATTCATCCAGGAGTCAGTTACTGAGTGCCAGCTCTGTGCTAGGACTGTGCCGGATGCCTCGGGGACAAGGAGAGGTGAAAGAAACTGGCTCTCTGGCTTAGGAAGGTTTATATATGTGGTAGGAGATCAACATTCACAGCCAAAGGTAGGGCACGATGAACGTAAAAATAATGTTACAGAATGCTGTGGGAATTCAATGAGAAGAGATTAATTATAGGGGATGGGTGGGGCAGAGGAAGAAGTCCATTCAGACCAGGCTTCTATGCAGAGATGTGGTTTGAGCTGGTTTTTACTGCAAACGGGTGAAAGTTTGGGGCAGGTGGGTGGGAAGAGTCCAGGTGGAGAATGCAACGCACATCTGGGGACAGGAAGCCTCCTGTTTATTGTGAGATCTGTCTTTGGGGCTGAAGCTGGTGCTCCAGAGAAGGCAGCACAGTGGATCTGCATCTGGAGCTGGAGGAGTAATCCAGGAGTTTCTGAAACCGAGATTGTCTGCCTCACAAACCAGTGCCCTAGTTTTGGTGGCAGAATGAAGCAAATGGAAGAGGATTTCCGATTCTGAAACATGGTTTTGCCTCTAGGCTTTCACTGGGGAGCAGCAGGGCACCTTGTCTCCCTGAGGCAGGTGGGTGTGCTCCCAGGGCTCCAGGCCAGACCTGAGGGCTGGGGCTGTTTTCTGGCCCAGGTCTCCTTAATGCTCACCAACCCCACCCCCAACCCCACCCCACCTTCTCCTGAAGTACAGGCTGTGCCTGGGGCAACCAGGACCTGCTCCAGACCAGTGGGAGATACAAAGTCTGACCCTCCTGGTGCAATTCCTCTAAGACATTTTCAGTTATTTTATGAAAACCAAGGAATAATATTCATGGAAAAGTTCTATAAACTGTTAAAAAGTGCTGGTGGATGCATGACATTCATTCATTCAGTTCAACATTGTTGAGAGCCAGCTACAATGTCCTAGGTGCTGAGTGTACAAGCCTATAAATGCCCTGAAGAAAGTAAAAAGGGGAGTGGGAGAAGGGTGTGTGGGGCTGGAGGTTGTGAGTGTGAATGGGATATGGAGGAAGGCCTTGTTTGAGAAGCTTTCATTTGAGAGAGAACCCTAAGGAGGGGAGTAGGCGAGGGGTATTGGTGTACAGATGTTCCAGGGAGAGAAAAAGCAAGTGCAAAGGCCCTGAGGTGGACCCTACCTGCCACATTTGCGAGGAGGGAGGGAGTGCATGCAGCACCAGGAAATGAGGTTGGAGATGTCCGGAGGTGAGGCAGAGCCACGCTGAAGGCTGCAGCGCTCACCCTGGGAGGAAGCCGTTGGAAGATTCATTATTACAGCAACTATTGCTTTTCTTGTTCCTGCTCCGGCCTGCTAGCCACCCTGTCCCGGACGATCTGGGTTTGAATCCAGCTTTGGACAAGTTACTTAACCTTTCTGTGCCTGTTTCCTTCTCTGCCCAATGGGGGTAATAGTAATTCTTAGCTTACAGGGGTTATGAGAATGAAATGAGGTCATACTTGGAGCAGGCAGTGCCTGGCACATGGTAAATGCTGTGTACGAGTTTGTTAAAAACAGAATTTTTAAAAAATACTCTAGCCTGCAGACTCAAACCAATATCCAGCATCCATAGCAGCATTATTCACCAATAGCCCAAAGGTGGAAACATGTCCAGTGTGTATCAGGAGGTGGACAGATCAATAAAATGTGGCATATACACACAACGGAATATTACTCATCCATAAAAAGGGATGAAGTTATGACACATGCTACAACATGGATGAGTTTTGAAAACATTATGCTAAATGAAAGAAGCCAGACAGACCCAAAAGAACAAATATTGGACGATTCCACTTATATCAAGAGTAGTTAAATTCGTAGAGACCGAAGTAGGGCAGAGGGCAGCAGGGCTGGGAGTGGCGAATGGGGAATGCACGTGTCAGGTACAGTAAGTCCTCCCTGCACCTTTGTTTCCTTACTGACAGGGTGAGGGGTGTGGGCTTTACGATCCCTGGGGTCCCCTCCTGATCCAAAGCCTTGTGATCCCAGGACTCCTGCACCAAACCTTATGTCCTCAGCCCTCCATTTAGATCTGGGCCATTTAGTGGTCCCACCTCTTGGCAGCTTCCATTGGCCATCTGCTTTCTGGTCTGCAGATATGGGATTATGTCCTAGTGACACCAGGAAGGGATTTAAATGAATGTCTATAAATGTATCAGCCTTTGAAAACCATTTCTAAATAATAGCACCACCAGCAGCACTCACTTGTAGAGCTTTTGCTTTTAACTTTCCAAAAGCTGGCCCTATGAATTATTTTTCTGCAGCCTCATTATAGTTCTATGGACCAGGTGAGATGTGCAGAGTGGCCCTCACTTGGCCACTGGCTTCTGGGGTCTATCCCTCCCTCAATCTGGGCATCAGTAGCCTTGCCTGGGGTAGGACTGAGAATCTGGGGAGTCTTTCATGCCCATTTTGTTTCACTTCTGAGGTGAAGTGATTTGAATAAAGAACAAAAGCCAGCTTCCTGTCTCTGGGCCTTGTAAGTGTGGGAAACCCATATCCACAGATTTCCCACGGATCACGCACAAGGTGCTGCCCTGGGTGGTCCTGGATGCCATTCTGCCTGTCTGCAGGTCACGATGTGAATATAAGCTTCTTCTTCTTCTTCTTTTTTTTAAAGATTTTATTTATTTATTTATTTTTAGAGGTGGAGGAGGGAGGGAAACATCAATCTGTGGTTGCCACTCACGCGCCCCCTTCTGGGGACCTGGCCTGCAACCTAGGCATGTGCCCTAGAATGGGAATCGAACCAGTGACCCTTTGGTTCCCAGGCCGGCGCTCAATCCACTGAGCCACACCAGCCAGGGCTGAATCTAAGCTTTTTGATGGCAATAGTTTTTGCGCAATGGAAGGAGTGTAATCTGTTTATTCTACCACTGCTCTTGTTTTTCCCTTCTTCATTCTACTACTTGCTGTAGATGAATATGGCCTACTAGCTTCTTGAAGAGAAGTTAGGACTCATTAGTCTCTCCTCCTACAGTCAGGTGGGCTTTGGGGGAATGGAGTGAACGAGGAGGGAACACAGCAGGTTGCTTTGTGTCTTTGGAGCAGCTGCAGAGGAGTCCAGTCTTGTTGCTTGTTTTTAAAAATCTGATTGCAATCAACACACAACTCATCATCCATTGTGGCTGTTTGTCCATCAGTTAATTTATTAAAAATGCATACATTCATATAAAATGGGGAGAATTATACTATGTATCCTATAGGATAGTTATACGAAGTAAGTCAATGCATGTAAGACTAAGTTAGTACTGCTTAGCATGTTGCCAGTGCTTAACAAATTAATGTTGCTATTAGTGGGTGGGATGGGGTTGATAGGTCAGGGTCTATATACAACTTTTCCATTAAAATAAACTTCTAAATAGCATGTTCGTTATTTTAGTAATTTCTAATTTCTGTAGTCAAAGAAGTGCTAGATCTTCTAAAGCGAGTCTAGAAATACAAACACGTAGAGGTAAATTGTATTCTATTACTTTTCATTATTTCAGGTGTCCTTGGTCTTTCACTGACTTTCCTCCGCCCCTGGGGTCAGCACATCCAGAAGCATGGGCGGGGCCCCTTCTGCCTGCTCTCCTTCAGCTGACACAGCTATTTTGGCCAAAAACCCTTACTCGCTTGTGGGCAGCTTTCCACAGAGAGGGCGCTACCCCATCTTTACTAACCCTCACCTAGAGGTGACTTCTTTGACTTTTCGCTGAGGGCAAATAATCTCTCCCTTCTCTCTCTCTCTCTCTCTCTCTCTCTCTCTCTCTCTCTCTCTCTCTCTCTCTCTCTTTCTCCCTCCCTCCATCTCTCCATCTCCCTTTTGGCTGGAGAGCAAGCTGACTACCGCTCAGGTAACAACTGATACTTTTGTGAGCATTAACCCTGTGTCAATGCATCCTCTCCCCTGTACAGGTGAAGAGAGGTCACTAGGTCACAGAGCGGTCAGAGTGTGCCAGAGGCAGGGCCTGGCTCCAACCTGACAATTTCTTATCTCTGTGGCTTCTCTTACTCCCCAAAGTTGTAGTTACTGATTATTTTAGCCACACAGAATGGTGACTGTCCTTACTTCTGCCTGCTTCCAGAAAGTTTACAACTATATCTACCCAGAGCCTCTTAAAGGAGCCATCATTGCCTTGGGACATTCCTATGGGGACTTATCCTCAGGGAACAGATGGCAGCAGACTGGAGCTCTGTGTATGGTAGTTGCTTCCTGGAATGGAAGAGTCTAGAATGATTAGTGGTCTCATCACCACTCACCGCTGAGACTTCAAGGGCTTTAGATCTGTCTGTGAAGATGGGACAGAGTTAAACCATGGGCCATATTAAAGCTGATGTTGACCTTCGTCTAGCTGAAAGGGGGTCCTCATTGTCTTGAGTGCAGGAACCCGTGAAGTTATGGCCATGCTGCCTTTCTGAGAGTATCCTGTTTCTCCGTGTCTGATTCTCCTCGCCCATTTCTCAATGTTCCACATGTCTGTCCGTCCAGTAGCCCAGACACCTGCAAGTGTCCTGGGGCTAAGCACTCCCCGCAGCCTGCTCCAGGGACCCTGTGACCCCTCAGAAGTGTTCCCAGTGGCCTGCCTGGCTTTTGTCCTTGCAGGTGAGCTAGTCCTGAATGGAGAAAACTTCACACCTTCCCCAGGTGTTTGCCTTTTGCTCTGCCAGGCTCCCCAGACCCTGGGGAACCTTGCACACATCCAAACCAGCTGCTTGAGCCTTCCCTGCTGGCCAGCTTGAGGGAGGCCTCAAGGTCATACCACAAGTTCCTGGGACTTGTCAGGAGGCTACCCTTGTGGGGGCTTCTGCCTTCTTACTTGAAGCTTGGTTTTGGGTGATGATGAGACTGAAGCGGATTAGGTTTGGGGGAGGAGGAAGTGTGTCTTTTAAAGCCAAACTAGACTGCATAGGGAATGATCTGTGTCTCTCTTGCCCCTTACATAGAGAGCGTGATCACATGCGTCAGGAGGCCCCAGTGGTGTTCTCAGATGTTACTAGTTGAGGCGATGCTTTTGTAATGTCAGCACTGGTTCCCATCTGAAGCTCTGGCCAGGCAGTGATAAGTGGGCCCTAGTCAGGCCCCAGGGCCGAAGGCTGGTACAGACACAAAAGCCATTGGGGTTTTCACCTGCACCAGACCCTGATGTGCTGTGGTCTCTGAGAATTTAAATCAAATTAGCCTAAAGCATATTAAGGGCATGGCTAATTCTGCATCACTGTCAAAGCTGCAGTCACGAGACAACTTTATTGCTTCCTTCAAGCTGAGACTCAGTTCTGGCTAGGCTACTTGGGTTCTTTTCACTGTCCTGGAAGAAGGGAACCTGATAGGATTCTGAGAAAGACAGAGACACGGCTTGATAAAACCAGACTCTCTCTTCTGCATCCTTTGCTTTTTAATTGGCCAGTGGTACAGTTTCAATTTTTAGCCCCTCTAGAAACCAAAAGAGCCTGATGGTATATTATCACAACAGTTGATTGTGTGATGGTGGGAATTGTAAACAAAAAGAAAGCGGGTGGTTTTAAGCAATATTTCCAAACTCCCTTCAATGACAGTTTTCTACAGAAACTGCAGTTGTGCCTTTTGTACGTATCATTGGATTAAACAAATGGAAGGTTGCAAGCTATCCCTTCTACTCGGTAACCACGTCCTTCCTCTGAATATGGTCAACCGGCATTTAAATGAACTGGAAAAATATTCCCAATGTGCACAACCACAGGACCTGTGCTACGTCCGTGTTCACAGTGGCAGCTCACTTATGTTGGCCACTGCATTGTAGTCGCCTGCAGGCTATGTTTTTTCTGTGGCCTGATTGTAGGTGAAGTGAGGGCAGGAGACTGCATCTTCCTTATTTTTCTATCACCGATGGTTCTCGGTTATGTCTTCCTGTACTAGGTTTTCAGGAAATGATTGCTGAATTGAATTAAACAAGGCCTAAAGTAAAGTCTTGAAGCAATTGAAGGGCAGCCAATTATACTTAAGCTTCAGTGAGTAACTTCCAGTAAGATCTGGTTTGCCAGTTTATTCCATTATGCAGTTGAGGAAATGTTTGTTCTTAAAGTCACCACTGTTTTAAAGACAACAAACAAACCAAGCTCTGTTAACAAAATAGTAAAATCTTGTAACACTGGATTTCCTCGGGGCACAACTTCTCCATGTGAGTAAGTCTCAGAGGGAAGCACCGGAAGGAGGGAGGAGGATGCAGAAAGGAGTAATCATGAGTCACGTGAGGTGGAAAGCAATCAAAAAGTTTACCTGCAGAATTTGCTATGGACACTGTCATGTCTCCACACAGGCCTGCAAGCCTGGGGGAAGTATTCAAGGGCCTGAAGGATTGAGTAGTTCATTTTAATAACATATTGTTATCAGTCTGTGACAGTGTCATTTCCATGCCTATGGCAGAAAAAAAAATTGAGCAGAAAATTTTTGAATCTGGCTAGCTGAGCAGGCAAGATATAGCCCAAGTTAATGGAATGATTTATTTAGTCTGGGTGAATAGGTAAAACTCAATAGTTCACACAGAAATGATTCCAATCATTATCGAATGCCCATTTCAGTCGGAATTGCATCAATACCACCACAACTGAGGTTACTTAGATTTCGGAAGGCTTCCATCCAGGCATAGGTGTTGGCTCTCAGTGATGAGCTGACCAGCACAGGTTCTTGTCATCCCTTCATCCATGTTGACTCAACTGGAAATTCTTAGTTCTTTATAATTTTAAGGTTGTCATAAAGAGCTCTCTGGAACCAGTTGGAATGCAAGATAGGTTTTCTGATACAAGAAGTCTGGGAAAATGGGATGTGCTACCATATGGTGCTATTGTCTTTTTTATACTAAAATTAAAAAAAAAATCTTTAGAGTATTCTGTTTTATTTATTGCATATACTGAACTTTAGGCAAATAAGAAAAGAAATTAATAGCTTGAAATGCTTTTAAACAGCTGGAATTCCAGTGGTTGGTGCAATAAGAGAGAACTTATGCAAGACTGTGTAATAGAGTATCAGTGTGAACACAGATAAATAACACAATGAGGAAGTCTGTGTCTTATCTTGCTCCAAAGGCTCCTTAAAATGAGAAAAAAATTCTCTAATAATCCAAACTCTTTAATTCAGTTTAGGAAATGTCTGAGACCCTTTCTGAGAAGGTGCTGGCTTTAGACTGTACATAGGTGTATTAGTTCCCTGGGGTGCCATGACATAACCACAAAGTGGGTGGCTTCGTACAACAGAAATGTATTCCGTCATAGTTCTGGAGGCTCTGTGTTCTGAAATCAAGGTGTCAGTAAGGCCATGCTCTCTCTGAAGCTTCTAGGAGAGACTCTGTTCCATGCCGCCTTCTTAGCTTCTGGTGTTGCCGGTGATCCTTGTCATTCCTTGGCTTGAATTACATCATTGGTAAGCACATGGGGCTCTCTCTCTGTGTCTACTTCTTCTCCTATAAGAATACCAGTCATTCTGGATTAAGGGCCCAGTGTATGACCCTATCTTAACTAACTGTACCTTTGATGACTCTATTTACAAATGAGGTCACATTCTGAGGTTCTGGAAAGGACATGAATTTGGTGGGATACTACTCAACCCAATACAGGAGGCTTCTAAAATGAATATCAAGTGAGTCCAGTCTTCAGGAAGACGTAGTTAGAAAACTCTAAAGCAAAGCAATGTGTTTAAGTGGTAATAGATATAGATTACCACGGACATTTGGAGGAGTGAGTGATTGGTTGGGACTACGGGGGGGGGGGGGCTTTAGTGGCAGATCTGAATGACTCCTAATATTGTAGAAGGAGGACTCAAGGACTAGCTACCAGCTGGAAACAGGGAAGCCCAAGCATTCAGCTCAAGCATTCTGGACCAAGGGGCCAGTTTGAGCAGGCAAAGAGATGCAAGTGTGCATCTACTGTGTGGGATGCTTGAGACAACTGGTGTGTGTGGCCAGGGGTTAGCATGGCCTGCGGGTAATAGTTGCCTTGTGTTGTCGTGGCCATTGGGAAGGAAGGGAGAATGGAGAAAGGTTGAAGTATAGGTGAGCAGTAAGAAAGGTGATGGGGGTCCAATCATTCAGCTCCATTAGTGACTGCCACAGAATGGGATCTTCAAATAGTAGTTAAGGAGAGCTGGAATGACTATTCTTTAAGGGTGCTCAGGGAGACCTTGCTGGACTCAGAGGAGCTGGACTTCTATGCCTCCTGTCCCCTCTCAAGTTCTGTGACTCTTAGTAGAAATATCTTTTCACTAATCATATCATGCCTCTTTCACTGGTTATTATGCTTTTACTTCCTCCCTCCTTTCTTTCTATCGAGCATCTTCCATGGGCCAGGCACTGAAGATGCAATAGTGAGCAAGAAGACAAAGACAGCGTCATTCTATTTTCTCTCTTCCCTGTAGCTTTAGCACAGGAGGACGTAGCAGGTTCTTGGGACATGTTGCTTTGAACTGAGCCTGAGTGAGGAAAAATGACAAGGCAGTTTGGGCTTGGGTAGGAAGCTCTGCTTCAGAGTGGAGCTGCTTTGTAAGATGACTTCAGAAGCCTCCTTATGAGGAGGTGGAGGGTAGGTGGCAGCTTACAAGTGTTTGATGTCTGAGTCATCAAAAAGGCCCCTTTGCCTCCCAAAATATCTCCTTCACCCAGGCTGTTGGTACTTTTTAAATTCCATTATTGGAAGTTAGTTTTCCTCTGTTAAAATACAAATGCCCTGTGGACAGAGGTTATCCATTTATCCTCATCAGTCTTTTGCATCTTAATATGAGGGATTTTGTCAGTCTTTTCTGCATGGCAGTTTTTAGAGAAAAGCACATGGAGGGAAAAGGGAAACCGGGGAGGAGTACTAGACTTGCTGAAGGTCAATTTTGTCAAGGTTGTCAGTTTGGCTGAATTGACCCTTGGCTTAGAAAAATTCATTATTATCCATTTGCTGGTATTTGTTGAAAAAGAAATGATTTTTTTTCTGTTGTATGTATTGTGGCTACAAAACTCCTCCACCCTCGTCCTAACAAAAATAATGTGGGTAGACTCCTGATCCTCTGTTCCTTCTTGACAAGGCTGAGCTACATATGGTTTGTGTGCTCATATGTCAGGGAAGGCCAATGATTCAGCTGCTGTAACAAATATCCCCAGAGTTTTAGTGGCTGATTTCAGAGGTTTCTTTTTTCATTCACATTTCAATATATGTTCACTGGAGGGGAGAGGGTGTTCCACAGAGTCTTTTAGGGACCTGCAGCATGGAAGGGATGTTGCATTACAAGAATTTGTAATTTTTCTGAGAAAACAGTATCTCAGTTTTTCTTAGCTGTTTCTTGAATTAATTTTTAACTTAAAAAACTATTTTTAAATATATTTTTCTAATTATAAAAGTAATAATTTCAGCCATAAAAATTAAGTGAATATATACAAGTATAACAAAAATATAGAGAAATATAACAAAAAATTTCCCATAATTCCCCATCTTGACAATGACATGATAGCCATCAGCAGTGTGTTATGTCTTCCTGTGTGTTTCTGACCAGTTTTCAACATATAACTATTTGTATACTTGTGCACAATATAATGGGAATGAAAGATTATATGGTATGAAATTAATGCTATGAAACTCTTAAAATATTTCATATTACTTAATATGAAATATTACACAACCCTTAAAATTGTTTTAAAATAACTCATGACATGGAAAAATACTCATACATATTTGTGTACTTGTGTATAATATAATTAGATTAAAATTCTAATTTTATTGGGCTTGTTTCCTTTTTTTTTCTTTGTAATGGAAGTAGGCAAAAAGTTAATGGAAATCTCCCTCCCATACACCTTGGAATAAAATTCTAATTTTATTGTGAATAAGTACACAAATACATATGAACATTTTTCCATATCATGACTTACGTTAAAATAATTTTTTAAGAGTTGCATAATACTGCATCTCGTGGAAATTCACTACACTGAAGGAAACAGCCTGGTGGGGAGGAGAAGGGGGGACGTGAAGGAGTGGTGTCTTCGGTTCTTGGCCCTGACTCTGTGCTCCTCTTCTCCCAGGGCATCAGCAGCCTGTTCAGCTCTCTGAAAGTCGTCCGGCTGCTCCGTCTGGGGCGAGTGGCCCGTAAACTGGACCACTACATTGAATACGGAGCTGCTGTGCTGGTCCTACTGGTGTGCGTGTTCGGGCTGGCTGCTCACTGGATGGCCTGTATTTGGTACAGCATCGGGGACTATGAGATCTTCGATGAGGACACCAAGACCATCCGCAACAATAGCTGGCTCTACCAGCTGGCGATGGACATTGGCACCCCTTACCAGTTCAATGGGTCTGGCTCAGGGAAGTGGGAAGGTGGTCCCAGCAAGAATTCTGTCTACATCTCCTCGTTGTACTTCACCATGACCAGCCTCACCAGTGTGGGCTTTGGAAACATTGCTCCATCCACAGACATCGAGAAGATCTTTGCAGTGGCCATCATGATGATTGGCTGTAAGTACCGGGGGCTGGGGCGGGAGGCATTCCATTGGTCATCCCTTCTCTTACAGATGGAAAGAGGGTAATGGCTACCGTGCCTGCAGGATCAGGGGGGCAAAACTGAAAGTGTGGGAGAGTTTTTTTTTAAAGATCAGCTTTACAGTTTTCCCAATAATCAAAAAGTAAATGTTTACTGCAAAGACATTTAGAAAACACTAAAAAAGCACAAAGTAGAAAAGAAAGACCATCCATCTCCCTGTCAGAGGTAACTATCATTACCTTTTGGTCTCTCTTTTAAAGATTATTTTCTATCCATAGCTGAACACGTAGAGATAGATTTTTATAAAGTTAAATGCATACGCTACACATCCAATTTGGTAAACGGCTTGTTCATAGAACGGTGAATTATGGAAGCCTTTCCAGGTCAATTTAAGCTTAGTTCTGGATCTGCACAGTCCAGTATGGTACCAGAAAGAGAAAGTAGAAAAAGAGAACATGAAATATCTCATTAATTAACTTTCATATTGATTATGCATTAAACAATAATATTTTTGATACAGTGGGTTAAATAAAATATTCTATTACAATTGATTTCTTTTTGCCTTTTTAATGTGGCTCCTAGGAGAATTTTACATTTTATTTCTGTTGGACAGTGCTGATCTAGATCAATATTGTTGATGTCTGCTTGATGGTTAAGGAATGTTCCAAGTCCAAAGACATCTGAACCCAAAACACACAATGCAAAAAAAGGCTTTTTGTTTAGTTGAAAAGTAATAGGTTATTGGATTAACTTGACTGGACTGAAAAACAAAAACTACCCTAGTTCTTGAGGAAGGTACTAAAATCTCAATAACTTACCCACTGACCACTGAGGAGCTGTTTGTTTTTGACAATAGCTTTAGGCTGCAAACAATGGGCTACCTTCACTAAAGGGACCCATAGGGGAGGAGTGGGCCCAACGGGGCTCGGGAAAGCACATGAACTTGAGTGGATTGGACTCATGGTAAACCTGCCAGGTGTGCCAAGTACACATCAGTGACAAATTGTAACATGGGAGAGGGCAGTCCTCCCATGAAGCATCAGTTTGGGTAGTAGTCTGGTCTCACGTGATGAAGCTGGATTCTGGGTCCAGCAGGCAGAAACCCTTTTGCTTGGTGTAGTCCTCAGGGTGGAGTCGACGCATTTCTTGTTGTACCAATTGGAATTCTAAGACCAGGGAAACCTGAGGCTTCAGTTTGTCTTGCTTTGTCCAACCCAGCAGAGATTCAGCGCCCTCTTGTATGGGTTGGATTTCAACCCTAACAGTCCCATTTGCAGCCAGCTTCCTCCTTTTTGGCAAGCGCGTCATCATGTTTGATGCAGTCATATTGCAAAAGTCCTCCTGTCAAGGCACAGAACCCGCCTCTGAGTATTTACTCAATGTGTCTAAGGGGTCATTGGTTCATGGGAAGTGTGTACTGATGGAGCTTTTGGGTTTGCTGCTTACTTTAAAGTGGGTTTTAATAGAGATGATTGCCTGACCATGGGAGAGAGCATTAAGTGTCTGTGGGTAGCTAATTGCTTTAGCTTAATTAGAACTTGAGGTGCTTTCTCCTGTCGTGTAAAAGGACTTAAGACCTTTGCTCTTCTAGAGCTATTTCAGCCTTAAAAGCACCAGTTTTCTAGGCAAGGTTTGCAGCAATTTTGCAAGTTTGGGGGCATCCACTAGACAACCAGACATGGTGTGCTCAGGCCACAATTTCTGCCCCTTAGAGGGAGAGATGAGGCACTCTGCCAATTGAAACATCTCATAATATCTATCCATTACAGGACATTTGTTAATAGTCAGTTAGAAAATGGGCCCCATTTCATGGGCTCCCCAAGGATTTTCAAATATGAGAGTTCCTTGCAACTTTTTACCTGGCGTGAAAGAAAGAGGAAAATAGTCTGGTGGGCCTATAATAAAGGCAAGCAGTGTGTTTTTCCAAAACCATTCTTCCACAGAGAGCAAATTCTCTCCATAAACGTTAACAAGCCAGCAGTTCTGCACTGGAAACTTTTCATGTGCTTGTTTATTGTTGTTTTCATTTAAGAACAAGATTATGGTACAGACTTGGGGGACCAGGTGTTCCAGAAACCTGCCATTTTTTCAGCAACCTGTCACAGTTATAGCTGTTCCACTTTCCGCGTGACATGTCTGACAAATTCTTGTACTAACAACAAAGTCATTGCACTCTGTGTAACGTGGCAGCAATCATCCTTGTAAACTCACATTCATTCCAAACAGCCTTTGTTTGGGACAAGTGCTGCTGTCTTACTAGATTTGTGGGGTCTTCTTTTGTCTTGCTCTGCCTGTGCATGGACATGTGCACACCTATGTCCTTACTGCGTGGCTCACGGGATTGGACTAGCCCAAGAATCGGCGCCTCTGGAGACAGGGAGCACCGACCAATCCTGCGGCATTGGGTGCCGGTGCCTCCCCCACCCGCCGCCCCATCACCCTGGCAGTCAGGCCTTAAGGGGCTTGGAGAGACACAAAGCCAGTTTGCTTTTGAAGTACTGGTTGCATTTTGTGATGTTTTTCCTCTTTGCATTGAATTTGACATGTGTTGGTAATATTAGTTCTTGGCTATTCTGTTGCAGTGTATTAGCCATAATGTAGGTTATCCAGAAGCCTTCTGTTGCTTCTCCTCTCTGCTCTGCGGCACTGAATATCTCATTATAACTTGGCTAATTCCCCAGAGGTAGCGAGGAAGCAGGAAAACTAAGTATTTTCAATTTTTCCTATCTTTCTGAGGTGGAAAGTATTGGCTAAAATGAGTTTTTGTGATTAGCTATGGGTGTTGGCGATCTACAGTGTCTCCAAATGCCTGGTTTTATGTCTAACTTCCATTCTGGGGTCTTGTCCTGGGTTAGGGACAAGCCAGCCCCTGCTTGATCTCCCTGCCCTCATGGGGTCTCCAGTGGTCTCTGGAGTCCCCTGTGAGTGGACCCCTTACATCCTTTTGCACATTTCCTGTGTGTGGCTGATGCTGAAGTGAAGCACAAGGCCACTCCAGCCCTCTGTGTGACACCGGGGAGAGGATGCCCCCCTTTTTAAAAGGCACATACTGAATGCCTCCCCAACAGACCCTTACTATGTGCTAAGGATTTGGAGACTACCACTGTGGGTGGTGCTCTCAGGGCATCTGCGGTCTGATGGTGGTGGGGTCTGTGGGAAGGACAGAGACAGGCCCTGCCCCACACCAGCCAGTGACTCAGGTCCAGAGATGGAGCCCTCATGGTGGGCCAAGCCTCCCCTGGCCTCTGAGGGACCCTCCCAGAAGGAGGGACTGTCAGGGGGAAGAGTTCCTGTGCCTGGGAGGTCTCGGTCTCAGGTTAGGGACACGACCCTGTCTTGGGGAGCTCTCCAGGGAGAATGTCATGGTGAAGAGACATTTTCACTTTTTTAAAATAAGCTTTGCACTTTTCTGATTCTCTCTTCATAATGTCACTGCTGTCATCCTGTCATAATAATTAAGTCCCATTTATTTTCTTTCTCTCTGACAATGGCAGGGAGTCTAGACATTGCACTCCTACTCCAGACAGCCCCCCCAAACACTGAGCATTTGGTCTCCTACCTCAGCGCTGCATGACACCTGCCTCTTTGAGCTCATTTTTTTCTTCCCAGTCCTTCCCACCTCAGCTCCTTCACATCAGACAAGGATGTCAGTGCTGAAGGGACCCTTGGGAGCATCTCTTTAGTCCAGAAGGACCCCTCCTCTTGTCCTTCTGCTAGGCCAGATCTCATCCTGATCAATGCTTCAGTCAACCCCCTGCCCCCATCCCAGGTCTGGGAGCTCCGAGAGTAGTGGGCCCACTCCTCATGGTTTGCTTACATCATCTTCTCTCCTAGGGGAAAGGGACACTAATGACCTGTACCCCTGGGCCTTTGACCCCACTCCCTCACCCACTTGGAGTATGCTTTGTGTTTTCCCTTCCACTTGGATTATTTGCAAGCTGCTACAAACTTTTCTCTGCCTCCTTCATGATCTTATTTAAATATTTCTCATTTCCTCTCATTTCACTTTTGCTAAATATGCCTTTTTGCATTCCATACCAATTGACTGAGTTTTCAAAAATGATACGGGGCACATCTTCCAGGAGGTGGTAAAGATACTCTTAGGAGACCTTAGATGCATGGTAGCTGCTCGATACATATTTATGGACTTGTTGAAGCTGAACAGTTGATAAGGCGCTGGGGTTCTGGAGCTGGCCTGCAGCATTACTGGCCACGCTCCTTTATTTGTTAGGACATGGTATTCTGCTGCTGGGCAGAGACAGAGTGTAATAGTAGCATCAACAAGGCAAATGTTTCCTGAAAGTTTAGTGTTGGTCTGGCTGCTCTGCAGTCATCAGAGATGCAGGCTGCTTGCTGTCTTCAGCGTGTGACTTCCATATCTGGATCCAGTGTGGCTGTTCCAGGTTCGGCCATAGGCTCTTTTTCCAGAAAGCAGAAGGAAAAGGAAGGGGAAGGCTGGCTGAATTCTTTCATCTTGAGAACAAGGCTAGGAAATTACCATATTACCTTTATTCATATCACATTGGTTAGAACTTGGTAGCCTGGCCACACCTAACTGCAAAGGATACTGGGAAATCTAGTCTTTATTCTGGGTGGTCCTGTGCTCAGTTAATGTGCAGGGTTTGTAGTGCAGAGCTTCACACCTCTGGGGTGTTCAAACAGTGGTAGCTCTCACCTGCCCCTCCATTTCCTCTTACAGCGTATTTCTAGGACTCATCAAACAATGAGCCCTGGCCGGTGTGGCTCAGTGGATTGAGTGCTGGCCTGTGAACCAAAGGGTCGACAGTTTGATTCCCATTCAGGGCACACGCCTGGGTTGCGGGCCAGGTCCCCAGTGGAGGGCATGTGAAAGGCAACTACACGTTGATGTTTCTCTCTCCCTCTCTTTCTTCATCCCTTCCTCTCTCTAGAAAGAAAGAAAGAAAGAAAGAAAGAAAGAAAGAAAGAAAGAAAGAAAGAAAGAAAGAAAGAAAGAAAATAAATAATCTTAAAAAAATGATGTCCCTCAAAATCATTGGGTGTGCTTGACTTTCAGGGAATCTGAACCCACATAAAACATCAGCTACATTGCAGCATTTAATGTACAGGTGATTAAATATATGTATATCTGGATGTTAGTTTCCCTAGATACAATGCTTCTTAAAACAATGGCCTGACTGCAAAGCAGGCTAGGGGAAGCTCTTAAAGGAAGAGAAAGTCATTTCATGTGGTCAGAGAGGCCTCCCAGGCATTGCTGTCTAGGCCTGACTGGCAGGGTCTTCACTGCGCCGGAAATGGTACCAAAGGGTGGGAGGGTGCCCCACTCCTTGGAGGGAAGGAGCTAGAAATACACCTGCGCTGAGCACCCAAGGCATGCTGGGAACTTTTCCTAACCCAACAACTGTATAATAAGCTTTATGTCCCTGTTTTGCAGATAGGGAAACTGAGGCTTAGAGACAAAGTAACTTACCCAAGGTCACAGGATGAGTGGTGGCTGAATTGGGTTTTGAACCAAGTTTATGTGCCATCAAAATTTTACTCTGTTTTGTTGCTTTCTTTGCTGATTACTTTGGGATGTGGGAGGGTCGCATGTTCTCTGTGGTGTGGGTGGTGTTGCGGGGTGGGGGGTGGCAGGGAAAGAAGGGGGCCGTAGAAAGATTGAAGAGAAAGGCCGTTTTCCTGGAAGCCTTCTCTATTACTTTGAATGATAGCTGTAGTGACAGATGTCTGATTATGTGTCTTGTGGGAAGGCATTCTCCTTGTTCGTAGCTGGATTACTGCACTGGGCAGAATAATTTACGGTAAAATGTTAGATGTTAGAAAGCTCTGCCAGTGGGAAGTTACTGGATGAGGGGTATTTTCTCTGACCTTACAGATAGCCACACCATTTGCAAAATTCTTGTTTAAAATATAATTTTTATCCAAAAGGAAATTGTCATTCAGAGATGTTTCTATCATCAAATCTTTTGTTCCTATTTTGTTTCTCTGTCTATCTTCTCAGAAACTATCAATACTTCATGGGATAGGTAGTATTCTTCCATTTGTTTAGATGAGAAAATTGTGGAGTAGAGTAAGTCCTCACCTAACACCATTGATAGATTTTGCAACTTCAAGCAAAATGACATATAATGATGAGAACAATTTTACTATAGGCTCATTGGTATAAACGAGAGTTAAGTTCCTATGTCATCTCATAGACATTATAATGAGATAACATTGAACAAATTGACATCATTCGAGGACCTGCCACAATGTGCTGGAGGTCACACAGCTAGTTACCATAAATCGCCATGTATAATGCGCTCCTGTGTGTAATATGCACTCATATTTTTGTCCCAAACTTTCAGGAAAAAATTGTTTGTTTAAATTTTTTAATTAAATTTATTATTTATTTATATTTAGAAACAAAACTGATTATCCTATTCCAGGGTATTATTTTGCATACAGGTATCATTATTGCTTTCTAGAGTTACACTTTTAATGCATAAGCATAAATAAAAGAATTAAAAAATGTTTATATAGCTACAGAATTAGTACTACTCATGTATATTGCACATCATTATTTTCCCCCTCAAAAATTTGGGCAAAAAGTGCGCATCCTATTTGGCAAAATACGGTAGATGCAGACCTGGGCTGAAGTTCCTGTCATCTGCACTCTCAGTTAGGTGCTCTCCCTGCTCTTCCAGGTCACTTTGAAGGCAGCTGCTACTGGTGGCTGCCCACCCCAACATAGGGCAGTAGATTGCGGCAGCTGGTCCCTTCATGGGATGTCTCCAGACTTTGATGAGAGACTTCGATGAGAAGAGGTGAAGGTGGGAGAAGAGTGGTTAAAACTTCCATTCTATTTTCATGAAAGGAACTTGATTAATCCACTTTCACTCTTTTTGAGCTGCTGCTTCTTTTTTAAGATTTTATTTATTTTTAGAGAGAGGGGAAAAAGGAGAAAGAGAAGGAGAGAAACATCAATGTGTGGTTGCCTCTCATGTGCCCCCTCCTGGGGAGGTGACCTGCAACCCAGGCATGTGCCCTAGACTGGTAATCGAACCAGCAGCCCTTTGGTTTGTAGGCCAGCACTCAATCCACTGAGCCGTGCCAGCCAAGGCTCAAGGTGCTTCTTATCAAGCTTTTATTGTGGCTCTCAACCTCTAGGCTGACAATTACAGATAGCTAGCTAGTGAGAAATCACACAGAGGAGAAAATAATTTTCCCTTCCTTCTTTAAAACTGGTGAGAGGAGGAATGCCCACCAGGGAAATATTTTCTAAAAATACATCAGTGAGTTTTTCCCTGAGAAAACAAATGTTAGGTTCACCTGCCAGTTCCTTAAAACCTCAATCAATCAACAGTTTACCTGAGTACCTCTTTGTTCATTTCATAAACATTATTTGACTGTCTGCCATGTGCCAGGCACTCCGGCACCCTTGGTCTGCATTTCGTGTTCAGCAGTTCAGCCAGGAACTTTGGCAGGCATTGGCTGGGGGAGGGGGGCGGTTACAGGAAGGGGATGGTGTGTGCAAAGGTGGTGATGGCACACGGACGGCATGATGCTTTACATACAGAGGAGCTTGATACGGGTTTGTTTGTGGAACTGGTCATCAAGATGAAAATCTTCTGGTGAGGAGGCTGGAAAACTAGGAGCTCTCAGGGCCAACTCCATAAATCCTCACCTGGTAGTGACTTCGTGGACTCGAAAAACATTTCCATTTTCACTTTTCCGCATTGTGGTCTGTGCGTGTGTGAGAATAATTTTAGCTCTCATCAGCTAGAGGCCTGGCTCTGAATCATAGCTGCATGGTGATAAAAAACCATTGTCGTCGCAAGAAAGCTTAACAAGGAGAGAGGTCTTGGTCGGAAGAACAAAATGAAAGAGCAGGAGGCTTAGCAAAAAAAATCAAATATGTCAAAAATCACCAGTGAGTTCTGCAGAGCTGCAGGTACCCTGCTTGTAGGGCTAACCCTGCTCAGAAGGGTGACCTTTGTTCATCCTTGGGGGCATGGGCAGGTGGGGTGAGGAGAGGAGCTGGGTGGGCTGCAGCACGGGTGGCAAAGATAGAGCAGGGGAGGGGTCCCTCCTCTGGATCATAACTGTGTAACTGGGCCCAGACCCCTTCTTCAAGCTCCTGGGGAAGCAGAATGCTTCCATTGGAGAAACAACAGTGAACTCAAAAGCATCCTTACAAAACAGGGCACAAATGTTCAACTTTGTAGAGAACAGCAAGCTGACTGCACCTTTGTGGGGACAACAAAAATGAGAGGGTCTCAGGCCCAGGGACTACTTGGCAGGCCAAGCAAGATGGTGGGGAAAGAGGCAGAAGCAGCCGGAGGTTCTTTCCCATTTTCTCTTTGACTCCTTTTCTCCTGGGAAACTCGGGTGTTTAATTACAGGAACTATGCTCACAGGCCAGCACGAAGGCATTGGCTGAAATCCAGCACCTTAACAAGTGGACGGGAGGTGAGCTTCTGAGCAAACAACTTTCGGGATACACGGTAGAATGTGGGATTGGAGGCTTCCGTCTTCACTTCTCTCCCCAATCTTACACAAATTTTATTAAACCTCGGCTCTGTGCTCACCAGCCCACCACTTAGAGATGGTGTGAAGACAGATGGATAATCAGCCATTCTTTTTCTGTGATAGTTAACCAGAGCTCCAGTGATCTTATGGGCACTCATAGAATTTTGGAATTAAGGAGGACCTCAAATGTCATCAGGGTCACCTACTCACTAGATCTTTGAATCCTTCCGTGTAGTTTGAATGCCCCCAGGAGTGGGTTCATTCCACTTACAGATAAGCTCAAGGCTGAGAATTTCCCTCAAACATTAAACTATAATTCCTTCCCTGTGGATTTTCCCCCTGGTTCTTGGCTCTTTACTCCTGGGACTTCATGAGACAAATCTAGCTTTTCTTTTACACAGCAGTGCTTCAAATATTTGAAGACCATTACATCTGCCTTGAGGCTTCACCTTTCCAAGAGGGCTTCTATTAGCTTCTTCCATATGGTTTTGAGAACTTTCTCCACTCTGGGGAATGGTGACCTCTTTTCGCTCTGCATTTGTTCGTGTCTCACTTAGGAGGGGCCCAGGACAAATCTGCCTGTGGTTTGGCCAGAGCAGGGCTGAGCAAGATCATCACTTCCCTCACTTTGAATTTGTATTCGTAGATTGAAAGAGTCACAGGACCACAAGGGGTCTTAGAGACCATTGGTTCTAACAGTATTGGTCCCAACCTCTAATGCAGGTGAAAAGGTGAGGCCCAGATAGAAGAGGTGACTCAACTAGTTAGTGACAGAGCAAGAAAAGGACTCACATCTCCAAAACCCCCAATCTGCCAAGGTTTGAGCACTTTCCACCACTCCCCACATCTATACATCTTTCTAGGCTTCTCATAATTCAAGCTTGTATTTTTTGACTACTACCTCATAGTGTTGATTAAAATTCAACTGGCTCCCAGCTAGAAGTCCTAAGTTATTTCATAGGTTCTACTGGGAACCATGTTTTTACCATCTTCTGCTTCTCCAGTTAGCTTTTTGGATCCAAGTTTGTGATTTGACATTTATCCAAATGTTTCCCCATTTCCCTTGGCTGCATTGATCTGGGAACATAGTCACGGAACAAAGTCACAGCAGCGCGAACAAAACAGTGATTCCTTTTTCCATCGCTATCAGCCAGATCATTAGAACCCAATTCGTGGCTTAAGGGGTAACAGTGATGTCTCATGTTGACTAGGGAGTGACCTTTGCTGCCCTCTTCATCCACCTGGTAGTATCTGCTTTCCTTCCCTGGCCACTCCTATCATGTACCACATGGTTTCCCATTGTGACACCCTACCCTGCTGGGCTATAGATCCTTTTCTCCACCAAAGTGCTGATGTTCCTCCCCCCACGTCACCCACAGTGACATGCAGAGGCTCTGTATTTTGCTCCAGTGCAGGGGGAATGCTGTCCTCCCCCCACCTCCCTGAGCTAAACTCTGGAACCAGGACAGAGCATTGTCACTTCATGCTTCCAGAATAGAGCACTTCCATTTGACTTGCTTTTTTTAAAAAAATCCTAGTCTCTTTTCTTAGACCCTGACTTGGATCCCCTCGAGTTTGGTCTAGAAGATACCATGTGGTGCTGTCCTCTCCCTTTCCTGCTCCGCTCACAGAATCTCACCCTTGACCAATGTTCCCAGACGAAGCTTGTTCTTGGCAAGCATCGACATATGGAGAAACCATGTTTCTACTACATTTTGCTTTAGCAACTGGCTTCTTGGACCCAACTCCATGATTACCATTAGGTCAAGCCATTCCCCGCTGGGTACAATTTCTTGGCACTTGAAGGCCATTGTTCTGCTGCTTGCAGGTGTTGTTAGACCTGGGAAGTGGCCCTTGGTTCCCTGCACCACTTTCACCCGAGCGGCCCCTGGGTCCTCACCTGGAAGTAAACCCAAGCCTTTTTGTTCCCATGTACCTGGATGGAGCTTGGACCGAGTTACAATTTTATATTTATTTCTGATTTTTGATTGTATGTGAGATACATGATTCCCAAATATCCTCTTCTATTCTATGGGTTGCCTCTTTACTTTCTTAATAGTATCCTTTGCACAAAGCTTTAAATTTTGACACAGTTCAATTTAAATATGTTTTTTCCTTTGTTGCTTGTGCTTTTGCCATAGTTACGGATTGTGGTCTGTAATCTACCCTCTTGGTTATTACTTCCTTAGCTTCAAATCTTCCACAGATTCGATCCACATGTCATCAGTTTGGGGGGGTTCTGGTCCATTTAATCATTCCTGCGTGTTGCATCATGTAAAAGCAGTGCTCACTCTAGAACCACTCCTCCCATCCCCCGACCCCCGACCATGTCTTCAGAAACTTGCAGGAGAGTTGCCTAAATCTGTCAGTGAGTGAATCAGAGCAAATGCGAGGTAAAGCACCGATTTAATAGCAAGACATATAGCTCATCTATCCACAACTTCATTATGAATATGGTAGCTGGCAACACTTTTATGAATTTCACCCACTGGATGTCTCTTATCTCCATGTAGCAAAAGGAAGCATGGGAAGTAGTTATGACAATCTCTTAATTTTCCAGGGGGTACTGCTGAAAGCTGGAGCCACGACTGTCATTGTGTGGAGTGACAATCAGGACTGGTCTCCTGTGGGGCTCCTAAGTGTTACCTGAGTCTTGGAGGAGAAATGCAGTGTGGAACAGTGATATCAGACCTACAGCATCTTGTCATTCTGTCCCCAGGCACTGTCCACCGTGACGACCTGGCAGGCAGAAATGGTTGCTGCTCACCCCATATTATACAGTAGACCTGCTTTTCACAGTCCACTCAGCATTGGAGACCTGGCTGTTTCTAGTCCTCAGCTTTAGAAGCCAAGCACGAGTCTTGGGGCAGGAAGAGGACTCAATGAAGTCACATGCTGACCTTTCCACAACCGATCTAGCTGAAAATGGTACCCATGACCCTCTACCCCTTGGAGTTCAGACCTGACTGCATTTACCACCCATATCGCCCTTCATCCATCTCCTTCCCTGAGACCCTGACACCAGCAGAGAGAGAGAGTGAATGAATGAATGAGTGAATTTCTATTGTACACATTATGCCATTTACAAGTATTGTGGTTGAGGAAGTGAGGCTCAAGGTGGCTGACCAATTTACCTGACATGACACAGCTCTGAGTGGAAGAACCAGAGTTTACACCTAAGTTTGAGGTGTTTCCTTGGCACCTGCACCTGCCCCTTTGGGAACCCCACTGAGAACAAGGGTACGCTAGGCCAGCTCTGCCTTGTTCTTTGTTCCCTGAGGTGAAAGACATGAGGCTCACACAGAGCTCCTTTGCTCAGTGTGTCCATGTGAACATTACTTTTAGCAGTAGTCTCAGTTCACTGGACTCAGGGCCCCCTGGCAGGACCTGAAAGCTGAGTAACTGACCGTGTGGAGAACCAGTGCTCTGCTTTGGGGAGAGGTCTCCATTGGCTGCTTGGATCGTGGTCAGTGTGAGGGAGTAGTTGGCCTGATGATGCTCTGAGTGTAGAAGCTCAGCAGTGCTAGCTTGTCTCGCTTTTCTGTGTTTGGATCAGCCAGGAAGATGACAATGTTGATGATGATAGTGAGAGCTAAGATTTCCTGAGCACTTATTCTGGGCCAGGTACCCTGAACTCATACTGAGCTCTTTAATCATCATTCCCATTGTATAGATGTGAAAATAGAGGCACAGCAAGGAAGTGGAGGAGCTGCAGAGAGTCTAACCACAGACCTTCAGTATATTAAAGACACACCCTATGCCAGATCCCTGGAGGACCCTCAGTTTTCAAGGTGGGCTTCTGTGTCTCCTTTCCGCCGATTCTTTGCCCCTGTGTCCTTCTCTATAAGGGCTGAAATTGTGGAGAGTTGTGAGGGGTGTCAAAGTGGGGTAGACCCTCTGATGCAAATAGGTGACAGAGATGTTCCTCTGTATTTGTTGCCTTCCCTTAGCCACTCACTGTCTCTGTGGCTTGTTCCCAAAGCTAAGGGTGACCTCTGAGCCTCAGTTTCATCATGTGTAAAGTAGAGATGATAATGGTGACCTGACAGGGTGGTGTGAGGCTTGGAAATACTGTCTGTGAATCTCTGACATGGGGCCAGGCATGTGGTAAGGACCAAATAAATAAATGCTGGAGTTATTAATTGCTATTATTGTTATTATTATTCCTTTTTTCTTCCTTTATATATGCACCCCAGAGAGAGATGTGGGTGTTGCCTAGTGAACCACTTTCAACCACTTTTGAAAATCGGCCCACCCCAGCTCTTCTTCCAAAAATGGTGTAGAGGCCCATGGCATGTCGCTCCCCCCACACAGCAGGCTGCAGAGCCCTCTCTCATTATGACAGGCCTGTGTTATTCCCTTATTCATACCACTGGCCTTTGGGATCCACTGAATAACAATGCCCCAGAGAGAATTTCTCCACATCTTTTGCTGCGTTTATCAACCCTCCCTCTCCAGCTGTGAGTCTACCAGAGACAGGCCCTGATTGGTGGAGGTGTGGTGAGGGGAGACCTGGGAAGGGGCTGGGGAGTGAGCAGGCACAGAAGCCCAAGAAGGATGCTCTCCTTCTGCACTGTGTGGAGGTTTCTGTGAGGTCACCCCTTTGCAGGGCTTGTTCAGCTGAGCTTTCACCCTTTAATTGGGCTTCTTGCAAAGCAGTTATCTCATTATTTAAATATTCTCCATTGAATGTTCTCACATTAAGAACTTAATGACCTTAATTACGCATATTAATGAGAAAAATACTTGCTGGTGCCTGCTGACTTTTCACGGTTCCTTAGAGGCCATGAATTGGGCTTACAAGTGCATATTTCTTGGTCAGGTACATAAAGAGATCGCAAGACAAGACACCTGCTAACCTGCTGTAGCTTTCCCGTGCTGACTGCAGCTCGCTGTCCTCACAGGTTGGATGTGCCTGGCACAGCTGTGCTCCCTCTTAGGGGTGGGGAGGAGGAGAGAACAGCATTTGGAGTGAGTCCAGTTCCGTGTCAGCCCCAAGGAGCAGTTTTGCTTTTTCTGTATCTCTACGCTTCACCACTTGGAGACAGGAAAAGTAACCCTCATCTCTCCCTCCCTGAGAGGCAAATACATGGGATACACCTGTAACTTTGGGCCAGAACTTTCTGGAGAGGACTTCAGTCAGGAAAACCTTGAGGGTTGACTTGAGCTGTATTATTCCAATGGGAAGGAGAACAGGGGCTTATTTGCTTGGTTATAGTATTCTATTTTTTTCCTAAATTTTATTGAAAGCCTAAGATGTGTAAGGTGCATGGCAGGTATTTCCAGGTAGCAAATAGACTTTTCTTTGAGCCTACATCTCAGCACATTGTTTTTAGCTCTTTGCCAATGTACTGAAATACATGCTATGCCCACCATCTGTGCACAGAGTGGGTGGTGGCAATACTGCTGAAGTAAAGACAAGCGCATTGGCCTAAATGTGCTCTCAGAGACTTGACCTCATTCTATGGCGCTATTGGTCCTTCCTGAATCCTCCCAAAGCAGTGGCCAATTTACTGCCTGTGATTGATGAGCATACTTCATTCATTCGTTTAGCAAAAGATTGAGCCATCTACAGGCTGAGAATAAATAAAACAATAACAAGATTGCAAGGAAGTGACAGTAGCTGGGGGACAGACAATTCCACAGACAATTTTCATGCAGCGTGAGAAGTCCTATGATTGTAGTCAGGTATTAGGGGTCAAGGAACAGTGGCTGTTTACCGTGAACTGAAGGCTGGCTGGAGTTAGCCAGGTGACATAAAGAGAGATGAAAGCCCAGGGAGGCAGGCGGGAGAACACGGTGCATTTGAAGAGAATGAAGTGTGCTCCCATAGCTGAAGCATAGGGGGAGGGAGCCACTGGCGAACATCAAGCCTCCCTTGGAAGGTAGGGGCTCGTTTTGAAGGGCCTTCTGTGCACCTTGCCTGGGGGCAGGAGAGACAGTCCTAGGGTTTTCCAAGGGAATTTTGCCATCGGAGAAAGGGTGGAGGTGAGCAAGACTGGGTGGCAGTCCGTGTAATGGAGTACAGGGTGCTTTGTATGATTTCAGTGGAGGAACATTGACAAGCGGAGCTACGGCAGTGCTGGTGAGGATGGGGAGAGAAAGAGGGGTTCCAGAAATATTAAGCAAGTAGATGGCTCTTGGCAATGTCCCTGCCAGGGGCTGGGGACAGGGTGTGCCCCTGCACTTCTGCTTCACCATGGGCATTCTTCCAGGCAGGCAGATAGAGGTGGCATTTCAGCAGTGCCCCAAAGCACCACTTCCAGCCATATGGAGGGTCTGCGGGTGCGTGGGCAGCGAGAGTGGGGACAGGCCGCTGGCCGGCAGCCATGATGAATGAGCTCGTCTCCCGAAGCCAAGACTTTCTTCTCAGCCTCCTTCCTACTGCCACCGTGGGTGAGGGCCCAGGGCCAGCCGGTGGTCGAGTGACATCGTGGTGGTCAACAGCAGGGCAGCATCTTTATTTGTTCTTTTTTTCCTGCAGCGTCCTTTGCTTGTGTTCTTTTGGCTCTTCTGGGGCAAAACTAAAAAATTGCTCTGTCTTGAAGAGATTATGTGATTAATACTAAAGGAACCATTGGTTGGATGCTAAGAATCACCCCCAGCCAAGCACGATGTGTAGATTTTGTCTGCTCTGCAGAGCTGGGGACAGCCTTTCCAGGTGAGGGGTTGTGGGGGCGGGGCTGACACCCACTCCCCTCTCCTTCTTCCTCTCACTGGTTTGTTTGCTCCTGGGTCATATTTCCTCAGGGTCTGTTCATCATGGTTCCCAGGGCTCCCTGCTCTTCTGGGTCACCCACGTGTGCACCTTGGAAGGTGCCTGGCATTCTTGGGGAGGTCAGCCCTCAGTGCTGGCTGAGAGGTGGTGGTGTTCGGAAAAGGGAAGGCTCCCCACTGTCCTCCAAATGCCTGAGGTTTGGAGGTCTGAATGCTTAGATGTTTATTCTGAGATTACTAACCAGTTATCTTTCTTTAAAGATTTTATTTATTCTTTTTAGAGAAGGGAAGGGAGGGAGAAGATAGAGAGAGAAACATCAATGTGTGGTTGTCTTGAACGCCCCCTACTGGGGGCCTGGCCTGCAATCCAGCCTTATGCCCTAAGTGGGAAATGAACAGGTGACCCTTTGGTTCATAGGCCCACACTCAATCTGAGCCACACCGGCCAGGACCCCAGTTATTTTTCTCATTTGAGGCCATAAAGACTTTGCTGCAAGGCCACAGGCCCCGAAATCCAGGCTAGACCCACGTTTGTGTTCCTTCTCCACTTTGCCCCCGATCTTCTCTTCTCTTCTTCCTGTGGCAACAATCACACTCATGACCTGCTCCCGTGCCTGGCGTTGCATTCCTTCCCTGGGGCTCTTGACTTGCTCTTCCCTTAGCTGTCTCTCCTTCTCCTCTCTCTCGACAGTCTGGAAATGCAGTTCTGAGCTGAAGTCTTTTCCAGCAGCTTGGCTGGGTTTTGAAGGAGAGACTCCGGCTGTCCCCTTAGCCAGGTTCGGGGCCACTACAAGGTCAGAGATGCCGCAGGGGCTCGAAGCCTCTCACCCAGGAAGCCTCTCCTGGCAGCATACAGATCCTTGGCTCTGAAACCAGCCTGCCAGTGGGCCCCTTCCCCTTTGCTTGTTGTGGAAGAAACTGCTTCAGGGAAGGAGTCCCTTTCTTCCCAATCTCTTTATGCAACGCAGGGGCTGAAACGGACAGTGAATGCATTTTTTCTAAAACTCTTCTTTTGCCCCTCCCCACCTCCGAATCTGATGCCCCAAACTGGGAGTTTCCTTGAAGTCACTAGAGAGATGGTTCCATCTACTTTGGAACTCTCTCTTGGATGGTGGGAAGGGGAGAAGAGATGATGGGGTGGGGTCTCTGTGGGGGCCTGCTCCTGTTCAACCCAATGGCTGAGGTGAAATATCTTTCTGGCACTTTGGCAGAGGGAAGGGAGCTGGTTCTGTGTATTCATTCTGGCTGTGGTGTATCCCACGGGCTGCTGAGACCCAGCTGCTGTGGGCTGGGAGGGGCTGAGCGCCCTCTGGCCTCACTGAGGACTCCTGGGTACTGTTATGTGCAGCTTCCCTACTGGAGGTCTTGGAGGCAGGGTATGTGTTTTATTCTTATTCAGGGGATATGAGCTGTGTACAACTGGAACTGGGTAGCGAAGCTGGCCGCTTTCTATCTGGCTAGGCTGAGTAGAGGAAGGATGGGAATAGTGCAGAACGGGGAATCATCTGTGATTGAATAGAAGCCCATCGCAAGGAAGCCCTGCTATTCCTTCAGTCATGGTCTACGAAGATGACCATGACCCCCCTATTAGTGCCATGGACAGGCAGGTTGTGTGACCCATTCAGAAGCTTTCCTCGCTCTGTTGTGACCTTGGCCCAGAGTTTGCACACCAGAGCTGGGGGTGTGGCTAATTGCATCAAACCCATCTCAGTACCACCTACTGGCCCAGTTAATATTTTTGCCCAGAGTCCTATTCCAGAAATTCTCTAAACAGACTAAACATACTGAAGCGCTTCACACCTCCCACAGCCCTCCCTAGCTGACCAGGACTCACAAAACATATTTGTTCTTTCAAATGAAACAGTAATCTTGGCTCGCTAGCTGCAGTAGTCCAGAGATATCTGCAGCTGAAACACAAAGAGAGAAACAAAGGAACGTTTCAAAGCGCTTCTGCTCAGACCGTCTATACACCAGCTCAGCTCCCTCGAGGGTTCCAGGCCTCATCTGTGGCAGATGTGGTCCTGCCTCCCAGCTCTCTTGGTACCTGAAAGGGGACTGGGCTGAACAAGCTGAATTCCCATGTAGACGTCGCTATGATTTTTTAGTTGACTGTACTGGGGTGGCATTGGTTCACAAAATCACACAGGTTTCAGGTGTACAAGGTGTCACCTGCATACGGCATTGTGCGCCCACTGCCCAAAGCAAAGCCTCTTTCTGACAATGCTGTGTTTTTGTATTTGTGTAATTATTTGTTTAAAGTCTGTCTCTGTTCTTCCACTACGCCTCTGTAAACTTCTTAAAGGGATGGAAAAGGGTGTATGTTGTTTACTGCTGCATCCTCGGCGCAGGACAGTACCTGGCAGGCAACAGATGTTTGGGGTTAAAGAACTACACTCACTTACTTCCTCATTATTCTAAAGTTTCCTCCGTCCTAGTGGGTCTTCTCTAGTTCTATTACATTTTTTTTTTTAATATGACTCTAACATGTAATGCCTTTGCAGTACTGGTTTTTTAAGAGCAACATAGCCATTAACAGAATCCTGGGCCTTGTCATTTGACAGGCTCAACAAGGCTTGAATTCTCCTCTGCTCACCTACCAGCTGTGTGGCCTCGGGTAGGCTGCTCAACCTCTCAGTGCCTTGTTTTCCTTATCTGCCAAATGGAGACAAATTTCTTACCTTAAAGTGTTGTTGAGAAGATCAAACGAAGTCACAAATCTGAACTGCCTCGCATAATGCCTGGCCTGCCGATTAGTGGTAGTTCAATACCACACAACTGGAGGGTTTGTCTTTATCATCGTTCTTGTGGATCAGTGCTTCTCAAGACTCCTTTATAATCTGAAAAATTATCAAAGATGCCCAAGAGCTTTTGTTTGCATGAGTTATATCTATCAATATTTATTGTTTTAAAAATTTAAACTGGGAAATTAAAAAAATATTTATTTATTAATCCACTTAAATATAAGAACAATGCCCTGACCAGTGTGGTTCAGTTGGGTGGGCATCATCCCACACAGCAAAAGGTCACAGGTTCGCTTTCTGGTCAGGGCACAGGGTGGAGGATGCAGGTTCAGTCCCAGTCGGGGCACAGCGGAGAGGCAGCTGATAATGTTTCTCTCTCACTTCAATGTTTCTCTCTCACATCGATGTTTCTTTCCCTCCCTTTCTCCTTCCCTTCCTCTCTCTCTAAAAATAAGTAAATAAAATCTAAAAAAAAAAAGAATAATGTACTTATTGAATATTGACTAAGGCTATATTTTCCAAAACATACGAACCAAATCACCGTCAAGCGTGGCATTGTCTCGCGTCTTTGCGAGCCTCCTTGGCCCTGCCTCGATAGGGGACAGCTGGAGCCACCCACCGGCCCTGCATTCAGTCCCTCACGCTGTCACACAAAGGGGTGTTCAAACTTCTGGCGTCTCTGTGCCATGCTGGAAGAAAAAGAGCTGTCTTGGGCCACACATCGAATACACTGTGACATGTAACCACAAAAAAATAAATCTCAGAATGTTTTAAGTAAATTTACAACTTTGCGTTGGGCCACATTCACAGCCACCCTGGGCCTCAAGCAGCCCACAGGCCGCAGGTTGGACATGATGTGTAACTTCTGGAAACACCACTTACGGTCACTTGTGAGAGAGTGAGAGTGAAAAAGGAAAGTAATGTCTCAGTATTATTATGAAAATAATTTTAAAGTCAAGGACCCTCTGAAAGGGTCTGAGGGACTCTCAGAGGTCCCGGGTCACATCTGAGAAGTGCTATTCCAGGCACGGGGTTCCAAAGATTAGGATCGTACACAGATATCCGGGGCTAATCGGAGTGAGGGAATCAGCAAGACTGACTGAAAGCCTTTGTGAGCTGAGCCCTATAAGGCGCTGTAAGAATCTCAAACCCTGGGCATCTTCAGTTCACTCTTCCCTCCTTCTCCAACATCCAGCCAGGTAGATGGCTCTCTGAAGTGTCTTCGTTCACCTTCATCTTCTCCAGTCTTTTTGTCCCCACCTGAGTCTAGCCTTTAATTACCTGGCTCCTGAACGTCAACCCCAGATTGTGTCCTGGGTGTGGCAGCATGACATAGAAGAAAGAGCATGAGTTACGGTTACCCTGGGCCTGGCTACAAATCCTAGGTTCCTTTACCATGAGTACTGGGTGCCCCATCAGTAAAAAGTGGCTGTCAGGCCTCTCCTTCGGGGGTCCTGTAGCCCTAGATGAGGTCATGGTTGCACACACCTGGCACAGGGCCTGCCCACAGCGGGCGCCAGATGAGTTCTGTGTTCTGCCAGCTCACTCCCAGGGCATCACTGAACCGCACTCCTCTGAGTCCCCGCGGTGCCTGAAGCCAACACTGTTTGCGTTTACTGCTCATTTGCACGCCGTGTCGTCCCTTAACAAGTTCCTCAAGACTGGAAGGCGCAGGAGGGAAAACCATGCCTCTTCATGTTTCTGTACCTTCCATGAGGCTGAGGTTTATAAATATTTATTGTTTTGTATTCAAAGAAAAGTGAAGGGCACACTCTCTGCCCTTGTCTGATGAGCAGTTTAGTGGGATGACATATTCCATTTGTACAAGGAAATGTCGTTGTACTCAGAAAGTGATATTATCAATAAATGACAATCAGTAGGCAGGTCAAATCCATGGACAAGAGACAGCTGCTGCAAACACATCTATTTAACCAAGGAGATTTCCGATGGTGGACATATTTTGAGTATATTTCAATATAATGCAATTCACAGAAATAAAAAAAGGAAAGAATGTAGTGACTTAGAGTTACTCAGAAAGGCATTAGACTAAGCCAGATGCTATTGGAAAAGGTGGTCCTGGCCAGTCACTACGTGGCCACTCCCACCATCCCCTCCAGGGGCCTGGCCATCTTCCCCTCCCTGTGAGGAGACCCTCTCTGAGCCCGCTGCCATGGGTGTCCTTCTGGGCTCAGAGCTGGAGCTCTGTCTCAGCTCTGCCTCTTGGCTGTCTCTGTAGCATGACCCCTAAAAGTCCTCAGAATGGAAGGAAACAAAAACCTGGGAAAGGAAGGTGTGTGTAGGCAGGCTGTGCTTTGTACTCTTTTCAGTACACTGCCCTCCCCCCCACGTACCTCCAAAGGCGGGTGAGCATGCAGGACCCCACACCTACTTGGAGTAAAGAAAACCATAGCAAGAGCAATACAAAATCCAAACCAACATCTTGGTAAATGATCTTGTCTCATTAGAAAACCAGAGGAGGGCTCCTGTCTGCTTTTCTACTCCACAGGAGCCTGCGGAAGACTGGGGCGCCATCCTTGCAGTGGGAGAGCACGGTTGGTCTCCCCCCACCCCCGTGTGGGCCTCGAAGAGTGTGTGAGGCGGAGGCAGTCTCTAAAGTGGATCCCACCCAGTCTCCTGCCTCCTGGTGAGGTTATAACCAGAGCAAGGAGCATGTGTCATTATTTGTCACGTTCAGAGGGTTTTAAGCCAGACAGAGCCCCATCTTTCTTCTCCTTTTCAGCTTTGCGTCAGTTCACTCATCTTCATCTCCTGCTCCCAAACGAGAGAATTTTCACTCTCTTTTCTGCTGAGGGAAGCACAACTGCCTGGACCCCTTGTCCATAATAACCCTCCGCTGGCCTGAAGAGCAGCCCCTCCCTGTCCTCTGTGTCACTGTGGTCAAGTTGTCCTTGAGTCATCTGGGTCTTAGTCATCTAGGTGTCATTCAGTCCCTGCGGTAACAGGAGCACAAAACCTGCCTTTTTCCTTTTTCTAATTTTCCTTTCTTTTCCTCTCTTGTGCTGTTCTTTCTACTTCCCTCCTTCCCTGCCTTCTTTATGCCTTTTCTTCCTTCTTGTCTTATTTCTTTGTGAAGGTCAACATGACTGTCTAGAGAAAGCTGAACTGCACTGGGGTGCTGGGTACAGGAACCCAGACTGTCCCCCATACCAGCTTCCACCTAGCTTTCTGGAAAAGGCCTATAGTTTCAGCCATATCTTTGGTTCATATGTGAAATAAACTCCATTCTTTAGAGATTTAGCGGAGGCTATGGGGTCCAGGACCCTGTTCTTTCCTTGTTCTGTCACTCGCTGGCTGGATTCAGCTCTTTACTGGTCTGTCCCAGGCAGAGACTAAAAACAAGAAGAGAAACGCCTCCAGTCTTCCGGTAGTCTTTGCGCTTGTCTGTTATACCTTCACCTGGAACTGCTTGAGGGGTTTGAGTGCAATTGCCTGCAGCCTGTTACTGGTCAGATTTGCTCCAGGGCTTATGGTTTTGATGATGAAGTTTTGTTAGCTGACATTTAAAGATCTCATACATTGATGACACCAACTTCATTAGTTACCTATGGCCTGGGGTCGCTGAAGCTAAATTCATAGAATTAAGGACTGGGAAAACCAGTTCTAGGCTGTATCACTTAACCATTTTGGATTTTAGCCCCTGTATTTAACATGGGGAGCATGGTCCTATCTTAAATAAGGTCCAGGAATGGGGAGGACTTGGGGAGATTGTTGTTATGAAGGCTCCTTGTAGCACTCATTAAGTTTCTTCTCACATACCCTCTGCTCAGGGTAGGTGACACCAGTAACAGTTATTGGCATCCTGCATTACCTAGGATCCCTGGTGGCTGTCTGCGGTAGCACTGTAGGACTGCTTGTCTGATGATCTGTCTATGTTAATCTCAGCCCCATGCTGTGGTTTTGGGCATGCATGCATGCATGCGTGTGCCTGCTTTTGATTTGGCTTTGCTGGTAAACAAAGGCAGAGAGATGGTCCTGCTAAGCGAGAACAATGTGAGAACCAAGGAGGAATAAGAAGCCAGGGAAATGAGGAGCCCCTGCCCCTCTTCCTTTTTAGCAGCCTCCTCCAAAGGGCCTTTTTCTTTGGTTTGGGTCATATTTCTTCTCTGATACATCTCTGCTTTATCTTTTGCTCTCAATTTGTCTCCAGACCCCTGTTGGTAATGGATATGTATAGGGAAATAATTATGAGCCAGAGAAGCCTTCGATTGCAAAGAGTCCTACATACAGTGTGACCAGCACTGGGATGGAGGCATGGATGGCAGAGTATTGGTGGGAACAGTGACTGCCTCTGAGGGCTGAGGAAGGTGTTACTATTTGCATGGGTGACTGAAAGAAGGAATGCTCTAAAAGGAGGATCAGGCATCTCCTAGGGCAGAGGGCACTGCATTTGCAAAAGCAAATAGCCTGTTTTGCAGATGAGTTCCAGGTATTCAGAGTATGGTAAGTGTGACTGGGAGGTGGGTCAGGGGCCAGGGGCAGGCGCTTATGGTGAGACTGTATTTTTGGCCTCAGTCTTGCTTTGTTCTCCATGGTACCTCCTGGAGGTAAATAGGAAATGATGTTGGCTTCCAATACTTCAACTGAGAAATTGCCCTTCTGAGGTTTTAGCAACTGTCAGGACCAAGTTAAGTGTTTGTTCTGAGCTGGCCCTGAAAAAGTAAAGTTCGTGCACGGTAGGCCAGTGACTGACCTCTTCCCTCTGCCTGGTGACTCTGCCAGAAAGGATGGAAGACACTCATTTGAAAATGCAATTAAGCTTCAGCTCAGAAATTGTTGTACAAACTGATCTGGGTGCCTGGCAGAGAGCAGGGCAATTTGTGAAGTAACATTTAGCTCCCCTACCCCCCGCACAGTTGGTGGGGGAGTGAGAGCTTCCCTGAGGCAAACATGGCTCCAGGCCAGGCCTGCGGTGGGAGGGCAGGGGTGCAGGGTGATGGGCAGGGTTCGTGGCTGCTGCTGCTCTTCTCCCACCAACAGTGGGGGTGATCCTGAGGTTGAGGAGAGATCAGTCTAGGGTCTGAAGCCAGGTCTGGGTTGGAGAGCCAGCTCCCTGACTTACAAGTTGTGTGCCCTCAGGCAAAGATGCTTTATCTCTCCCTCTCTGAGTTTTGGGTTCTTCATCTGTAACTTGGAGCTGGAAAGAACTTTTTGCCTGCCTGGGGATTCTCAAGGTTCAAGAAGTAATAGATACAGGAGTGCTTTTTGAAACCTTAGGTGCTCTTCAGGTGCTGGTTCACGTGGGAAGAGAAGTTCCCTCTAGTGGCTTCTAGAAGAGGCTGCCGGATGTGCACACACCGGGCACATACCATTAGACTTGGTGCTATGGGGGCCAAAGATAGCTGTGGCCAAGCATGGTCCTTGCTTGGCATCAGAGTGAGGCTTGCTGAGGTCTCTGTCTTTTCCAAAGGGTAATAGCCCTGCCTCAGTGCATGCATGCGCCTGTGGGTACAAAAATTTCTCTGCTCTCTCTTTGCTGCTCCCCAGTTCTTTTTCTATCCACACCTGTCCCTGGATCTGCCATGGGCATCCAAAGCCATGGCTTAGATCTGTTAGTGGCTGCGGAACTGAAGAAGTGGTAAAATCACTGTCCAGAATATGGCCTGGGAGGAGGAGGTTGGCATCACACCACATCTCAGTTTAATTAAACCATCTATGTTTAATCCTTTGATAAACCTTGTTCAGCAGTCACTCATTTTCTATTGAACCTCTTGCATTTCAGACTTTGTACTAGATTCTCTCTCTTTTTTTCTGAATTGTCCAACTTCTACCAAACTGACTTGGAATTATCAGAACTGGGCTGCCCAAGACAGAAGACCATAAGCCTATGAATTTGTATAGCTCTTTCCTTATACATTACAAAGCCTTTCTTATGGCTTCTCTTAATTCCCTCAACAACACTATGAAGTATGCAGTGTAATTTATGTGTACTTGCAGAAAGACTGGTGGGGATGAAAAGAGATTAAACAGCTCACTCAAGGTTGCACAGCTAGCCAGCACTGAGCTCAGGATTCAAACCAAGCCGCTGGTTCCGGAATCCCGCTGCCACCCCTGACAGGACACAGAGCACACTGTGTCTCATCCGTGACGTAGGCCAATGGCCGCTAGCACGTGTGCTTTGTGTTGTTCTAGTGCCAGGAGTGGGCTCAGAGAGAAACCCCTTTGCCCTCACATCTGGTGGAGTCTCTCTTTAATTAAGTGCCAATGTGCATGAGCCCGTCTGCCGAGATTGGCCTCATACGTGTCAGCCAGGAAAAAGCTTTCCTCTGAAATTGGAGGCAAATCTCTGATGGCATCCTTTGTCTTCTTTAGCAGAAATTCACTGCTGTGCGGTGCTGAGTATAGTGCCTGTGAGTGAATTTATTTGCATTCATTTCCCTGAAAAAGCCTAGACCTTATTGAAAGTTTTGCAAAACACTCCCTCCCCCCAGCTTCATACCTAGTGCTGTGTCTGGTCTATTTGATTTGTAATTTAGAAAGAAAATTAGGTGACTTCATTTTTTTTAGGGCAGGATTTATTCATTTTAACCCCCACAATGGCTACTGGAGCTTATTACTCCTTGTTCTGTCATGTGTCCCTGCTAAATGCCGTGCTCTTCACAGTCTTTTTCACAGCTTCTGTGTTTTACTGGGTACTAATGACTCCATTTTGCAGAGTGATAATGTGGTGATGCTTTTTCTTTTCAGGGCTGAAAAGGTTTAGAGATTCTGCCTGATGTGGCTTCTAATTAGGCTGGAGTTTAGATGCAAGTGTGGATTCCTTCCCAACAAGGAGAACCACCTCAGCCTTCTTCCAGCAAGCACATCCAGCCTGGAAGGGGGATGATTTTCCCTTCCAGTCCTCATCCTCCTCATGTTTGTGTCTTCTTTCCCCCTCGGCTGCTCACAAGTACACCGAAAGCTTCTCTGACTCATAGCAAAGGAGTCAGCAAGTTTCTCTTCTAATCTTGAACGTTCCAGGCTTTGGAGCAACAGAGGGGCCAGCAGGCTTGCCATTTGAGCCTGTTCTGGCATCTGCAAACCTAGATCTGAGCAATGGAGGTTCTTGAGGGTTGTTTTTGATCTTGAGATCTGGGAACGAGGTTAGATGTGTTAATGGGTGGTGGGTTAAGATGATTTCTTCCGGAGCTAACTTTCTCTGACTGTCCTGAGGCTCTCTGGTCCCTCCTGTTAGAACTTAACTTCTTTTTCCCATGGGGATGGGCTTTGTCCCATCACTGTTTTGTAAGCATGTTGCTTACATGTTTGATATGTATACCTATGATTACCACTTCTATGAAAACCACTTCTTTTGGGCACCTCTTTTAGACAAGGTATAAGGGAGTCCTTTTAGCTGGTGACTTCAGAAAGTCCAAAGGTGGCCCTCGCATATAAATAATTAAATACAATATTGAATTCATACACTAGATGTATAATTCAGGGAGAAAATCAAGTGCATTCATTATGCATTTAATTAGTTTCTGGGTGCATTTGTGTGTTTGGCTTATATTGTCAATGGCAGGAGGAAAGGGAACATTCATTCTTTTATTAATTCAGTACTACATGTATTTTGGACGGTCCCTTATTAAATATAAAGTGATGAACATGATGGACAAGTCCCTGCCGTCCTGGAGCTTATGGTCTCGTGGAGAAAACAGAACGTGAATTAAGTAGTAACCACGTCCATTGGTGGGGACCTATGAGGACACAGGCTGTAGAAATCTTCTCTATTTTCCTCAGAAGATAATATAATAATAGTACACAGGAGTTCTTCATTTATTTGCAGAACAGAAGAGTTGAAGAATTTGTTTGGAATCCTGCAATGAGAAAATGGGAACAGATCTGGAGAGGAACTTTTGGGTGGTGATGGGTGAACTTCTGGGTGTTATCGGTTCTGTTGCTAACGAAGCTGGTGGGCCCTGATCCAGGTGCGGAACATGGGGCATCGTGTGCCCTGCTAGCTGAAGACTTCAATGGCCTGCCCAGTTCCTGAGGTTGTAGCTTCTTCATTCATTCCCCTGCGGGAGCTGGGACTCAGAGCCGCTTTCCTGCCTCATTTCTGCACTGATGAGACTCCCTGTGGGCTGTGCTCAGTGTCCTGCTTTTGACTTCACATCCCGATTGTCTGCCTTCCCCCAATTCTCCTGCTCTTGCCCCTCTCTCTTGCCTTCTGCACACACATGACCAGGTCAGTTACACTTGTAATGAGGGATGGCATAGTTATACTTCTAGAAAGCAGCCTCGAGTAGCAAATAGCACTTTCTGCACACAAGTTATTTATCCTGCCTGCTGAACTGTGGAAATTGGGCTTGGTGGTGGCCTTTCTTAAAAAAAAATTTTTTTTTTTTCAAGGGAAGAGCCACACTCTACATTGCCTTAGATTAACTTCAAGAAAGAAGACTCACCAAATTGCCTTTTAGTTGCTTAACTCAGGCTGAGAGCCAGGGTTAATGCCTGGAAAGGAGGAGGAGTGAAGAGGGCAATGTCATGCACTTAATCCATTTTGAGTTAATATTTTTAAATTGAGAGAACATTGGTTCCTAATGTTATATAAATTTCAGGTGTATAACATTGTAATTGAATATCTATATACACAACTGTAGCATGCTCACTACCAAAAATCTAGTTTCCATCTGTCACCATATACTTGACCTCCTTTACCCATGTTGCCCTCCCTCCACCCCCTTCTTCTCTGGCAGCCACCAATCTGTTGTCTGTATCTCTAATTTGTTCGTTGTGTTTCTTTTCTGTTTTGTATTCCACACATGAGAAATTGAGTTGATTGTTACTGTGACCCACTAGAGGCAGAGCAAATTATGCCTGCATTTGCCAGGCACTTGGAGGGGTGCTCAGGGAACACTGGCGGCCCTTCACAGCCCATTTGGAGCCAGGTACTTGGTACTCCTGGTTGCTTCAATGCTCCTTGAAAGAGGAGGGATTGCACTGGCTTCCTCCTTTAGTTTGTGGACATGAAATGCTACCACACTTTCATGCCTATCAAGAGAAGCCCATAAACCCAAAGGCCCCACAGAAATGGGGGGCCTCCGGGAGCCTCTGTGGAAGTGGGGAGAAGAGCGAGGAGGAGGTTTCAGGTGTTCCTGTAGTCGTAGTTACTCCTGACCGTTGCAGTACAAGTTCAGGAACTATGTCACGGTCTGTCCGCGTATATGGAGAAGTGAAGGTTTGAGTCCTAGGGAGACCGGCAGAGCACTTTTCCCCCTGTGCCAAACAACCAGATTCCAAAGAATGTCTGTCAACTGGAAAGGGGAAGATTCTGGAAGAACAGGTTTAGAATAGGGGTGGGGAGGATAGATGAGAGTCTCAGTTTTGGACTTGTTAGGTTTGAGGTGTCAAACAGATGTTTCCAGCATTGTTCAAGCTGATCTACCAATCTGTCCATCACTGCATCAGTGTCTACTTTAATATGGGTGTTAATATACTTTAACTAGGCCAGTTTTCGTTTATGCTCTTCTTTTTAAAAGTTACCTTAATTTTTTACATACTGTTATTCTTGTATGTAATGTCTTATAATTAATGATGCACTTCTCCATTTATTCAATAATTAAAAAATTTTCTTATCATATAGGTTTGATTATTTTCCCCATTAATGTTATGTACATTTATGTTAGGTTTATTCCTAGATGCTTTACCCTGTTGTTTTAATCTGTTGTAAATATTCTCTTTTTTTACTTATTAAATTTTCTAATTGGTTATTGCTTCTCAAAATAATTCTGTTTGTTTTTGCATGCAGATTTTCTATCCAGCAATTTTATTGAAACCTCCTCTTCTTTCTAATAGTTTTATCCTGATGTTTCTTTTTTTGAATGTAGATAAATATATAAATTTATACCTATATTTTAACTAATTTTCTAATCATGATTACTCCTTGTTCTTATTGAATTTTTAGGACATTCAGTGTAATTCTCAATAGTAGTGGTCACATTAGGCTTTCCTCCTTCGCTCTTGACTTTAAAGGGAAAGTTTTTAAAGTTAGACCATTGAGAATAGTGTTGACTCGTGTTCTTGATGGATGCCCTTTACAGTTGACCCTGTGCTTTTAAATCTTGGCTTTTTAAGAGTAATTCGTGGTAAGTTTTATCAAATGCTTCATCCTTATCTCTTGAGAAGAATGTGTGTGTTTTATTTTAATCTATTATTGTGGTGAATTATAATAGTAGGTATTTGTTCCTCTCCCTTCCTTCACTCCTTTCATCCTGCCTTCTTCGGTCTGCTCCCTCCCTCCTTCCCCTTTTCTCAGGTATAGAGAAATGAGCTACCCAGAGACCTGGAGCACTCGGAAACTTGGTCTGTCAAGGCCTTCTTTTTATTATTGTTACTACTGTTATATTCCTTTTAACTCATCATTTTACTTTCTATTTCTATATTATGTGCATTCTTTGAAATATCCAGTGGCATATTGTGTGTGTGAAGGGGTGTGTGTGTTTAATTTACATAAAAGGTATTATGCTATATCATGGTTTCTTTTTGTTTCATTCAGTATTATGGTGTTTGGCATTATATTTATGCCTCTATATATAAAGATACAAATATTTAAAAAACTAATTAATTAAACATTTTTGGTAATGTGGTAAAAATCCATCATACTACTTCTCATGTGATTGTGCACAGAATGTAATTTATGCAAAGCTACCTTTCACTCATGCAGTCCCCTATTGACGGACTCAGGTAACCTCCCACGGCTTGGCACCGTAGACAATGCTGCGATGCATATCCTTGTTCATGTTTCCAGAGGACCTTTGGGAGAATTTTTCTAGAGTATATGTAGATGGAAGCGTGGCATGTTTGCTAGGTTTTCTAATAATGCTCATGTGAACTTTAATATATAATAATATTAATCCCTAAGATCCAATATTCTATTCTTATATTTCTAGGATAAATGCTACTTGGTCATCGGAATGTATTCAGAGAGAAATAGAAATTTCTAAGTCCAGTTGGCTTAAACATTAGGAACATTTATTATCTTACTTACAAGATGCACCAATGTAGAGCTTCTCCAACTCCATTTGATTCAGAGGCTCAAAGGTCCCTTCCATTCTTCTGCTCTGTCTTCCACACTGGCCTTGTTTTCTGCCAGAGTTCCAGGGGTCACATACAGAATCTGTGGTGCCCAGCAGAAGTATAACACAACTTTTTTTCTTTGACTCCTTATTAAGTGAGAAAACCTGTCCCAGAAACTTTGTCCTCCACCTTCAACAGACTTTCTCTTGTGCCTCATTGGCCAGAATCATACCATCTCCTGAGGCCTAACCCACTCCTCAGCCAGGGGAATGAGACCATAACAAGTGGTTTAGACCAGTGGCTCTTAAACGCAGCTGCATATAACAATCACCCAGAAGTTTAATGAATGAACCAGAGGCTATCAATTCTGCTTATCTGATTTATATTTACTAATATTTTGTCCAAGTTTGTTACTATTATCTGTGTCTTTTGTAGTTATTAGTCTATTTGAATTTTTTAAATTTTTCAAACCTTTTATAATTATAACCCTCTTTATTATTAACTACTACCTGCTGTGTCTGGAGTAATTTCTCCTTATTCATTTCATATATTGTTTTTGTTCTCTCTATTCTTTTTATGTCCTTGAACCAGTAGCATGTCCTTCTCATGGCAAAAGGCAGGGTCCTAGAGGGAAAACCCAGCTATGTAAGCCTATTTCAATCCTTTGTTCATAGTGTACTTTCTAGCATTTCATTTTTCAAAGTCACACGGTCAAGTCCAAGGTCAAGGAGTTGGAAGTTTCATTATACCCACCATAAGGCTATTACAGGGGTGTGGATAATAATATCACTGAGGAGAAAGGAGTAAGGCCAACAATTCAATCTACCCAGATAGGAAATGAAAGAGACAGTTTAGTGGTTACGGTAGCCAAAGATGAGAGAACAAACAATTCAGTCAAAAGCTGAAGGAAATCGAAAGACTAGTAGGATGTTTAAAAGGCTACTTAATATAGCTCAGAGATCATTGGTGATTTTGAGAGACAATTAAATTGTTGGGGATAAAAGCTGGATTAAAGGGAGTTAAGAATGAGGTAGGTAAGAGTCATAGAATTGATAAGCTGTGTTTATGAAGAGCTAGAAAAGGGAAGAAAGGAACATACTCCTGTTTTTGTGAAATAGGGGCAATCTTTTAGAATCGGGAATGTTTAGAGCAGAAGTGAAGGGAGATTGAAGCTGTTTGAGAGGTAGTTAGGGAATAATTGTAATCATCATGTCGGGCAGAAGATGGTGTATAATGTAGATGGAAGGGCTAGCTTTACTCATCATCATCATAACTAACATCTATTCAGAATTTACTGTGGTGCAGGCTCAGCACTTTACATGGATTATCCCCTTTAACCCTTAAAATAACCCTAAGAGATATACAGAGTGTATTATCCCTATTTCAAAGAATGGCCAGAAGCTCAAAGGGAGTAAGTTACATTGCCTAGAGCTATCCGGCTAATAAGTGGCAGAGCTGGCACTGGAATCCAAAAACAGTGTTATCATCCCCCCCACCCTTTTTTGGCTTTAATGTACACACAGTAATTTTGGATTGGATGCTGGAAATCATAACATTTATGTTGTTGAATGTTGGATTTTGTTATTTTTAATGAATGTCGGACTATGCTCTGTCAAGTAATTAATTTACTTGCATTTCAGCTTCCTCCTTTTTAAAGCTTTATTAAAACTTTATAAAATAGAGTTTACTTTAGGGCTCATTTAGTCCTATTACTAAGCTGTGACTTTTGGGGGGTCTCTTTGGCATGCCTTTGATGTTCACCAAGGATGCTCCATTCTGGCTGCTGAGAACTTAAACTTCTGCTAGCTCTCTATTACCTCTGGGAATTATTCCACTTAGAGGCACCTGGTCATTCTTTTTAACTCTACAGTTAGTACTCAGCTATGGATGCAAGAGGACCACTACGCAGATCCTGTGCATTTTCTACATAGCACATTCTAGCCACCTCAGTCCTTCCAAAGTCCAGTTTCTAACTCCTCAACTCAGCACTACCACCATGCTGTGCTTGGGTCTATGTTGTGGTCCAGAAAATGCTTCCAGGCACAAACCTGGTACTATCACAGGGCTTATTTGTTTCCTCCTCTGAGGGGTCCTGGAACTGTACTGCCCATTGTCTAATGTCTGAAAAGAGCTGTTCTGTGGGTTTTGTCTGGCTAATTTTTTGTGGCAGGAGAACAAGTCCTATCCCAGTTGTTCCGTCATGCCTTGAAGCAGAGGTAAGTAATGCCATGAAAAGACCAAGTTTTGACTCTCCTCCCCACCTTATCCATAAGTGTCTCTGATGTATTCACCATCCAAGTCTTGATTTAGGTCTGCTGGTTTTCTCTTAGCCCGGAATACCGTGCCACCTCCCACCACCAGAGAAAGCACAGGGTGCTCTCCCAGCCAAGAGTCTCAGCTCCCTCTCCCATCGTGAGCAGTGTCACCCAGCTGCCCTCCCCCAACCCCTATTTTAAATAGGTACGCACATCTCTGCTAACAGCTGCAGCCTGTTAGTCAGTTGGCTTTGCCCCAGTGTTCTTATCCTGGTTCCAGCATCTTGCTAGTCATTACACACCTCATTAGTGTATGTGTCAAGTCTCAAATCTTAGCTCCTTTTCCTTCTCAGTATCTGCTGTCCAGCTGAAGATCTCTGACAGAGAAGGATGAGAAGCTGTCCATTACAGAGTGACCCTTTCTTACATCACCCTGATCCTCAGTGATATTTATACATTCTTCCTACTACGTTTTCTCTCTGCTCAGCATCAATACTCTTCATAGTTGTGAGATCATGAGGCTTGAGGGTACATAATCATCTTCACTTCAACTCATCACTCCTCATCACATCCTGCCTTAGGATGAATAACAGTGCCTTTGGATTCTGGTGCCAGTTCTGCCACTGGTTAATAGCTGGGTAGCCCTAGGCAATGTAACTTACTCCCTTTGAGCTTCTGGCCATTCTTTGAAATAGGCATAATATATTCTGTGTATCTCTTGGGGTTATTTCAATGGTTAAAGAAGATAATTCATGTAAAGCACTGTGCCTGCGCCACAGTAAATGCTTAATAAATGTTAGCTATGATGATGAGATAATTAGGAGAAAGATCACTTAATAGAAACAGACCCAAAATATCAGAGAAGATACAATTACCAGATGAGGCCTTTAAAACAGCTATTATGAATGTAATTGGAATCCCAGAAAGGGAGGAGGGTAAAAAATAATAAAAGGAGTAATAGCTAAAAACTTTCCAAATTTTATGAAAAATACAAATTCACATATCCAAGCAGCTCAATAATCTCCATGCCGGATAAAAAATAAAAAAGAAAACCACAACAAAGGAATTTATGATCAAATTACTGACAATAATTTATAAAGAGAAAACTTTGACAGTAAACAAAAATATTGCATTCAGGGGAACGAAGATACACTGTCCACATACTTCTTGTCAGAAACTTTTTAAGCCAGAAGAAAATGAAAGGATATCTCTAAAGTGCTGACATAAAAACAATAAAATATGCTATTAACATACAGCTCTATTGACAGTACAGATATCCTTCAAAATTAAATATGAAATAAAAACTTCCTCTGCAAAACAGAAGCTGACACAATTCCTCCTCAGCAGACCTGAAATGCAAGTCCTTACAATGCATGGCTGATGGCGTCAACGAGCTCCGCAAACGGAGCAAGGGCATTGTGTGTGGGTGAAGACAGAGGGAGAAAAAGCCAGCCCCAAGAGGCTGGATACTTTATGGCCCCGTTCGTACATAATATTCTTGAAATGGCAAAATTATGGAAATGGGGAACAGACTAACAACTGCCAGAGGTTAAGGGAGGAGGAGGGGAAGGCAGTGGGAGAGAAGTGGGTGTGGCTATGAGGGAGACGTGGGGGATCTTGTGGTTTTGGAAAAGTGCTAAGAATTTCACTGGGGGAAGTCTTCAATAAATGATGCCAGAACACTTAATAGTCACAGTCTAAGATGAACATCAATACTTGCTGCAAACTAGACACAAAAATTAATTTGAAGTAGATAAATATTAAAATTATATGACTTTCAGAAGTCATAAGAACTATTTGCAACTTTGGGGTAGGCAAAAATTTCTTAGGATACAAAAAGTTTGAAACATAAAAGAAAAAATGGTTGTTTTAAATAATTTTTTATCAAAAATTATTAAGAAAGATACCATTAAGAAAATGAAATCTCTTGCCCTGGCTGGTGTGGCTCCCGGTCAGTTCACACACCCAGGTTGCCACTTTGATCCCCAGTTGGAGCGCATACAAGAAAGCAACCAATTGATGATTCTTTCTCACATCGATGTTTCTCTCCCCGTTTCTCTCTCTCTCTCTCTCTCTCTCTCTCTCTTCAACCTTGCTCAAAACAATGAAAAAATGTCCTGAGGTAAGGATTTAAAAAACAGAAAATGGAAATTTCTAGCGACTGACTAGGATAAATAGCTGATAAAAGATTTGAATACAGAATAAAGGACTCATACAACTCAGTAATAAGGAATCAATTCAATTTTTTAAAAAATATTTTTTAAATAAGAAAGAGATTTGGACATTTTATAAAGGAAGTTATATGAATGGTTCTGACCATTCATCAAGGAAATGCAATTTAAATGCACTAGGATGGTTAAAATTAAAAAGACGTAAACCTTACATATTGCAGGTGGCTGTGTAAGATGGTACTGCCATTTTGGAAATCCGCCAAGCTGTTTCTTATGAAGTTGAGTGTGCACTCACTGAGCACAAGACCCAGTATTTCCATCTCTATGCCTTTACCATATCACGATAACAACATGTGTCCCCACAAAAACTTGCACATTAATGTTCATAATAACCCAAATCAGGAAAATTTCAAATGTCTATCAGCAGATGAATGGATAAACAAATTGTAGTAATATATTCATATGATGTAATGCTATCAGCAATAAAAAAGCAATAAACTAGAGATACACACAACATGGTTGAACATAAAATATATCAGGCTGATTGATTGATTTTTAAATATTTTATTTAGTTATTTTTAGAGAGAGGGGAAGGGAGTGAGAAAGAGAAACATCAATGTGTAGTTACCGCTCATGAGCCCCCTGGCCTGCAACCCAGGAATGTGCCCTGACTGGGAATCAAACCAGTGACCCTTTGGTTCACAGGCTGGTGCTCAATTTACTGAGCTACACCAGCTAGGGCTATATCAGGCTGATTGTAAAAAAAATCAGACTCAAAATAGTTTTCACTGTGTTATTTAAATTATATGAAATCATAGAAAAGGCAAACTAACTTGTAATGACATAGCACATTGCCCGGGGCTGGGCACTGGGACACAGGATGCACAAAGGAACTTTGGGTTAATAAAGATGTACTATAGCTCGATTGTGTTGGCTTTTACATTTGCCAAAGCTCATTGAACTATAAATTTCAAATGAGAACATCTTGTCACATGTAAATTATACCTCAACAAAATTGTTTTTTGAAAATCGCCTGGCTGCTTTTCAGTCTACCCCCGGCACCATATATACACCATGCTGCAGCAGAGTGTCTGTGGGTGTTTCCCTTCACTCTTGACATTGCCTGGGCTTTACATGGAATTTATGTTTATATGCACACATACATGAATATATGTAGATGTATGTGTATACCTTATGTATATATGCTTTATTTATAAAACTTTCTTCCCACACAATTCACTGGTTTTCAGCATGTTCACTGAGTTGTGAAACTATCACCACTATCAACCTTCGAACATTTTCATAACCCCCCAAAAAACCCAACACCCACTCACAGTCACTTTCCATTCTTCCCACATCTCCTCGCCCTAATTAGGTTAACAAGGCTACTATTAATCCATTTTTTATTTCCTATATATGTATAATTAGCCTATTCTGGACATTTCATGTAAATTAACGTATACAATATGTGGTTTTCCTGACTGGCTTATTTCATTTAGAATAATGTTTTCAAGGTTAATCCATGTTGTAGCATGTATCAGTACATCATTTCTTTCTTTCTTTTTTTAAAGATTTTATTTATTTATTTTTAGAGAGAAGAAGGGAAGGAGAAAGAGGGAGAGAAACATCAATATGTGGTTGCCTCTCCTATGCCCCCCACTGGGGACCTGGCTGGCAACTAGGCATGCGCCCTACACTGGGAATCAAACCAGCGACCCTTTCATTCTCAGGCTGGCACCCAATCCACTGAGTCACACCAGCCAGGGCTTCATTTCTTTTTATTGCTGAATAATATTACCGCATTTTTCAGACCATAAGATGCACCTAGGTTTTAGAGGAGGAAAATAGGGGGAAAACTTTTAAAGCAAAAAATGTGGTAAAATATTTAATAACATAAATAACATAGTATTTCACCAATGTAAAGGTAAAGCTAGATTCAGACTATAAGACACACCCCTTTATTCCCCCACATTGAGGGGGGAGTGCATCTTATAGTCTGAAAATACGGTACATTGTATGGGTATACCACATCTTATTTATCCACTCATCAGTTGATGAACATACAGGCTGTTTTCACTTTTTTGCTGTTATAAATAGTGCTGCTATGAACATTCATGCACACATTCTTGATTGGACATTTGTTTGCATTTGTTTGCATATATATACCAAGGAGTGGAATTGCGGGGTTACATGGTAACTCTCTGTTTGACATTTTGAGGGACTGCCAAACTGTTTCCCAAAGCCTTTGTACCATTTCACACTCCCAGCAGCATTTTACAGGGCTTTCAATGTCTGCCATGTCATCACCCTCACTTATCTTTTTACCTATCGCCAGTCTCGTGGTGGGAAGTGGCTCTCATTTTGGTTTTGATTTGCATTTCCCTGATGACCAATGATGTGGAACAACTTGTGTTTATTGACCATTTGAATATCTTCTTTGGAGAAATGTCTATTCAGTTCCTTTGCCTGTTTTGTAATTAGGTTTCCTTTTGTGTTATTGAGTTATGAGTTCTTTGTATATTTGGATACAAATCTCTTATCAGATATATGATTTGAAAATATTATTTTCCATTCTGTGGGTTGTGTTTTCATTTGCTTGATGTATCTTTTACAGCAACAAAGTTTTTAGTTTTCATGTAAATCCAGTATACCTATTTTTTTCCTACTTGTGCTTTTGGTGTTACAACTAAGAAGGCTTTGCAAAACCCAAGTCATAAAGATATATTCCTATACATTTTTAAAGAGTTTTGTAGTTGTAGCTCTTCTAGTTAGATTTATGATGCGTTTTGAGTAATTTTGTGTGTGGTATGAGGAAGGAATCCAACTACATTGTTTTGCATGTGGCTATCCAGTGGTTCCAGCACAATGTGTTGAAGAGATTATTATTTCCCCATGGAATTTCATTGATATAAAATAATTTTTTAAAAACTAAAGCTGGCCTTTAGCCCACACTTTGGTTCATATTTAGCCTACCCTTCCATCAGCTGCCCAAAAGGGAGAATAACAATAAGGGTTGAAACAGGAATTCCCCATCTCATTTGATCGTGCTTTGCCCCACGATCTAAGCTAAATTTCAGAATAAAAAGTATCCCTTTTAAGGGGTTAGGGATAAGAAAGGGAATGTCTGGTTCTACTTTAAAAAAAATAAAAGAGACTCTGAGCTGTGCCCTTTTTCTTCCCACTCTGGGAAATGTGATGGGGACAGAGGGGACCAGTAAGGGAGCACAGGGCAACCCACCTCCGTAGCTTTCATCCCATCACACGATACTGTTTTCCAAAGTCTTTCTTTGTTACATAAAATGCATTAATTAGCAAGACAAATAACATTTGTGAGTTACAAGGCTTAACTGTGGCACTGTGAACTGTGAACATTTAGACATCAAATGAACACATTCTAATTAATGAGAGACTGCTTTAAAAACCAATGAAACCTTGTTCCTACTACCCAAGCACCCAAGATAATTTTGTCTGCAGCACCAGGTTCTGGAAAATGATCATGTTTGAGTTTGAGTAAGTTGTTAGCAGATTTAGGTCTGGATTAGGTACTGTTTCTGTGCTTAAAAACTGCATGGCCTTAGGCAAGTTATCTCAACTCTTTGAGTTTGATTTCAGGTACAAAATGGGATAATGATTAAAAACAACTTGCTGTATTACTGTGAGGACTAAATTAATGAGCTGTCATATGGAAGTACTGGGTCCAGACGTGGCATAGACAGCTCTGCTCTGGGAGAGGGTGTGCCCAGGAAGCCTGCGCTTGGTGAAGGACGTGCTCCCGGTGGGTGCATTGATAGGCTCACCAGGTCAATCGGACCAGGCCTCTGCCTCTGGGCAGATCTGAACTTAGAATCGCCTTTATTGGAAGTTCTCTGTGGACTCAAGGACATTCTCTTGGCCATCCTTACTTTCATGGGAAATAAGTAATGCTGGCTTCTCCCTTCTATGAACCTTTTAGCACAAGTCATCACAGCTTCACTCAACTTGCATGCCCTGAAAGTTCCTTCTCCTGCTTTCCAGGTCAGGGCAGATTCCAGTTAGCATTTGGTTTCATTAGGTCTTATTTCTTTTTGTATGCCCAACACATAGCAGAGTATCTATCACATAAGTGGGTGTTCATGGATATTTGTTTTGAGTAAAGCATGAGGGAACACTCATCAAACCTGTCTCTAGCTATTGAAAATATCCAGGCCAACCTTCTTGGTTTTAGGCTCAAAGCTCCGGGCTTAACCTTCATCCAAAGGTTTGGCGTCATGTGAATAAACCAGGTCTTCTCCCTCATAGTGTGATTTCTGGAGTGCTGGTAAGGCCTCAAAATGTTAACTGTAGTTATTGGTGTCAACATTAACCTGCTGACCCAGATGTGCTCTAAGCCAGTGCTTCTCAGATGTTAATGGGGATACAGGCCACCTTGGGATCTTGTTAATGTGCAGATTCTAATGCAGCAGGTCTGGCGTGAAGCCCATGGCTCTGCATCTCGTCAATGCTCCTGGGTGATGCTGCTGCTCCCAGCCTGTGGACCATACATTGAATGGAAGGCTCTGCTAGGGTTGAATTTTGCTCCCCATCCCCTAAACTCATATGTTGAATCCTAATCCTCAGAATGTGATTTTATTTGAAGATGTGGTCTTTAAGGAGATAATTAAGTTAAAATGAGGTCATTAGAATGGACCCCAATCTAATGTGACAGGTCTTCTTGGAATGAGAGGAAATTAGGACATGGACTCACATAGAGGGACAAGCATGCGATGACATAGGTTGATCCATCTATAAGTTGGGGAAAGAGGCCTCAGAAGAAACTGCGCCTGCGAAACCCCTTGATCTCAGACTTGTAACCTGCAGAACTATGAAGAGAAATAAATGCCTGTTGTTAAAGCCATCCAGTCTGTGGAGCTTTCTTATGGCAGCCCTAGCAAACTAACATAGGCTCTGAGCTGGGGCTTCTCGACTGAAGGTGCATCCAAATGATCTATGATGCTTAAGTTTAGCTTTAAGACCTTCATGGTGAGACCTACTGGGTGAGCATCTCCAGAGTGAACAGTAGGCATGAGTATTTTTAAAAAGCCCCACTCAGGATTCTAATGTGCCACGCTGTGTAAGAACAGTCCCAAAGGGTAGTTTCTCTTGGTGGGAAGTTCTAGTAGGGAGTTGGGTCTCAGGAGACTGGTGATGACCACAAAAGCCTGAACAGAGAACTCTACAGGGAGAATGTGCCCAAGTGGGAGATTTGTCCAGGTGGCTGAGAGAGCTGGGTGAGGAGGCAGAAGATGGAGACCCTTGTCCCCATGTGTGTTCAGTGTCCAGTGTTTCGTTCTGCCCAGCTTTCTCCCCATCTCACCCCCCAGTCAGCTCCCCCAGAGGTCAGTGGGAAAACCATCTTGGACAGAGGATGGGCAGCAGAAATCCTCACTGAATGCCCCATCAAAGAGCAAAGAAGCAGCAGAGGAGTGTTTGAGGGGCTACATCTCTCCCTCCTGGAGAAATAGGAGCGGGGACTGCACCTGCCAGGTTCTGGTTTGTGAAAGCTACAGGAAGCACCCTGGTAGCTCAGTTGGAACTGTAAGAAAGAGTTCACTAAAAAACTTCAACTCCAGGTACATGTGGAAAGTATGGTTTTTCAAGGGCAGCTGCCCAAAGGGCTTAGAACTCTTGCTCTGTAACTAGATCAGTTGAGAACTCAAGATTCAGTAGGAGGCACGTTGGAAAGGGTCTTGATGATGAGGATGAGGTGACATGTAGAGGAGGAGGGAAGCGTGACTGCAGGAGATCAGCACCATGCCTGGGCCAGGGGATCGCCTGCCAGCCAACTGGCAGGTCAGGTGAAGAGTAAACTGATTGCTTGATTTTTTGAAAAGTTTGTGAAATTATTCTTTGAAAATGAATGAGTTATTTAGCTGCAGTTCAAGTACTTGCAGGTGGAATAAATCATGGAAGGAGACAGTAGAAGGGAAAAGTAGATTATAGCAGAGCCCAGCCCCCTAGTTTATAAGCGAAAACATCGCCAGCATTCCCAGTGGAGTTCTGAGGCTCTGTTACAGAAACCAGCCGGTGGTTGGAGAGGGCTGGGATGCTTAGTATCTCAGGAGACTTACTGAGACTGCGCTTGCTGTCCATGGTGCTGGCATAGCAGCTTCAAGCTCTCTGGCCAAACAATACTCTTAAAAAAATTTTTTTTTAGAATTTATTTATTTATTTTTAAAGAGAGGGGGAAGGGAGGAAGAAAGAGAGGGAGAGAAAGAAACATCAATGTGTGGTTGCCTCTTGCACAGCCCCTACTGGGGACCTGGCCCACAACCCAGGCATGTGCCCTGACTGGGGATTGAACTGGCTACCCTTTGCTTCTCAGGCCTGCGCTCAATCCACTGAGCTACACCAGCCAGGCAAACAAACAACACTCTTTAAAAAAATATTTTTTAAGATTTTATTTATTTGTTTTCAGAGAGAGGGGAAAGGAGGGAGAAAGAGAAGGAGAGAAACATCAGTATGTGGTTACTTCTCACCTGCCCCCTACTGGGGTCCTGTCCCTGACTGGGAATCAAAACAGCGACCCTATGGTTCGCAGGCCAGTGCTCAGTCCACTCAATCCAAGCCACACCAGCCAGGGCCAAACAGTACTCGTGGTATCCTTTACTTACCTGCTCTCTGTCTTCTGTTTGGTTCCCAGCCTAAAAAGTGAGAATATGGTCAAGGTCATACCATTAGAAATCTACAGACATCTACAAGCAGGACTTTCCTCTTTTCTTTGGCTGCTGCCTGCAGCCACGGCCACGGTGATTTGGTGGCGAAACTGGCCACCAGAGAGGCAGTATTATTTTGGTGAGGACGGCAGCGGGGGGTGGGGGGTGGGGGAGGGGGAATCAACTTTGCTTAGAGGCTGACGGTGGAAAATGAGAGGTTTGAGAAAACGTGGGGTCAAGTCTTTTTCTTTTAAAATCTGTTTAAAAACAGTGTGTGAGAGAGTCAGAGACTCAGTCCCCTTGCTGCAGTTTCTGCCCCTGCGGACTGTGGTTCCTTCCTCCAGCTCTCAGTGGTCTTCACCCATGGCCCGTGATGTCACTGGCCTGGGCTGTGGCCCAGTCTGGAGGTGGATAAAGCTTCAGATGATACTCTTGAGAGGAGGCTTTCAGAACCTCCCCGCATCGGTACCTTTTCCATCCTCCTTCATTTGTATACAGGTGCAGTCAGGTCAAAATGAATAAGGAGCACACAGTCTTTTGAGAGAAAGAAGTTGCAAAGGGTAAGCTTCAGGATGGTCCCCAGGCACTTTTAGTATCAGATTAAAATGTATTGTCTGAGTTACCACCTTCTCTCTTAGGGGTTTTCATGATACTAAAGCCGTACGTGTATAAGCTGGTGTGAGGTGCAGCTTGCCCCTTGGCGGGCCGGTCCTAGGTGGATGAGGCACTCAGCTGTCACTAGTTGTGACTGGTGGACGGTCACACTCTTGCCTTCGGGTCTCCCAGACGTATCCCTTCTCATTCTGCTCATAGCTCCTGTGGGTAGAGGGCTGCCCCGCAGAGCCAGGTGTGGGGAGTTGAGGGTTGTCCAGGCCCTTTCCTGTTCCTCGTCTCTGACCACGCTGGAGCTCAGTGCTGACCATTATCCCCTCCTCCTGGACTAGGTGAGTGGTCTGAGGCGAGTCGTCCCTGAGCCCTGATTTCCTCCTTTGTAAATCGAGGGGCTCCTCCTTCCATTTCTATTACTCTTTGAAATGAAGTAAAAAGTTCTCACTGTGAGTTGATAATCAATTAATATTGGAAGGATGAATTGATTGTATTGTATAAAATAAGGTTTGTAGATTTTAAGTTAATGTGTGGATTCCAAATACATAGGCTCATTTGTTCTTATAATCGGTCATTTGCTGAATTTTTCCTGCTTATCATGGAATCACATAAATGAAAGGGAGCATGTTTCTAGAATAACATAATTTTTGATCCTTGGTTATATCCATGTGGTAAGACTTACTAAGGGTGTTAAACACATTATACCAATAGATAGGTATTGCTCTCACTTTTTTAGCTAGATAAACCCTTTTTTAGCTAAGAATATTAAAATGTTACCTAATTCAGACTCATCTGTCTCCTAGAAGAATTGAAATGCTATACAGAAAATTCACAAAAGATAAAAGAGAACTGGGCTGACTTTAACTAGGATGGTTTGGGTCTGTAGGCAGATTTTAGACAAAGGTATTGATCAGAAAGACGGGAATAACAGACTGTGGGCCTATCTGCCAAAAATACTGTGAGCCAGGGTGGCAGCAAAACCTGAGAAATCTCCCCCAAATTATGTTTCTCTGACACAGGGCAAGGGCCATTGGTAGCTTTTTAAGATCTTAGAGGTAAGCACTTCTCTGACAAGCTCTACCCGGTCAGGCTGAGCCCTGAGTCAGGGCTCTGCGGGTGCCCTGGTCCCTGGGGAGGAATCACGGTGCCCTTGTCCAGCCAGGAGCCCTCAGTCCCCTTGTTCTGCAGGCGGCCAGGTCCCCTGGGGGATCTCAGGGACTGTGGCACTGATGGGCTCAGCAGGGTTGGCGTCTCATGACAATTTCTCGCTCTCTCTACTTGCCCCCTCTTTCTCGAGGGTGAGGCCTCTGGGGAGCGGTCCTGCCAGCAGGGCTTTGCTACATCCCGGACTCGGGACACCTGCTAAACCTGGCTTTTTATTATTTTGTACCGATTATGCTCCCTACACTGTGCATGGGCCCTTAGATAGGATCTCTTTTAAGCCACCAAGGCCTGCAGGGTAGGTGTTACTTCTGTTTGACAGAAAAGGCAGCAGACCCAGAAAGGAACAGAAGTTCATGTGGTCAGTAAATGGCAGAGCTGGGTGTTGATCTAGCTCTCGCTCACTCCAAATCCCTTGCTCTCTCTGTCTCTACAGACAGATTACACTGGAAATGCGAACACTTTAGTGGTTTTTAGTCTGGCTGTTTCAGGGGCCCACGTTCATGCTGGATTCTCCCTGGAAGAGCCACTGCAGGATAGAAATGCTGGAACTAGGAAAAGAACAGACCACACGGGCCCCAAAAGAGGACACGCCACTCAGTTAGGATGTGGTTGTGAAACGTAATTCTTCTGAGTGTAAACAAATGGCATAGTCATGCTTAGAATGTTCTAAGTTGCCTTTGACTGTGTGAATCTTTTCAATGGGCTATTTAAGAAATTCTACCATCTTTGCTTGATGCATGAAGCATATGTTTGCTCATGTAAGGGGGGGAACCATGAAATCGTCTCAACCTTGGAGAATATTTACAGCTATAGCAGCAGTCATTGCTTCCCTTGGGCCAAACGTGTTTGCCCAAACCACATGTAAGTAGTTCCTCTCACCTCAGGTGGATGGCGTAGCGTCTCCAAGGGCAGAGCGTTCTACAAGGGCTTTGTTAATTTTATGGTTTACAAAGGACAAGGAACTCTTTGAGACATTTTCGTTCAGCAACTTGTGGACAAGAGTCATTGAAGTAGAGGGGTTCTTAGAAATCACTTAGATTATATTAAAATTTACTCTACCAACCAAAAAAGCGTTCCTATGGAGGCCACATTCATGGAGGGCCTGCTACATGCTCAGCTCGATGCTGGGGCTTCTAGATGTCAACCTCACGCAGCCAGCCACCTCCCCAGCCTTCCATCTCAGTGTCCACTTGTTCTGTAAGCTCCCAGGTCCCAGCACCTGAGCATTTGTGATCTTTTGAACATGCTGAGCCCTTCCTTCCCTCTGGGCCTTTGCCAGTGACGTGCCTTTGGCCTGGAGTCCCCTCCCCCACCACACCCTTAGCATGAGCTTTTCCTCCTGCCTTGGACATGCCTCCCCTTAGGCATGCTTTCTTTACTCCTCAGCTGGATGAAGCCCACGCCCAACTTATCTTGCTTTCTTTCTAAGAATGGTATTTTTAATCCTTCGGAGGACTTCCAATTTGTAATTACATATTGATTTGTTGGCTGATTTAGTTTCTGTCTCCCTGACTAGTCTGTGAGCTGTGTGAGGCAAAGGCCACGTCCGATCCGCTCACCAGAGTTTCCTTAGCACTAGCAAGACTGCTGGCACTTCGTGGGTGGGCACTGATAAATACTTACTGATTTTGGAATTAGTCTTACAAGCCCCAGTTGATGCCACTGAAGATCAGAGAGGTAGTGCGACTTCTCAAAGTCACCGCATAGTGAATGGCAGAGCCGGGACCCTAACCCAGTTCCCGACTCTCAAATCCAGTGCTCCCTTCACTTTACTGTGCTCTGAGACTTTTACTTATTTAGAGAACAAAGCTTTTCTTGCCTCCTTCCTAGTCTGATATCCTTTCAGCTGTTACAGTTATATCTCAGCCCAGGGTTAGAGAGTGTCCCGAATGAGGCACCTGCACACGTCAGACTGAGAACACTTTGAAGAAGACAGTATGTCCTCAGTTACTGGGACTCCCTGGGCTCAAGCCCTCACTGTCCAAAGGTGGCAGAGCTGTGACTGGAGACAGGGCTGGGTTGACTCCTGTCTCTGTTCCCAGAACAGATGGCACATGGGTTTGTCTCATGGGGATACAGTCAATGGAAAGACTGATTTCGAACAGCCTCATGGGTGGCAAGAAAGTCCATTTGGCAGGTGTTAGAAGGCAGGGAGCAGCCTCTTTCTTGCTGGATCTGAAAAGACCTCTTTGTGCACGAAAGAAAGACCCTGAGCATGACTATTGGAGGCCAGTGGGCTCTAAAGAGCTGGGAGAGGTGTTTGGAACAAGCTCTGGAAAGTGGGCTTTTGATCTGCCCCTGGATGCTGACCAGCAAAGCCCATTTTGCCTTTCCTCCCAGGGAAGGCTGTTTTTGTGGGTTTGACTCATCATAAATCATTGATTTTGGAGTGGCATTGTTCTGCTGCCTGGCTTGCTGTTGGGGCTGCTGTGTCAGTCTTGAGCTGGTGCCCCCAAGTCCATCAGGAGCCCCGCTTTGCCAAGGCCAAGATGGCAGAGCCAGTGGAGGGGTGATATGCCTGCTGTCTCTGGAGCCCAGTTTGGACACAGCAGTTAATCTTTGTGTTCTGCATGCAACACTAACCCCAACTTTTACATGAAAATTAATGACTTGCTCTGCTCTCTCACTGCTGATCAACCCATGGCCTGGGATGTGTTCTCCAGCTTCTCTTCCTGTTCTGAAGGCCTTTCTTCTGGGACAGGCACTTAATGCTTTCCTTCTTCTCATGTGTGTTCAGGTTCAGCTTCCTTCCCCAACTTCAGGGAGGACTCCAAGGCTCACACAACATGCTGTACCTTCCAGACCACGCAGTGCTGTGAGCACCAGGTGCTCCACAGAGACTTGGACTTGAATCACAGATAGTGGCAGCAGGAAGGGACTTGGTGATCACGTCACAGGGTTTCCACCCTGGGCTCTGTGGAGCCCGCCAGCCTTTGGCAAGAGGTAGGGAGGGGCAGGGCTGCTGAAGCTCCCTTCCCTTCCCCTCCCACTGAAGCAGCCACTCTTCATTTGTTTTACATACCGAACTTCTTTCTAAAATGTTGCTTGATTTAAGGGCTCATGTTTGTCAAACCTGGGTTTGACAAACTCTAGTCTAATTCAAATCCTCTGGGGAGATGCAATGGTGATCTTTATAAATATTCATAGAAATTCTTCACTTAAAGGGAGATTTTGAGCTCTTGGCAGATAACCTATTACTTTTAATTTTATCTGAGTGGTATCCATGTAGTAGAATGTGTTCAGGATTTTGCACAAGTATATGTATTTTTTCATATGTGCACATAATGCATACACACACGTGTTTCCTCCCATCCAGAAGCAGTCATGCGTTGTCTTTTAACACGCTGCTGAACATTTTTGTTCTCCCTTAGAGTCATTTCACTTTGCCTTAAATTGTAATTGGCTGTGTACATTTCTCTGTCTTGGTAAACTCCAAGTCCTTTAAGGTTTGAGACTCTTAACTAATTATCTTTGTAGCTTTTTTAACACCTAGCAATGTGCTCTGCACATGCAATTAAGGAATTAGTATTTTTGTTGGAGAAAAACCATGAAGTAGAAAAAATATTGACTAGGGAGCCCAGTTGGTAAGAATACAGTACACTGTTATGAAACCAGAATTTCATGAGTGGACCCCATAAGAACCTGGTTAACTTCCCACAGGGGAGAATGCCACCTGGACGCAGACTGTGCCCTGGCTGTCTGTCTCCCACCTGTGTGCTGTCGTTCGCAAGGTGGGACCCAGCAGACGGTCCTGACAGCTCAACGCAAATCAATTTCAATCACAGGAAAAACAACCCTGGGGGTGGGGCTTACTATGGAAGGCCAAGAATATAGTTTTGTAAGAGAATTTATGGGTATGATGATGAATTTTATACATCACCTTGACTGGGCCACTGGGTGCCTCTGTGAGGTGTTTTTTGATGGAGTTAACCTTGGACTCAGTAGACTGAGTAAAGCAGATTGCCCTCCCCAGGGTGGGCGGCACCAGTTAGTTGAAGGCCTGAACAGGACAAAAAGGCCTCTTGTGAATAAGAAGGAGTTCCACTCTGCCTGAGACATTAATTAGTCTCAGACATTAGTCTCAGTCTCAGTTGAGCTGAGACATTAGTCTTTTCCTGCCTTTGGACTAAAACTGAAAAATTGGCCTTTCTTGGGTCTCAGACCTGCCTGATTTCAGACAGCACCTTACCCCATCGCTCTTCTGGTTCAGGACTTTGGACTCAGGCCGGAAAGACATACGGGCTCTCCAGGGTCTCCAGCTGGCCAACTGCAGATTTTGAAACTTCTCAGCCTCGGTAGTTGTGTGAGCCAATTTTTTCTTATAATACATTCCTTTCTCTCTATATACACATCCCATTTGTTCTGTTTCTCATGAGAATCCTTGTCAATACAGATTTTCATACTGAGAAATGGGGTGTGACCACAATAAATGTTTCCAAATGCACTAGTAGCTTTGGAACCAGGCAGTGGGTAGAGGCTGGGAGAGTTTGGGGGCACATGTGAGAAATGCAAACATGAAGAGCAACTCCGGTGAGAACTCAAACAGAAATGAGGGACATGTTATTGGAAACTGGAGGAAAAGCATCCTTCGTCATAAAATGGCAAAAATTTGACAGCTGTGTTCTAGTATTTTGTGGAAGACAGAACTCATAAGCAATGAAATTAGATATTTAGCTGAGGAGATTTCTAAGCCAAGTGTTGAAGAAGTAGCTTTGTTCTTCCCTACAGCTTATAGTAAAATGCTATAGGAGAAAGATAAATTAAAGAATGACTTGTTATGCAAAAGGGAGCCGAAATTTGAAGATTTGGAAAATCTCAGCCTTCCCATACTGCAAAAAATGAGAAACCATGTTTTGAAGAGAACATCAGGAATGTTCTTTTCAAAAGAACTTATTGGCTCATATGAACAGAAACACTGCCACTCTGAATGCAAGAGGACAGAGATGGGGCAAAATGAAGGAAGGTTGTTGGACTTACTGGATTTGACAGGACAGGAGCATGAAGTTATTTGGCTACAAATGTGTGTTCTTCAAGAAGAGGGAAGATGAACCTGAAGGCAAATCAGAGGTCATCAGGGCCAAACTTTAGTTCCACAGGACAGATGGCCTCTTCCCAAAGCTTTGGTGTGAGACCATGGGGCAGGGCCCCCCAGAACTATGGGGGTGGGAGCCTTGCCTGGCAGGACATTTGGGGTGGGCACCATCTAGAGCTGTGGGGGCGACCCTGCCACAACACAGAGCCTGCAGGGCACAATCAAAGAGGATTATTCTTGGGAGTTAAAAGCTGCTATAATTTGCCTCATTAGGTTTTGGACCTATGTGATATTCAGACTTTATGCTGGAATGAGTTAAAACTTTGGGGCCTGTCGGGATGGACTGAATGTATTTTGTATACAAGAAGGACCTCCATTTTGTTGGGGCCAGAGATAGAATGGTATGGACTGAATTGTGTGCCCCTAAAATTCATTTGTTGAAACTATAATCCCCAGAGCATTTGGAGAGAAGGGCTTTAGGAGGCAGAGTTAGGTGAGGACATAAAGATGGGGTCCTAATCTGGTAGGACTGGTGGCCTGATGAAAGAGGACAGGAGATTGTTCTCTCTGTGTGTATGCGCTGAGGAAGGGCCATGCGAATATGCAGCAAAAAGGTTGCTGTCTGCTGCAAGCGAGTAAGAGAGTCCTCACCAGAAACTGAACTTTACTGGACCTTGGTCTTGGACTTTCCATCCTCCAGGATTGTGAGAAAATGGAGCCAACCGGTCTTTGGCATTTATTGTGGCAGCCTGGCCCGACTAATGCAGTGCGATGCCTTGAGATCACTCTTACACTAATGGTCTAGGATCTATGTGTTGAATACACATCACTGTGTCTTGATAGAACTCAACGCAAATGCTTACTGCGTTGAACTGAATTTATTAAGACAGGGTCAGGAGAAAGCCATGTGACCAACTAGCCAAGGAGAGACATGAGCCTTGGAAGATTTATATTGTTCATGCTCCAAACTCTCTATGTCAAATCATCTTCTAAGCAGGGGTGTCCAACCTTTTGGTGTCTTGGGGCCACACGTTAAATACACAAACACTAATGAAAGCTGATGAGGAAAAAAAAAAGGTTTTAAGTAAATTTATGATTTTGTATTGGGCTGCACTCATAGCCATCCTGTGCTGCATGCGGCTAATGGGCTGCAGGATGGACACCCCTGTCAGACTAAGGTGTAAAAGTATAGGCAGGAGAAATCACACACTGAGTAATGTAATTCAACATTTATTGGATGTTTACTATCTATAAGATATCTTGCTAAGAAGGAGTTCCTCTCTGAGGAGAAGATATTAAGATTCCTGAGATGTGGTCTCTGCCTTCCAAGAACCTGTATCTCTGTGACATTCCTGCCTCACAAATTATTTCTTTTTAAATTTCTTTTTTATTTATTGATTTGAGAGGGAGGGAGGGATTGGGGGGGAGAGAAACATTGATTTGTTGTTCCACTTACTGATGTACTCATTTGTTGCTTCTTGTGTGTGTCCTGACCGGAGATCGAACCTGCAACCTTGGCATAACAGGACTGTCACCAACTGAGATACTTGGCCAGGGCTCACAGATTCTTAACCTCATAAATAGATGTTATCAACTTTTAATGTTCTTCAGGCTGAGATTACCCAGTGATTATAACTATTCATCATCTTCAAGGACAACTGTCTCTAGTGATCTGGCCCAGCCTGTCGTTTGGTCTTCCACTCTTCCCTGACTTGTATCTACTCTTAGAGCTTGGGGACTGGCTACATTCTATCTAGCTTTGTTTCTGGTCATCTCAGTCAGCAGGGAGGTGCTAAACAAACTTCTAAAAACTGGGAAAAGGAATAATGGGGTCATGTGTTACTACTGTTGCATGAACACTTGACTTAGGTCTGGCAGGAGATGCTAGCAGATGAAATTTAAATTTTGGTATGATTTCCTGATTGACACTAGTGATTGTAATGAAACTTCGCTTCTAACCAGGGATTATGATTTGCAGTCGCTTGACTCGAATTAAAGCAGGCATCTCTCGCGCTGCTTTGCTGCTGCCTTTGCTCCCGCATTTGCTCCCCGGCCATGGCGCCAGTAACAGCCCATTTTAGCTTTTGGATCAGGTGTCACTCAGCACATAAATGATGAAACTTTGTTACCTTGCTTTGAAATCTAGTATTTAACTCATATGGCGGTTTCTAGGGGCAGAGCCTCTATTGACTTCCCCATGGAAAATGCGAAAAGAACTTCACTTTCTTGTTGACAGTGCCTTGGCCTTCCTTCAATAATGGAAAAGGCTGTGATATTTAAATTTGTGGGGAAATCAATCAGACATCTGTGGGTTAATTTGCAATATTTACATGCTACAATTAGTCACATTATGTTTTAATTATGTTAATTAAACTCATGTTCTAGAGAGTAGGGATTTACTCTTTTTTTTCCTTGAATTCCCCCAAGTGTATGCCTGGAAGCTGCTCCCCCGTGGTTTTGTGAGACAGGGTCCTTTTTTTTTTTTTCATTGTTATGACCCCAGAACAATTCTGGCATATCATAAATGCTTAATAAATCCCGACTGAATTGAATTATACATACACAGACATAGCTTGGAAAATCCATGGTGGTAACTCCAGTGGTTTCTAAACTTGTTCTCAGCATAAAACAAATGCCTAAATTTGCTAACTCACACAAATGCTCTGCAAGTCTTCCTTTGCCCATTCATTTTACTGCATTAGCAAAATGAATAAAGCAAAAGTCCACATGCACGGCAAAGGATGAGAGAAAAGAGAAAACATATTTTGATGTCAATTTTATGGTAGGCACAGTGTAAGGACCTTTCACATACATTATCTTATCACCAAAGTACTTTTTCCTTTGGCTCAGCAGGTTGTTTTTAACAAAAAGCCAACTGAAGCAAAAAGGGAATTGCAACTTGGCTTGTTGGAAATCCCTAAAGACATCAGAGGCTGCTTAAGAGGATTAATAAAAATGGGTTTAACATTTTCTCTCACTGCTAACTCATCACCTGTTGGGCAAACAGTTTTCTAGGTGATACACTGACAGTAAGCCATATTGCACTACCAGCTCATTATTTCCTACTCAGTCAGAGTCTTTGACTATTTACCTGGAACATTTCTGAAGCCGGGCTGTAGGTGGGGTACAGACGGAACACAGGTTGCCTCCTTCCAATGTCTATGTTTTAAAAGGAGGGGCAGCTGTAATAGAATAAACCATATTTTTAAAAAAGGAGATGAAATAGGTGACATTGTGTTAAATGGGCTCTTTAAACAAAATATGATTACAAACAGTATATGATTGTCCTCCATCCCTGGCTGGAAATGAGAGCATTAGTGCTGTGAGCTTTCATCCACAGACATGTACAAATGAACGTGACCCTGCGACTCTCCGCTGTTTGGTTATTTTTAATTAGCCTTGACCTCCCCAGGCCTACCTTTGTGTGGGGCAAGATGCATGAATGCAGAGGGACCAAGTAATGTCCATTTAATGGCAGTCCATCCCCATTATGTCACGTGCTGGAAGATCTGACTTCACAGACGAAAGACTCTGAACCCAAAGACCTGCGGACAACAGGTACAGAGTAGAGTTATAGAACAGAAACATCAGCCTTCAGCAGGAAAGGGAGAGTGTGCTTGTTAAATGGCCAGCTTGGTTCTTCCACCTTTTGAAGTGGTAAGCACATTAGTGGTTGGTTTCTTAATAAATTATACAACAGGATGTTCCAGGGGGGTCCATTTCCAGAAGGTGATTGTCTAGCATCATGGAGCACCGAGCACCGTCAGCACCATTAATGGCCCATCAGGGTCTAGTGGTCTAGAAATGCTACTCCCATGTTTCCTGAAAACACATTAATTCAACCTGACAACAAGAAGAGCTAGGCACCAGACAGCTGATACACTGTAATATCATCCCTTTCCTCACTTCTCCTAAGAGAGCTCTCCGTACCTACTGCGGGTCTGGTGATGTGTCCATATTGGATGATTTTGAATATACTACAGGCATATTCCTTACTTGTTTTAGAGGAAAAACTATGTAATTTATAACTCCGCTTACTGCCTTGTTCATACACAGAATGAGTGAGGGAATGTGGGTGGTGGGCCACCATCCCCAGCTGGGAAACAAGAGCTTCTTAGATTTCCTGCAATCTACCAAGTTGTCAACCTCATCATCACTGAGGAGTTTTCAGCCTGTCTTACCTAAATGCCAGCTCTGTGGTCACAAGAAATCTGAAAACAGTAACACTAGGACCACACAGTGGAGGTGTGAGTAGTAGACACCATGACTAAAGGAGCCTGCTTTGTGCCTGGCACCTAGTGGCCACTCCGTGAGTGTTCACTGAATCTGCACCTCCACTATCCTGGGTCGTTGCCTCATTGAAGCATTGTACTCTGGCTACTATAGAGTACGTGTTTTTCATCATGTGCACTGTTAGCTCAGTCTATTGCGATCTGTGTTCCTTGTCCACCTGCCAACCTAGAAAAATTGTCTTCATGTCTCCAAATGACAAGTTTGATTTTTTTTTTTAGGTAACACTTTTTTGCATTTTCAGTTTTATGGTGGTAGAGTGCTGTAGAGTATTGTTATGTTCAAGGAATAATTTAGTGTCTTATCAAGATAATTAAGACCTTACGTGTCATGTAGTTGAGCTTTCTGGTCATGGTAAGGAGGAAGCAATATGCTCTTGTGCTATTTTTGGCTAATAGAGCAAATGGGAAATCCAGATCCGATGGGAGTACAAAGCCAAATTTGCAAGTATGTTAGATTTACTAAGTACCTGGCTGCCTATTGGGTCAGTGTCCATCATCAGCTTGCAGTGAATGGATTTCGAGTACTCAATGGGGTATTTCTGTGGAAGTCTGTTAAAGACGCAGCTCATGTTGTACCCAATTTAAAACCTGTCTATCAGAAGTTCTCAGGGTTCTCATATCCTATCATCCAATGTGTGTGTGTGTATGTATATATATTTTTTTAATCCCCCCTAGAGTGTGTGTGACACCAAGCCTCTGTCCCTGCATCTCCCCCACACCTCCCATCATGCTGCTTATATTCCAGCAGTATTTACAATCCATTAGGGTTATTTGTAGATTCATATATTCCTAGAAAAAAGATAGCCCCTTGAAATATACAGGGGAAAACCCTTTTAGTGGACACTTTCCCCCTTAAAAAATAAGCGAAGAGATTGCAGAAGCTTTGCAGTAAAACATGTCAAGAGCTATTGTTCCAACGTAGGCTCAAGATTTCGTATCCTCATGGCCCTATTATCTTCTCCCCACGTCCAAGAAGGTTGCTTAAGTTGTCACAGTGGGTGGCAGAGAGAAACATGTAAGTTTCTTAAGTGGTCTTAAGAACATCTACATTTCATCTAGCTTTACAGAGGAATAACAAGTTACCATCTCAAAATCAATTATTATTTTTCCTAGCCTGTCTCATATTCTAAAATCCAGCCTTGACTGTGCAGGCCACAAAATAAACCTCTCATTCCCTAAAGGCTCTCTTTGTAGCATGGAAGATCCCCGAAGCTTAGGGCTGGAAGCAACTAGCTGAGAACAGGTAACTGTGAGTCTCCTGGCCTTACTGTGGGCCTTGGAGGCTGGTCTGTGGAAGTGATAAAATGAGAGTGAACCACCATGGCTCTCTTTTAGGAGAGGACAGGTATGAATGCACTTAACTAACTGATGAGAGTAGTTGCGAGGAGGGTGAGGCATAAACTAATGAGTCTCTTTAATACTTAAATGGTAATGAACAAGAAACAGCCCCCCATATGATCCCATTCATGACTGACCATTTTGGAGGCTCAGGTTTTGGATTGTTTCTTAAGTAGCAGGGACAGATTTTTGCAGAAGCTAGTGCTCTGTTTGCCTGACCGCCTTTCTGATTACTGGCCCATATTTATTTGCAGGACAGCTGGTCTGGTGTCCATTCATGTGGAGAAAGGTAACAGGCCAAGATAAGATTCAGAACCATGAGTTTGACCTCCTTAGGTGAAGTGTGCTCACCAGCAGTACAAACCATGGCATCCTTCTTCCTGATGGTTTTGGTGAGCTTGTGACTCATTGGTGTTCGTTTATTTAAACAGCAGCAAGGAAGCAGCTGTTGTGTAGAAGACCTGAGGGGCATCCTGTGTCTGAAATGGTACTTCCACAGAAAACTTCGAATGCTGACCCAGACCACCCCTTGGCCTTTCCACTATCCCTTGAAAACAGACTCTTCACTTTCTCTTCAATATCTCTAGAGAAGACTCCAAACTTGCTTTTGCAAAGCCCACTTTGCAAAATGCTAGAAGCAAGTTCTCCCAAATGCCCCATCCCAGGCCCGCGTGCTGTGATGTTATCATTTGCATCTCGCCCTTTTCTGATGAGGGGCACAGGAGAGCCCAGCACACCCAAGGGCCCCTCCTGCCTCGTCCAGGGCTGCCTGGGTGCAGTAATTTTGAAAAGTAGCCCCAGTTAATGTCAGTTTTAGTTTCCATGGTCTTTTCTTGTTTGCCTTTATTTTTTTTACCCCTTCGCAATATATTTTCTTTTCCTGGCTTTTCATGTAACCCACCCAAAGAGTGGAAACACTTAGGAGAACGGCTGATGTGTTTTCATTTTTTCAGATCTAGGCTGATTTTTTGAAAGAAAATAACTCCACAGCCATAACGTAAGTGTGTACATTGCCTTCTCCGAAAGGAAAGTGCCCAACGCAGTTCACGCTGTGGATGGGAGACATCTGTTCTGTGGCCGGTGTTGTCAGGGACTGAGGAAGATAAACATGTGATCGGATTTTCCCTGGAGCAGCCTTTTGGAAAACCTCAGAGTGTGTGTGCACGTGGGTACCCACACAGCCCCCCACCCACGCCTTGCTCTCCCAGCCCTGGGTAGCTTGCTCATGGGTCCCAGGGTCATTTCCTTAGCCCAGATAGACCTCTCTTTAGCTAGATAGTCAAGAGGGTCTTTATTTGTCCTGGAGAAAGAATCCAGCCTAAGAGTGCTATGGAAATTCCTTCCACTGTGAATACAAAAGAGTTTTGTTTTTTTTTTTTTTTAATCTATCTTCTGAGTTTTTTAAAAAAAGATTTTATATACCTTTTAAAAGATTTTATATTTTTATTTTTTAAAGATTTTACATTAAAGAACTGAGTGTCCAGGAATGAATGGGAATTAGCCAGATTGAGACAAGGAAGTTGTTCTGGACAGAGGAAATGCCTGGTGCCGAGGTCCAGGTACACTTGAGAGCATGGAATCTCTGGGGACCTCCAAGAGCTTCTGTGCAGACTTGGGTCTAGAAGAAAAGAAGCCAGAGAGATGGGGCAGACTTAGATCACGAAGAACACTGTGAGCCATGGTAGGCACTGTGGGCTTCTGCAGGTGGCTGGGTGTCACTGAAAGACCTGAAGCAGGTATTTCAGAGAACGGGCTGGAATAGATGAAGTAAGCTTGGAGGCGGAGAGGCCCATTAAGGAGGCTATTAGAATTGTTTAATAACAAATAATGAGGGTCCTGACCTGAGGCAGAGGCAGTGAGTCAAGCTTTCCCTGCCTCCCCAGGACATGCTTAATTGATTTGTGTTGCTCCCAGCAGCCAGCGTGTCTGCCAGGCTGTCCCCGCTGCCACTGACCTTTCATCACTTATCTTTGCCTGCTTTGCCTTTCTGCACTGCAATTCACGAACCTGCCTCTCCCGGTAGACCTCGATGTGTCCTTTCTATCTTAGTTTCTGCTGCACAAATACTGTGCCTGGCACAGGTTTTTGATTCATGATGGGAACAGGATCAGTTTCTCATGGCTGTAGCCTAGAGTCCTTTCTGGGACATTCTAGGAAGAAGAGGTTGTTGGTAAGGATGGATGAGGGAGGAGAATTCTTTTGTTCTACGATAAATTGGGAGGGGGCGGTTGACAGATAAGCATTTCCTATGACTTCCCTTGGACTCCACCAAAGTGCATCGGCATTATTCCGGGACTTCAGGTAGTTTCTTGGCAGGCTTCCTGTTACACAGCTTCTGTTACACAGGCTTCTCAGTAATTTTACATGACTTCTGTGCCACCTCTTAAAAATCTATTAGACTTCAACACAAGTGATTAGAAATAGGAATAACCAATAGGAAATTGGTTATCTGATGGTTTTATAACCAATGTCCAAGTGCAAACCTGTCTACCCTCAACACTGTAAGTGAAGCCCTGCTCGCTTCCCTATAAATTCTGTGGGGTGGCCATTTATTTAGCTAAGGAGTTTGCACATTGTTTTTATCTTATTAAACATAAAAGCCTATATGGAAGCTGATACAGAAATCAGATTTTCACAAGGACCTGTTTTCACTGAAGCCAATGTTTTTGGGGCCCAACATGTTGTCCAGGTGCCCACTTCCGCATCCCATCACCAGTTCTAAATAAAGGGACTGCAAAAATCACTAATTAAGCCCATTGACATTTCCTCCCTAACTGTTCACTTCGGTCCAGTTTCTCTTAAGTTTCAAGCTACTATCACAGGAAGTTTTTCACAAGTACGTGGTGGCTTTGTTTCCATGGTCTAAAATGCTCCCCATCTTTCGGGCCCTGGTGTCTTCCAAGAAGAGGGGGATTTGGATCCTTTTCTGCCTCCCTCCCTCCCTCCCTTCCTCCCAGGCTTTCAGATACCATTCTTTTCCAGGACTGACTGGAGGGCATTCTTGCACCTCACAGTAAGTGCCTACAAAAACCCTGAATCGGAGGTGATTATCATTTAGATAAAAGATTTCTTTGAAAGGGTAAATGTTAAGAAGGTAATGTTTCCCTTGAATTCACAGGTTTTTTTTCTGGTTAAATTTTAATTATACCTCATGGGGTTCTGCCACATGTGAATGTATTTAATGGCCTGTGGGCTTTTACTGATTGCGTTAAAATTAATACTTGGCTCTACAGGGTAAGAGGCTGAACTCTGTTCCTAAACATTTTTTTTTTTTTTTCAAGATTACTAAGAGGTTTAGAGGGATCCAAGAGACTCTAGTTTGTTTGTGCCTGCATGTGAAAATGTGGCTGTTTATTTTTCTTGAACGAACCCAAATTATTTGGTACATAAAATTTGGTAAAGAACTACTTATTAGAAGAAATGAAAGACATTCTATGGGTATGAGTTTGTAGGCACTCTGTCGATGACATCCCATTTCTCCTCCTCTGTGTTTAGAAGGCCTTACCACACGTGTGCAGAAGCTGACCAAGGCTGGGGGGGGGGGGGGCGGGGGCGAAGGGCCCTCTGTCAGCCACTCAAGGCAGCTTTGTAATAAATTCTTTCTGTCTAGCAAAGTAATTCTGAGGTTGTAGCTTACTTTTAGAAATCTGATTTATAATCACAACATATTCAGTAATTTTCCACTCTCTTAGGGTTATCATTCACCTAGAAAATGGTCTTTGCAAATAAGTGTATTTACCCAAATTCCTGAAAATAGTCCTTTCTTGGTACTTCCCAGGTATTGTTACAGATCACTAATAATCTAGAGTAAAGAGAAGAGAACCTTAAAGCTATGACTTAGGGATCTGGTAGTTCTTTGAAGAACTATCTGCAAAGATGGTAAAGTATCTCCAAAATGATTTAAATTCCTAAAATTCAACTTATACATACCTTTTTTTTCTGAGAAATGCAACACCTACTTAACAATGCCGAGAAGAATATAGCAACTATAATTTGCTGTTTGATTCATTGTATAATATGTAAGACATTTCATATGTTCTAATGTTCTTGAGAGCTGCAAACCTTCCAAGCCTAGTAGAATAAACTATAAGAGAGGAAGAAAAAATAGAAGATCTGAGAAGACTGAAGAACTGGGAAAATGGGCTCATCAAATTATGCCAAGATACTTGGAATTATCCCTTTGAGCTTCAGATGCTTGAGTGTCCAGTATGTAGGTTTAAGCAGAGGATCACCGAACATCTGATCAGGATCAGACCAAGGCCATGACCTTTTCTGCAGACCTCACCAGGAGGTCTCTGTTTTAGAACCGTGTAGGAATTGGGTAAATCAGGATATATCCAGAGAGGACTGACTGTATAAAGGAGGTTCTGGAAGCCATTTTGTTTGAGAAACTGTTAAAGAAACAAGGACTATTTACCTGAAAAAGGGAAGATTAGAAAAAATTATCCTCACCCAAGGATATGTTTATTGATTTGAGAGAGAGAGAAACATTGATTGGCTGCCTCCTGTGAGCCTGTGAGCACCCTAACCTGGGATCCAACCTGCAACCTAGATATTTGCCCTGACCCGTGATCGAACCAGCAGCGCTTTGGTGTACAGGATGATGCTCCAACCAAGTGAGCCACCCGGCCAGGGAAAGGGAAGATTTTTGGTAAAGAGGTCATGAGAAATGTCTCTAAATCTTTACTATTCAATATGATAGCCACTAACCACAAGTCACTATTCAAATTTGAATTAATTAGAATGAAATAAATTTTAAGAAATTAATCCCTCAGTTATGCCAGCACATTCTGCAGGCTCCAGAGCCACCAGCGGCTGGCAGTTACCGTACTGGACAGCAAGTGCTCGGACACAGGGCGTTTCCATCATTGCAGAACATTCTGTTAGGAGTGCTGCTCTAAACACTTGAAGAAGTGCATGTAGGAGAAATAATAGACGTATTCTGCATATCTCCCGAAGATACAGTTACACCCAACAGAAAAAAAACCCAGAGGGGACGTTTTCCCAACACTGAGATGGTCAGTAGGAGAAGAGACAGACTAGGAAGCTCTCTGAGAGGGGAAAGACTGGCTCTTGGTGACCCTTGTCAAGGATGCCGTAGGAGGAAGTGGCAGTAGGTGTCAGACTTCCCAGCTGTCAGACTTTGTCTTCCCATCCCTGTCGGGCTCCGAGCCACGGACAGCCGGCCCACTCAGCCCACTCGGCCCACTCAATGTCTGTTCAGAGCTCTGCAACTCCCTTCACTGTTTGCTGATAGAAAGTGCCTGGTGGCTTGGCTAAGAATAATCTCAGCTCTCTCAGTTCTGCCTTCATCTGATTTCAACCCTCCTTGGAAAGACTGATCATTTACAAAGCTCATTAGAGGCTTTCAACAAAATTGTGCCTAGAAAGAATTTATTTCTGTAAATCCAAAAATGGGGATATATTTTCTGAACATAAATTTGGGTCACTGATGGATGAAGATAATGAAAAAGCCATGATTTCTAACCCTACGTGGACTTGACTTATCCAAGATCCAATGTATTGAAACATTTGAACTTAAGCAGAATAAAACATCAATTAGAAATTGACAATAGTATTTTCCCTGGCTAAGCCACAAAGAAAGTGTTTGGAGCAGTCTTTGTTTGCAAAGTGTCTTTGTGGCAAAGTCATGCCTTCTCAAATACATGCTTGAACTTCTAGAGAATTGAGGGCCATAATTAGTAGGTATTTATAAAGCTGTTTTGAAGCTTTTAAGGAGGCTGTGCCTGAGAACTCAAAGAATTATTTCTGGAAGTCTAAAACCAGGACTGGTTACCTGAGCACATTTCTTAATTGTAACGATGGTGTTGCCCTGCATATGAATCTCAACTTTGGTCAAGCCTGGGCAGTTTTATTGGCCTTTAGGAGTTTTGAAAGGACACTCTCAAACCTCATGAGAGTACCAGAGGAGGAGAATGCCATGCAGCAAATATGCTGCAATGGTCCCCTCTAGGAGGTGAAGGGAAAGAATTGCAGTTCTGTAGTCACTGGGGACAGACTGTGGTCTGAGCACCTCAGTCATCTTGGGTTGACCTTGTTTTCTAAACTTTCCATGGGAAGTCTTTGTCCACTTTTTTTTTAAACTTAGTTGTTTACTTTTAAACATTTTAAAATTTGCTCCTTTGTGTGGTAGAAACAGCTGGTTTCTCTTTTCCCTTCTTTCTCCTCTCCTGATCAGCACAGACTCTGGTTCATTCCTACCCAGTGCATGGGGAGAAACTACCCTCTAGGCAAGTGTGTATCATGATGTGTCCTAACCCACCCTGGATTTGAAGCTCAGGTACCAGTTCCATGCCCTGCCCCTCCAGGCAACTGTCTCCTCAACGTGAACACGGATGTGTTTATTTGCCGAAACCAGGTTGCTTTGGAAAGCATCCTTGGTTTGATCTGGATACACTGAGGAAGAAGCTCTTGCCTGTGTCAGCACACAGTCAAGAGAGTGTTCTCATGGGAAGTGATGCTGAAGTGAAGTTAAAGGATGGTAGGAGGGTGTAGCATGGATGAGAGGGGAAAAGAATGCCAGGGAGTGGGCGTGGCCTATACAAAGGCAGAGAAACACCAGCGCTTCAGATGTTTAAGGGAAACTCAGGGATGGTTTTGTGAAAGGAACTAGTGAGAGAATCATTCATTTAATAAATATTTATTAAGTGCAGTAATGAATAAAACAAAGATCCTTACTCTTATGGAACTAGTAGGCAAGTGGAAGAAGTCAGAAAATAATCAATAAAACAATGAAAATACTAAATTATTTATAAAGAGCTTAGAACAATGCTTGGCACATTACAAGGGCTACATGAGTGTTTGATTGATTAAGCTGAATAACTTTCTGTGGTTGTTAGAAGGCCATAAGTGCTGTGGGAGCCTGTGTGTGTCAGGGTTTGGTAAAGGAAATCAGGAGTGCTGCAGGGAGGTGTTGGGAGTGGGATGTGATGTCGTAACCTCCTTGAGAGACCTTTGGGGAAAGGTCCTGTTGAGCAAAGACTTGAAAGAGGTGCAGAGTTCAGGATAATCATTTTGGTAAAGAACCCTCCTCTGTGGGTACCAGCCAGTGCAAAAGCCCTGAGGCAGGAGAGTGTCCTCAGGGACCAGCAAGGATGTCAGGGTGGAAGGATGAGGTTGGAGAGATGGGAGGGGACAGAAACTGTAAGGACCTCTAGGACATCATGAGGACTTTGGTTTCATTTGGAGTGAAATGGAGAGTCATAGGGTGTGATTTGACTCAGGTTTTAAAAGGTCAGTCTAGTTGCTCTATTGAGAATAGACTTTAAGGGGCAAGATGAATGGCTACGTGAATGAAGAGGCAGTCGGCGGGGCAGCCACACAGGGGGCCGGTCTGTAAACAGCACTGAAATAGCACTAGCAGTTTTGTAAGAAAGAGACTGTTCTTGCCAGAATTCACCTTAGGAAAAGTATTATTTGTAGGCAGTGAAACAACTCTGATGCGTGTTTGGCTGGGTAGCAAAGACACCCACTAATTGCCTTCTGAGGACTGTGGGTCCACTGGACCGCAGGCCTTGGGTTCTGTGGAGTGTGAGCCGCAGTTTGGGGCCCGAGCTGAATTGTGAGGACCGTAGAAGAGAGGCTAAGTGGGCCCTTCTTCCAAACTTCCCTCAGCGTAGAGCTCAGCCCCTTCTTCTACTGGGGTCTTACTGAATTAGACCACCCGGAGAGCCTGTGTTTCAGTCCCACTGCCCTAAGGAGAGATGCAGGGGCCAGGTCCTGAATGACCTTGAACATCCTTCAAAACATACCTACATAAACCATACACACTTTCATAATAGCCTTCTTTTTCTACTTCCAGACCCCACAGGAAAATGTTTTATTTGTTCATCCTGGGAGCATTTTTATTTCACTTGTCAGTAATGATGATTCATCGTCATTCAGAAAGTCACAGCAAATTGCTTTTGAAAGTGTCTGCTCTTGAACAATGGGATTTAGATGGGGATGGCTCAGAGGACTGGAGGCTACTGTCCCAGAAATGTGCACCCTAGGTGGGAGGGGAGCCCTAGGGATCTTTGGCACAGCAGTCCCCAGAGCCACATTTCCGACAGGGCAGTCTTGGGCCTTACATAATAAAGAGGTCAGTTCTCCAAGAAGACGTAACAATCCTTAGTGTGCATGTGCCTAACAACAGGGTGTCAAACTAGATGAGGCAAACCCCGATAGAATTGCAGGGACAGATAGACTAATCTACTGCCATAGTGGATGACTTCAATACCCCTTATCAGAAATGGACAAACCCAGCAGGGAGAAAGTCAGTAAGGACCCAATCACACTCAACACTGTCATCAATCAACTGGGTATAATTGACGTCTATGAACTACTGCTTCATCCAGCAACAGCAGCATCCCATTCTTCTCAAGCTCACCTGGAACATTCACCCAGATAGACTGGCTCCTGAGCCATAAAGCACATCTTAACAAGTTTGAAGGACTAGAAATCATACAGTGTCTGCTCTCAGACCAAAATGGAATCAGACTAAACGACAATAGCAGAAAGATAACTGGGAAATCCCAAAAAGGACAGTCTAACCATGAACAGCCCACTTTACCTCAGCATGCCTTTGTTAACCGCCTGCCGGCCCCCGAGGGTGAGGACCATGCTCTCATTTTCTGACTCCATCATCTCCGTCAGTGCTTGTGCAGTAACAAGTAAGGGTTTAGCAAAATAGTAAAACCAACTTGGAATTCGTAATCCACCAGCAAGGGGTGGGGGTGGGGTGGCCAGAGGGCCTGACCCTGATGGCACATCCCACTAAGTGCTCTGAGACTTAGGTGTTATCTGGGAACATTGAGGAGGCAGTCCCTATCAGCGCCTGATTTGTCCCTTTGTTTTATTGACTTACATCCTTTTCCTATTTGTCTTTGTGTGACATCACCAGTTCCTGGGTTTATGATATTTTCTGCATATTTCTGTGCATATAAGTAGGGGCTTGAGAAAGGACTTTTGATGAAGTAATGATAGCCACCATCACTTATTGAGTTCCTCTCACCTTCACAAACATTTTCTCAATTAATCCTCCAATAACCTATGGAGGGAGGTGTTACTTATCTCCATATTACAGATTAGAACAAGACACACAAATGGGCTAGTGTGTCCAAAACAACCAGCTGTGGTGATGACTTTGCTGCCACTGTATTCTGGGTTTGTCCTTTGTGATTTGAATGGACCAAGATGATTTAATGCATTCTATTTTCCAGTTCCTCTTTGGGAAAATGGCAGTAATCCTTCCTATTTCACTGGGACAGAGTCACTTGGGGTGTTTAAACATAAACTGTCAGGTACAGATATAAAGTATTAAAATAATTACTGTTTACTATATAGCAAAATCTTCTTCAGCATTGAAATTGTCTTATTTATTTTTGATCTTTCCAGTTGTCCAACTGGACCCTTGGAAAGTAGTCAAATCTGTTCATGCTGTGGCATGATAAAAAATTACAAGTTAAACAGAGAATACCTAGTCATGAAGGGTGTTGCAAGCTGATGTTTTTTAAAGGTTGGAGTTGTATTTATCAAATTTCTAAAAAGTAAATTTATATTCCACCCAGGTTTAAGAAACTAGCTTTTTGTTGGTGAGTGTGTTTCCCATCAGATTCCAAGCTGCCATGTGCCAACTCTGCAGGCCCCGGGCAGACTTGGCGAAGGTGCTGCCCAGGCTCTGTGCCGACACAGCTTGGTCAGGAGGGACAGGTAATTGCTCACTGGGCTCTGCACACAAGGGCACATTTGGCAAAGCTGCTTTTTGCACATTGTCAGTTGAAAATGTAACTTGCAGAGTGTAAGTCATTTGAGTTTGTATGTCTTCAGACTGACTGCAGAATTACTTTAGCAGATAATTTCATGGTGAGAATAAAAATACTTCCTTGATTCTCAACTGAAATCCTGAAAGCTGAACTGGAGGCTGTCAGCTTTCTTCCTTCAATGGTTGTGCTTCCTTTAAAAATATGGAAAAGGAAAAATAACCTGAAGTTCTCTTTCCCGTGAGGGGTAAGATGCTATGCTCCATACATTGCTTGACCTACAATTGATTTTATTGCCTAAAATGAGTCGGGCTGATGTGAGGTTCCAGCTTTGTTGTTTTCACTTTATTTTATTTTTTTTTGTGTGTGTGTGGGCAGCGTTACCAACTCCAGAGGGCACCACCTTGTGAAGTCCCGGGTGTAGGGGTAGAAGAGAACCAGGGGAAGGGGTGTAGATGGCTCCCAATACACACATTGTTGCAAGGAGGAAAGGGCTCAGAGCACACTTACTGATCACAGGACTGGAGTCTCCACAAATGAAAGCTAACAACAGTAGCATCCTATTCTCAGCTCCCTTCTGCCCTGCTTCTCAAGAACGAGTTTTTGATTTTTTAAGATACCTAATCCAGCCCTGACTGGGTAGCTAAATTGGTTGGAGTATCATCCCAATGAGCCAGGGTTGCGGGTTTGATTCCTGGTCAGAGCACATACGGGAATCAACCAATGAGTGCATAAACAAGGGGAACAGCCAGTGGATGTCTCTCTCTCTCTCTCTCTCTCTCTCTCTCTCTACTGCTACTCTAAAAATCAATGCTAAAAAACTTAAAAATAAAGACATCTAATCCATCTCAGACTAATAAATTTTGTCAAAATAGAAGTTGAATTTAAAAAGTTAAATTTAAAAAAGCTGAATAAAATACAACCCCCAAGTTTTATTGGAGTCAACAGACATAAATTTATATTTCAGTAAACATATTTAGAACATTGATAAAAAGGAAAGAATCACAAACACTCCACATTTTTTAGTTGACACACAAGTGATTATAGTAAAAATTCCCATTACACTTGCACTTTTGTCATTCCAGGATCGTAACTAAATGAAGTTACGAGTCTAATGCAATTCCTCATATGAAATGATACTATGCACTTTGAATGAACACCATTCATACATGAGCTTGCTTCTTGCTTGCTAATTTATCTAATCTAGGTTGGATTGACAAAAAAGCTGTTCTCGGGGACAGACAATAGGCCCAAATGGAATGCATGCATCAAGGCCACAAGCCAGGGTCCAGGCACTCAGCAAAAGCCTGCTGAATGAAAGCGGGTTGTGGACGACTAACCTGCCTTTTCTGAAATGTGGTTCTGGGAACTGCTCATCCATGACAGAGGTCCCTAGGGCTCCGCTGCCAGGTAGGTTCACATCTCTAGGACAGCAGCATGTAATCCTCTGAGCCAGCCTCCGCTAAACCCCATTGCTGAAGAGCAGGCACTTTCAGAAATGATTTGCAATGACTTGCTAAATAACAATGAATCATCATTACTGAAGAATGGAATAAAACTGCTTGCAGGACTAAGGAGTAAAACCTCCTCTTAGAGGGTCTGGAGTTAGGAGAAAAGGCCATCATGGAAGTGTGTGTGGCTTATGCTCTTGGATATGTAATGAGGGGCATTGAAGGTCATTCAGGATCTGACCACTGAATTTCTCCTTAGGGTGGTGGGGTTGCCATACAGGGCCTCTGGGTGGTCTGATCTCATGTTGACAGGAATGAAAAAAGAGATGTTAGGAAATTTAGCATTGTTCAGGTCTATTTTTTAATTTTTATCTAAAGTGAAGCAAATGGTGCTGTGTTTTCAAAATTCATCCTTAGTTCATCAGTAACAAGTTCTAAAAATATTAAATTCAAATGATCTTTTCATGCAAAAAAAGCCCAAATCCATGGAATTTTCTATGCATAAATCTAGGAAAAGAAATTCAAAACATTCTATTAAATTAAGAAAATATTGGGTGATGACTTTTTTGCAGATGTGCTGTATCAATTTCATCTCCTCCTTCACTGATCATTGTTAAATTCTGGAACATGTCATAAACTGTGGAAACCGTTCTTTTAAGCTTTTAGCTTTTGTTTTTTGGTCTTGAATCTAATCTGCCATTGAAAAGTGTGTTGCTCCCTTACATGGAAATATTAAGATGACTCAAATAGCAAGGACAGACAAAGAAGTCTGGCTGTCTAATTCATATCTTCAGAAAGTTGGGACCAACCTGGTTTCTTACCCTGCAGAACACTAAACCTTGATTCGGCGCTTCAGATGTTCTTGACAGAATTTTCCTCTCAATAGCCATCCAACGTCAACGTTCAATATTGTCGTTCATGATTAGCGCCTTTCTTGATTGCTCACTCAGAGTAATCATGACTTTAACCCATTTACCTTTACGTAATTCACAATGTTACTGCTCACTAAGTACAATGTTCGGTTTAGCTGACTTATTTTTGAGGCAAGTCTTTCTTAACAAAGCCAACAATGCATTAATTGACCTATTAACCTGGGCAATTACTCCAGAGCGTTTTCCTATTATTACAGCTGCACCATCAGAACTTGCTCCTACACAACACTTAACCTCCAGACTACATCTGTTGGTAACATAATTCTTCTTAGCTTTATACATTTGAGAGCTAGTTGTGTCTTTTGGCAACAAGCATAAAGAAAAAGGATCCTTCCTTCATATCACCATTAGGTCGATCACATATGTACTGAAAGGTGGCTGCGTCAGCAGTACAATGCACTTGTCAAGTTCCAGTGAAAAGTACTTTGCTCGTTTTATTTGATCTGTGAGTTGGTCTCTCCTCTCATTGGCCTGGTATGTTAATCCATGGTGTCACCTACCTCCTTAGCCACAGATTTACCCAACGTTTTTAGGCAAACACCTCCCATGCAGATTCTCACTAATGTCATTGATTGCACGTGCATTTTTTTTCTTAGCAACCCAAAGTGCCATTTTATTAGAAGCCTGCAAAGTGTTAACGTGTAAAGTTAATATGGCTTTCTAATGCTATACTCTTATTTCAAAGAATTCTTTTTGGTTTTGAACTTTTTTTTTACCTTTATAAGTAAATACTGCCCAAGAAGTCTTGAAGGTTATCATTTGTTAGTTGATCTCTGCCAGTCAAACCTTTGGGTTTTAAATGCCACCTTAATCATGGCTACAAACCCAAACTTAGTGTCTGAGGTGTGCTATTTCCAAATGACACCAGCATGAACTCTTTGGTCCCAATTTTTGTGGAATAGATTCCATTGCCACTGTTTGGTTTACTTCTACTGGTACATTCAAAGTATGTATTTTCTTGAGATAAACAAAATCTTATGAAATTTACAGTTCGTAAATTAGAGCTAAAAATACATAATATAATTTTTGTCTTAATTTAGCTGATAATGTTAAGCTGTAAATTAAGTAGGGTTGATTAAAAATTGAAATGATCTCAGAAATATACACGCCAACCTTGTCTCTGTTCACCTTGTCTTCTGTTGTCTCCTTTGTCTGGTTTCCTAGGCTGGCAAGGAGGTGACCAGGAAGATATTTCTCTAGTAATTGCTGTCTAAATCTCTCTGTAGCCTAATTCATGAGGGAAAAGGTAGGGAGACTAGGATTTTTTGACTTCTGTTATATATTACATGTCATTTCATAATGGGGATCGTAGTATTTAATTGTGTCCTGAGGGAATGAGATATTTTCCCCATTTCATGTGTAAAATCCATAATTATATTGATTGTATTTAACTGGATATGTGGCATCAAAAAAGTGCTGACTTCGTGTCAACAAATATATTTTGAGCCCTGCAGTGTTCAGGCACTGTGCCAGACGCCGTAAGGGAACACTGGGGCCAGACCAGCATAGTTTCTGTCTTGAATGACGTGGCAGCTCAGTAAGGTGGATCACTCAGTTATAAGGTATACTGACGATCTGTTGCTGCATAAGAAGTTACCCCAAGGCATAGTGATCTAAAACAACAGCAAGTTTTTATCTAACTCATAAATCTGCAGCCGGGCAGTGTCTCGCTGTTACACGTGTTGTCAGTAGGCTTAGATGTCCTGGGGCCTGGATGATCCTCTTTCAAGACGACTCGCTCACATGGATGGCAACTTGGGCCTTGGATATAGATAAAGCCCCCAGTGGGGGCTTTAAGCCAGGGACCCCGGTTGCTTTCCAGGTAGGCCTCTTCATAGGCGGCTTGGACTTCCTCATAGTATACAGGCTGTATTCCAAGTATGAGTGTCCTAAGAGATCAAGGCAGAAACACATGGCACTTTGAGGTCCTAGCCTCGAAAGTCACACAGCATCTGTCCCACCATGCTCTATAGACTGGGCAGTCACGAAGGCCTGCCGGGGTGAAAATGAGGGGAACAGACTCACTGATGGGTGTGTGGTGAGATTGTAGAAGGGCATGTGTGATGGGACATATTGTTGTAACCATCTTCAGAAAGTACAACCTGCCATACAAGTTGTTCATTCATTCAGTCTGTCAACAAATATTTATCAACTACTTCCTATGTGCCTGGGAAGGGTACTGTTAGGGCCTGGATGTTTAAAGATAAACAAAGCAGGATGACTGCCTAAAGAAACTGATCGTTGCAGGAGAGAAAGATAATATATTATAATTAACTGTCTGTAATAAAATGTTTTAGGTACTTTGCCAGAAGTTTACACTGGTGATAGCTCAGGAGAAGGGGAGGTGGTACAATTCCTCAGGTTAGTGACATATGAGTTGGCTCTAGAAAGGAGCACAAAGCAACAGTTCTCAGTGTGGCCTCTGTGTCCATGGGGGTCCTCAAGACATTTTCAGGAAGCCTGTGAGGTCAAAACTGTTTATATAATAAGCCCTGGTCAGTGCAGCTCAGTTGGTTGGAGCGTCTACCCATATACCAAAACGTTGTGGGTTCAATTCCCAGTCAGGGCACATAGCTAGGTTTCGGGTTCAATTCCTGGTCCAGGCACGTATGAGAAGCAAACAATCAATGCTTCTCTCTCACATTGATGTTTTTCTCACTCTCCCTTTCTTTCTCTCTAAAAACAATGAAAAACAAAATATCTTTGGATGAGGATTAAAGAAAGGCTACATAATAATACTAAGACATTATTTATCTGTTTTATCACATCAGTATGTGTGCTGATGATGCAAAAGCAGTGGCTATAAAACAGTGGGTGCCTTAACATGAATAAAGACCATCCCAAACCGTACAGAGTTTCCATCAGATCCTTCACCGCCATGTACTCACTGAAAAGTAAGAATCCAGGTGCACTTACGAATGCCCTTGACAAAGCAATACAAATAATTAAATTATTGAATCTCAGCCCTTGAGTGTATATTTTAATATTGTGCCTGGCAACATGAGAAGAACGCATGAAGCACTGCCGCCTGCTGAAACACGTGGGGCTGCAGGGAGAAGCTCTTGTGCAGTTGAACTCTAAGCTGAAAGAGCCGTTGTTTTCTCTCACACTGTTTCATTGTTCTCCAGTACATTTTTACTTGAGAGAACAACTGACAAACTACGGTCATTTACACTGGGCTGTTTGGTAGATGTTTTCTTGAAAACCAATGAAGTGAGGCGAGCCCATCACGTTAGGGGAAACAACTGACAGTATTTGTGGTCAATTATAAAATCAAAGCTTTCAAGCAAAAAGTAGAATTATGAAAAACTGGTATCTGTCACCATGAGTTAGACAGTCTTCAAAACCAAAGACGGTTGATGTGATTGATGGTGATATTAACAAATTGAGTTTTCTATATTGTTTAATGAAATGTGTTAACTTTTGGAAGACCTGCGTAGCTCAATGAACTCATATTTTCCAAATGATCAATGCATGATGTTACAAAACTACGTATGGTTAAAGACCTATTCCAAGAGCAAGGTGGACCAATGTATTAATATAGCAGAGGATGAAAAATTCATTAGTTTGGCTTCAGGTTCTAGATTAAACTCTAAGAAACTGCCATTTGCTGAATTTTAGGCTAGTATCAAAAAAGAACATCTTATTAAAATATTTCTCCCTTTTCCAACTGCATATCTGTGTGATACTGGATTTTCTTCATCTGCTTCAACCAGAAACATCACTTCAGATTGAGTGCAGAAGCAGGTATGAAAATCTAGCTGTCATCTATTAAGCCAGACGCTAAGAAGCTTTGGGAAAATGTAAAGCAATAGTACTCTTCTTATTCATTTTTTGAAGATTTTGGATAATGTTATTTTTTATAAAATATGTTGTCTGTTCATCTATAATGAGTTTATTCTTATTTTTAAGTAGGTAAGTAAATATTTTAATAATTTTCTCCAATTTAATTTCTAATATGATGAATAGCAATAGATATAATCCACATTAAAAAAAGCTCTTTGTTGTTTTCAATCTTCTAAGAGTGAAAAGGAGTCCTAACACCCAAGTTTGAAATCCAAATTCAAGAGGGTCACATACACCAAAATAATGGATATGCTGGGACCAAAGACTCGGGATTTTGAGCGACTGAACTGGGCACATTCAGAGTGCTGGATGAAGCTCAGACGGCCTTCAGGGAGGGGCAGGAGACAGAGGAGAGGCGGGAGGGACTAGGCTGGCCAGTAGGCAAGGGCCAGTGCAGTGATCCAGTATGCAGGCCTCAGACTGTCTGGGTTGAATTTTGGTTCTGTCACTTGGTTCCGGGGTGCTTGGGGCAAGTTACTTAACCTCTCTGTATCTCAGTTTTCAAATACTTAAAATGGAGTTGATAGCAGTGCCGATTATCTAGGTCTGTGAGGATTGAATGAAATAATCTCTCTACAATACTTGACATAGTGCTTGGCACAAAGAAAGCACTCAAATATTGGGTATTTTTTATTAAGGTGTTTTTTGGACTCTAATAAGAGAGAGAGTTTGGAGGGTCTTAGCAAGAAGAAGACGTGACTGGATTAAGATGTGCTTAGAGAAGAAATACAGGGAGGGTGTGCATAGTAGGTGGGACTTCTCTTGATGCAGTGTGGTCCTCAGGGGGAAGTGGTACAGCTGAGCTCCACTGGCTACTTTTGGGGTGGAAGCGTTCACTCTTGGGAGGGCTCTTGGGGTATCTCAGTGCCCCACTTATTTTAGAATCTATTTTTATACATTCTGGGAATGTATAAAAACTGGGAATCCATTCTCTTTGGTAGAAAGTTTTGCTGGCCCATTGACTTTCAAATTTGGGTTTTTTTTTTTTTTTTTCTCCTTCTACTCATGTGCATTACTAGTTACCAAATCATTTCACTCTCCTCAGGTAATTGGCTGCCTGGTGCCCATTCTTACACGACCATAGTTTTGAGCGTAGCCAAGAGTTACCATGGGCACAGTCGGCAGAGTTGGGCTGGTCCGGGGGCAGCTCACAGGGACATGACGCACTGGTGGCCAAGAAATCACTTGGTTATTACAGAGAGTGAAATTTAGTTCATCAACAATATATTGAGTTTACTCTGTGCCAGACACTGAGGAGCAACAGAGGTGAAAAAATACTTCTCACCCCTACCTGAAAGAAGCTTGGGGTCCTTTTGGTGGTGTGTGAGGAGTGGGGGAGGAGTGAGTCACATTTGCAAATAACTGCATTGTGAGTTTTGTGTGACAAGTGCTAAAATAGAAATAAAAGCCAAGTGCTTTGGGAACCCAGAGGAACGTATGCTTCAGGCTTGGGGAGGCTGGCCAAGGCTTGATGGCACTTGAGCTGAGCCTTGAAAGAGGCGTCATGTTCTAGCAGGGAAGAATGGGCAGATAAAGGTCTTTCTGTGGAGAGACATCATGAGTAAAGATACAGATGAAGAGCAGGCAGAATCAACAACATAATTGTGGGAGCCAGTGCAAAATAAAAATGCTAAGCCTTGTTCAAAAATGATGAAAAATTCCAAGACAGTGACACCAGAGCCTTCACACAAGCCTGGAACCTTATGATGGCAGAGGCCATGCAACTGTGTAGGTGACACACCCGTGGAGCCAGTCCCGAATGCAGGGTGCATACACAGAAGGGGAGGTCAGGCTTATCTGAGGCATAGCTGTGTGAGAATGTGAGAGTGAGTAGTGGAAGATAAGTGTGCACAGGCAGGTTGGAGCCACGTGCTTGGGTGTCATGCTTAGGAGGATGGACTGGATGCTGAGTTCAGTGCGGGACCTCTGAAGTTTGGAGCTGGGAATGATATGGTCACAGGAGGGTTTTGGAAAGACAGTGGTGGCGACAGTGTAGAGGCAGGACTTGAGGTGGTCTGGGAGGGGTTGAAGAGAGGACAGGGGCTTGGGAAGAGACGGAAATATGGACCTGTAAGAAAAAAAATGGTTCTGAACACTAGAAGAAGCAGCAGGGGTGGCGTGGAAAAAATGGATGCAGAAACATATCAGAAGTAGAGATTTTGGGTAACCGAATTGAGAAGGATGAGGAAAGGGGTGTGCGTGGATGACGCTAAAGTGGTTAGCCTACGTGGTAGGACTGATTTAAAAAAGTAGAAGGAGAGCTGATAGATGAGGAAGTCGGACATCCAATCCGTGCTATTTGACCAACTGGCTGATCATCTGCGGTGATTTTATCACTCTGCTAGCACTTAACCAAAGCAATAAGAGTTAAATGGTGGAAATAACAGTAATAGGAATTCTTCAGCGAAGGGAAGTCCTGTACCCTCACTAATTCAGTGAAGCTGTGAAAATGCCCATGGGTCCGTAGCACATGCTGGTGGTGTGGTGAGGTGAGCAAGCTTTGATGAAGTCAAATCCAAGCACATAAGGCTTCAGGTCCCTGCGCACCTGTCCAGCCACCTGTCTCACCACATGCCGCCCATTCCCGGGCTCCAAGGCTGAATCAATTGCTTTGGTTGTCTTCCTTCCTCACCCCACCGCCACATTTCCGACTCCCATGTGTCTCTCACAGCCCCCTCTGAGCATACTGTTCTCTGTTGCCCTCCACCACCCCTGGTCTAGATCGCTCCACAGCCACCCTGAGTCTCACTTGTCTAGTCATGTGGGACTGGGTCTTATTGGACATTGTATCTGAGTGCTAGTGCAGCTGGTCCATGCCTGTCACAAGGGAGATGCCGGGTAAATGTTTGCAGAATAAATGAATGAATGAGGAGGTCAAGTTTACTTCTGAGATTCAAGCTGAAAACCCATTCAATTTCAGATTAAATAGTTCACAGATTTTAGTTCCAAAGAAGGCAGATGATCTGCAATTTCTAAGCAGCAGAAAGTATATTGCTGCTGGTTAAACAACCAAGCACCGAATAGGGCTCAGAAAAATCCTGTGTCACCAGTTTTGTCATCCTGACACCCCAGCCCACCTATTGTAACCAGAGACCTAGAAGGAGCAGGGCCATCCCAAGAGTGAGATTGAGGTGGGAGTGGTCCACACTAGTGGACTGGCTGTGGAGCCTGTAAAAATATTAAAATACCAGCTGAAAGTTGGACTATTTCTATTATCACCAGGAGCTGGCGTTCGTAACTGATGTTGGTGATAAAATTCTCCTCCCCTTCAGAGACAGCCTCACTGCCTTCTCCCACCAGAGTGCACCCCGGACCCCACTGCAGAGCAGTGCAGAGTTTGAATCATGCCTCTCTGGGCAGGGTGCAGGCTGTTTATCTGCTCTTCCTATAAACTTGGGCTCCTCAGAACTTCCTTTTCCCTCCTCATATTGGTAACATCATGGTGACCTTCCTAGGGCCCAGTGATGTGGACCCCGGCTTGTGGGGTCCGCCACATTATAGATGAGGCATGAGACATTCACATGGACTACCCAGTCCAGGGGAGGAAAAGGGACAGCATGGCTTTTTTCTCAAGGGGAGAAAAAGCCTTGGCCGTTGCTGTGATTGGCCTTTATTGGGTTTCTCAGCACATTACATGATGGTCCTCATTTACTATGCACAGGTTCGCTTTAGGTGGTTACCTTTTACAGACAGCAAAGGAGATGATGCCACTAATCACATCACAGAAGAAGGATATTTGCAAATGAAAAGAGATAAGTGGTTGGACCAGTTACACTTGTCCTTGCAAGGTTTAGCATGCATTTTAGGAGGTTACCGTAAGCATTTGCTGTCTCAATTCAGGGTGAGGGAGTTTTAGCAAAAGCAAGTCTCACAGCAGTCCAGGCACAGTGCAGGCCTGATTCCCCATGGGAGAACCTATCTGTGGGCATAGGTCCTGTGTGTCTCCAAGTGGGAGCTGGGCCCATGCCATGCAGAACTGTCTCTTACAACCCTGCCTATCCCTTCTCAGGGCCTTTACATCCCTCCTTTCAGAGACAGGGAGGCATCCAGAACAGCCCATTGGCTCCGAGGAACCTCTTTGAGTGGAGTTGGAATCTGAGTGTTGGAAACGGAGGCTGTCATGGAACCAGGATTTCTACCCCTGTGCATCTGCCTGAGGGGAGCAATGTCTCAGGGATGGGGAAGGGGGTGAGGACGTGCTTCTAGTTGTCCATTTACTAGCACATGTGTAACTTGTAGAACTCACTCAGTGAACACATCCTTCTGAAACACCTTCCCTCCATTGTGCTAAATGAAGTTGGAAAAGATTTCAAAAGCTATAGAATGGCAATTTGAAAACTTTTATTAGGCAACGTTTTGTATCAGAATTAGCAAACAAGTTAATTTGGTAACGCATATTGATAACCCGTCTCGTGTGGTGATACCAGTATGTCACTCATAAATAGCAGCTGTAAGAATGAGCACCCACTGGAGGGCTGTTCTGATCCCTCCCCTGGGACCCCGTGTGCCTCTAGAGCAGCATGCGAATCCTGGGATGCTGGTTGGGGTTGTGATGTCTGTGCTGAGTTCAAGGGCGGACTTACCAGGTGTAGATTAGGAGCTCCACTGCCCTCAGGATAAAACCTGAGGACGCCCCTCATGATGTGGGTCTTGTCACACCCCAACTTCCTGTCTGGGATCACACCGCCACCATCCTTGCATTCTAAGCACCAGCTTTGCTGAGAGACATTCACTTCCTCAGACAAGCTCTGTTCTCTCAACCTTCCCACCTAGGCCATGCTATTCCTTTGCCTGGAAGTTTCCATTTACCCCCATTCCCTCATTTACCAGAATATTTCACAACTGAGTTCTGGCATCTTCTCATGTAGGGGGCCTTTCTTTGCTCACTTCCCCAGATGGGGTCAGATAGATGCACACTTTGTTTCTGTAAACCTATGTTGCAGCTAAGTAACCTCGCCTGTCTTCTGGCCCACGTTGTCCTTGTCCCTGCCTTCTACCCCTTTGGTTACTTCCAAGTCTAGAACACCTTCCCATGTGCTTCCTTCTGACCTTGGCTTTGCCCCTCCAGCAGAATTCCCTGGGGGGTTGTTTCTTCTGCTTTTCTCAAGTCTGGTCATGTTTTGCTAAGTGCTGTTCTTACAGTCCCTGAGAGCCACCACCAAGTTCAGTGCTGGTGCTGTGGTGAATATGACTCAGAAATCTGGAGAAATCCACCCCTAAAGCCTTTTCGACAAATAACACCACTGTCAACAGAAGAGTAGAATCCAGTGATTTCTGATTGCTGCTTTTTGGAGAATTTATCCAGGTATGTAAGATATGTAATCAAATAGCTCAGCAATTTCAACCGTTGTGCCACAAGAACTTTGAAAACATAAAATACCCAACTATTTCATCAGGGGCACTGACGTCTTTTCCCTCAGGTTATCAAATAAAAAAATGACAACAGCCAACACAACAATAGCAGTCCAGTGTGAATGAATCAAAATTATACCTATTCTTTGGTTCAGATTGGCAAAAGATATCATATATTTTTTGGTGTGCTGCAGAATTTTAGTAATTAGTTTATATGTGCCATGAGATGAAAAAAGGTTGAAAATCACTGAAATGGCTAAATACAAGCTGAATGTTGTTGTTTTTTCCTCCAAAACTCAATGTATCTGACACTGCTTAGCTTAATTTTCCTTTTTCTCTGTACCTTCAGGGTACCCTTGAATGTCTCGCAGCCCTGGTGCTTCAAGGGCGGACAACCCAGCGCCCTTGGCTGGTCCTTGGCTTCCATGGTGGACACTCAAAGCTTAGCCCTTCACATCCTGGTGAAGACTCCATGTCTTCTGCCTGACACGTGGCCAGCCCTCCTTAGCTATCTCTCTTCATGAAAAATAATGACCTGCTAATTTCAAGGCCTAAAATTACCTTTTTCTCTCTATACAAGTAGTCTTTCCTCTTTCAAGGGAGAAAAGAGAAAAAAGGAAAGACTGTGACGTTTTCCTAGCCTCTATAAAGTGTCTATCTAGCCTATGATTATTTCTTTTCAATGGGTAAAAACTTCATTCATCAACTTAGTTACTAATTTTTCAATTAACTACTTCCTTCCCCCCTTTTTAAAAATCATCAGTACCCAATTATTATTAAGCACTTCCTGGCTAAGCCTGTTGTTTTATCATCAGTTTGAGAGACAACATACTCTTTTCCTTGACCATTACAAAAAGAGTTGAACACGGGCAGACTTTTACAAAACTGACATCCAGTGGTCACCAGCAGACTCATTTAGAGGCTCACAGATGGGGATGAGGTAACGGTGCCTGTAAGAATCATGGGGAGCTTTTCAAAGTCTACTTGTTCACCCTCTTCTCACACTGCTTCACCGCTGGGTATACCCAAACGTAGGAAAATGAAAATTTTACAAAGCTCTGTTGGTGATTCTAACATGCCCCCTGGTTGAGAATCATGGTCAAATTGGTCACAGCTAGGTAGAACCCATCTGGTATAGTTCATTTCACATGAGTTAGGGGAGTGGGATGGGGGAAGTCAGCTGGGATGATTTTGGGACACTTCTAGAAGAGTTACATTTTTGGTTGGATCTTGAATAATGATAACATAGCAACAACTGGTATGTGTTGAGCATGGGCCGTGTGGAGCACTTCATATATGTCATCACGTTGGAAACTCATCAAAATCCTCCTGTAAGGCAGATGGTATTATCCCATTTTTACAGATGAGGAAAGTGGAGCTCAGAGAGAGCCAGTGCTTTGCCCAGAATCACACAGCAAGTGAACAGCAGAGTTGGTGCTTAACCCTTCAGTCAATGTGGTCGCAGCTCTGACCGCTTTGATGTGTCAGAGTTAGTGGGAGGGAGGCAGCAAAGGGTCATCATGTGGGGTAGTGACAAGAGGATTATTTCTTACCTGAGCAAAACCTTTGTGGAAGAAAGACATCTGGATTTATAAGAAGCCCTAAAACCAATTATGGGCATCACTCTTAGGCCTGAAATTGTCGTTCTGTCTCTAAGAAGATGAGAAAGACCAAGTTTGTATCATCACGAATAGATCTGGTGTAATATCATCACTTCCATTTTTCTAATTCCACAATTATAATTTATAATCATAGTCATTTATTGGAGGTCAGAGGGACTTTAGATCACACGGAGACTCCCGTGCTTTTTGTTGGACTCCCTCAGCTGGCAGGTTTGTCTATGCAAGGAAAGGCAGCAGAGTGCAGAGCAGTCGTCCTCAGCTGGGGGTGAATTTGCCTGCTGAAGGACCTATAGCATGTTCGGAGACATTCTTCATCGTCATAAATGGAGAGTGCTACTGGTACCAGCGGGTAGAAGCCAGGGGTTCTGCCAAACATCCTTCAACTCAGATAACAGCTCCTGCCCACACCTCCTTGCCTATAAGCACACTGCTGGGTGTGGCGGGGGTTGGGGGACCAGGGCTGTGCTCCAGCCCCTTTTCTTCCCTGCTTTCTCTCGCTCCAGTGAGTAACTTGGCTCTGAGACAGTCTGGGACCCTGCCCTGGGCCTCTGCCCGGCAGACCTCTTATGATGGCCTAACTGAGACAGTTAAGTTTGAAGAGGCGGGGAGGGGAACACATGGACCTAGAGCTGAGGAACTGGTTTGCAAACTTGTCCTGGACAATTGCAAATCAAAGAATGGGAAAATGAAGGGTTTAACAGCTAAATTTGTGAACTTAGGGTTCTTATGTTTAGTAAATGTAGGTGTCATTTCAGTTTCAGCTCTCCCCAGACCAGCTAAATGGAAAAAGCTTGAGCTCAGTGACAATAGAATCTTTGGAGGTCTGGACAGGTTAGCAGGAAAAACCTCCAAACCTCACACGTCTAAACTTCAGTGAAAATATCAGCACCTTGGAACCTTTGAAAAAGTTGGAACATCTAGAAAGCCTGGATCTGTTTAACTGTGGGGTTATTAATCTGAATGACTACTGAGAGTGTCTTCAAGCACCTTCCCCAGCTGACACACCTGGGTGGCTATGAGAGATGATGGAGAAATCCTGACTCAGGTTCCAAGGTAGATGGAGTAGATGAAGAAGAAGAAGAGAATGGTGAGCAGGAAGAGTATGATGATGAAGGTGAAGTCAATGGGTAGGTAGAAGAATTTGGATGTGATGGAGAAGTTGATGAAGAGGATGAGGATGAGCATGAAGATGAAGAGGAGGTAGAAAGCCAGAAATGTGAAAAGATAAAGAGAACCAGTTAAGATGAACATGTTGTTTAAATGGCTTTAATATTTATCTGTTGTTTTAAATGGCTTTGTTAATTAGATTCTCTTGGATGATTCATATTAAAGAATCATCTAAGAAATATAAAACTTAGAGCTCTCATTATGAAGTAAAGCAAGACCTGGGTTTGCAAATTTGCAAGCTAGTCTACCTTTAGCCAGGCTTAACTGTAACTAAGTGGTCGTCTCTTTGCAACAAGAACTCAGCAAGCACAAAATAAGTGCGAGTAGCAAATTATTCAGAGACCTTTCCAACCTCTACCTGACCTTCTTGATTCATTTGCAGAAGTAATTGCCTGTGGAAATTGATGTGCTTTTATCTGTTGTGCTATTAAAGCACTGGTTGGAATGAGGTTGCACAGACTACATTGGTGATGGGTTAGCACGGAGTGGGAGCTGACGTTTTATTCGACAGATGAGAAGTACCTGAAAATAACCCCTGTCTCCCCTGTAAGAATTTTGCTTGTTAAGTGACATTCACCAACACAGCAGAGTTTCAGTGTGGTATAGAAATGTGTGCTATTTTTAGCAGGATATTAAATGAGAGTTTGCAGGCTTTTCTTGTTATGTAATGGAGAAGGCGTGAGTGTTTTATATTCCTTGATTTGGGGGGCACTTCCTGTGCCCAGGCAATAGCCATTCAGCTTGAGGAGGAATGAGGGCATAGAGCCTACAGGAAATTTGGAGCTGAGTAGTGGTCATTTCCATCAAAGCGTCCCGTGCATCAAAGTGCAGTCAGTTGCCCCTCTCATTTCAGGGAGATAAGTTCTAACACTCCTAGTGGATGCCTGAAACTGTGGCTAGTACCAGACCCCATATACTGTGTACTGTATTTTCACCTGTCCATAGATACCTTTTCACAAAGGAAGCACTTCACAATGTCTTGTTGGCATACTGAATTGCCAGCATCACTACTCTTGCAATTTGGACCATTATTAAGTAGAATACACATGACAGTCAGTCAGTCTGCTGACTGAGACAGGTAGTAAGCGGAGGATACGCAGAGTGGATGTGCTGAACAAAGGGATGACTCACGTGCTGGGTGGGATGGAGCTGGACAGCTCAAAATTTCATCACACTACTTAGAACAGAGCACAGCTTAAAACTCATGAATTGTTTATTTCTGGAATTTTTACTGTGGGTAACCATGAGGTCTGGAGAGCTTCTTTGGAAAGTAAAACCATGGGTAAGGAGAGACTGCTGCATCGCTAACCTGTGGGGTTGCTTTCCCACCGTCTCCTGGCCTTAATGCCATCGTTCTGTCTGGTGGGGTCTGGGAGCTGCCTCCATAGCCTCTTTTTGCTTCTTCATTGTGGCTCAGTATCTCTCTCCTGCCTCAGCCACATGATTGGAGGGCTGGAACTTTCAGTCTCCCTCCTCCAGATGCTACAGATTGAGTTCAGTCACCATTGGCCAATGATTTAACTAATCATGCCTACGTAATGAAGCCTCCATAAAACCTGGAAAGGACGGGGTTTGGAGAGCTTCCATGTTGGAGACCCAGAACACGCCCATGTGCCAACGTGCAGGAGCCTTGCCCTATGCAGCTCTTCATCTAGCGGTTGAGTTGTATCTTTTAACATCCTTTGTAATAAACCAGTAATCCCTGGCTGAGTAGCTCAGTTGATTGGAGCATCATCCTGATAGGCTAAGGTTGTGGGTTTGTGCCCTGGTCAGGGCACATACAAGAATCCACCAATAAATGCATAAATAAATGGAACAACAAATCGATGTTTCTCTCTCTTCCTCTAAAAATCAATAATAATGAAAATAGTGAAACTTCAGTATTCTAGTGAGTAAATGGGCTTCCTGAGTTCTGTGAGATACTCTAGAAAATTCATCAAACCCAAGAAAAGGGGGTCATAGAAACCTCTCGTTTATAGCTAGTCAGAAGCACGGGTAACAACCTGGACTTACAGCTGGCATCTGAAGTGGAGGGCGGTCTGTGAGACGAGCCCTTAGCTTGTGGAATCAAGGCTCTCGGAATCTAATTGAACTGTAAGAACACTCAACTAGTGTTGGAGAATTGGAGGCAGTGTGTGGAGAAATCCCTGCCATGATCATTTGGGTCCAGAACCCTTACCTTCTACAACTGAACCTGAGCAAGCTCACCTCTTTGGGACAATCTCTTCAATGGTTACAGAGCAGCACTTACTGAGCACCCACAGGATGCAGAGGAAGGTGCCCCCACAGTGGCCCCACCTCATTTCCTGCACTCCAGAAAGTCTTCTATTTAATGAAAAGCACAAGCTACATATCAGAGTAGGATGTAGTCACTCAAAGCCAAGGCTAAAGGGACTAGAATCCAGGGGTGACTGGTGGAGAGAAGTTAATACTGGGTGGTTCAAGAAAGAAACATCAGATTTATTTCAGATCTACGCCAGGCCAGCACTGTGATTGCATTTGTCATGTAAATTCACTGAATCTTCACAGAAACCCGAGCAGTGGAAATTATCCTCTTAGAACTTGAGTTAGTGTCAGGACCCATAATTCAAATACAGGGTTCCTTCTCTTCAGAGCCCAAATTATTTTCGTAACACCGTGTTGCTTCCCAACAAAACAGATGACTCACCTGAGTGTTCATTTAATGTTTGTGGAATTAATAACCCGGGGATAACCTTAACCACCCTGCTATTAATTATTGGTATTATTTATTGAGCTTTTATTATGTACCAGGTACTGTGATAAACATTTTATATATATATATTATCCCACTTATTAAAAATAAATTATAAGGTGATTAACTCATTATATGTAATGAAATTAGAGAGGGTGAATGATTATCCTGTGGTTGGTAGAGGAACCAGGATCCCAAACTGTAGCTTTTTGTTTCCAAAGTGCACTCCTTGTATTCTCCCTGCCATGGCAATGAGTGGTTAGTTACTTCCTTTCTTCCCATTGTTACTACCCATTTCTTCCCCAAACTCATGGCTATGGATTTCAAGTCACAGGACACGGGATTTTAAAAGTTAGTCGCCAGCTGCCATGCCAATAGAAACATTATCTTCACACCCACCCCATCATCATCACATTAGAATCAGCAAATGCAATAATAGCAGAGAAGACCAAGAACACGGCAGTCGCTGTCGTGAAGGCCGGACAAAATACAGTAAGGGCTAATGTGGTTCCCAGACCCGTGCCCGCCCTACGACCACCACCCCTCCTGCTTACCCTTCTTCAACCCTTCATAATCCATGAGTAGCTTCAATCCATGAGTTAGTAGTCAGAATTTCAGCCAAAGTGTCAAAGATACAGCATTTATGGAATGCTGAGACTTCTTTGAAGGCTTTTGTGTATCATGAGCTTGGTTTAAAACAGCCCTCTCTGGATTCCAATATTTTCCTATAATGATAAATTTTGATAAATCCATTTATGTAATGAGAAGACCATAGTCACCATTTGGGGTAGGTGTTTGAGGTTAATGTCTTAATGAAATGTTCTCTGATGTGTGTGTTCTTGAAAGTTGACTCCAGGACAATGAACTAAGAGAGAAGATAACATGAAGGGTCCCTATGTTCCAACTCAGTAGTCTGGGTACTTTATACACGGTATCTCATTTAATTCCCCCAACAACCTAGGGAAGTGAGCATGTGGTTTTCCTTTTGTCAAATTGACAGAAATGGAGGGAAAAATAAGTAATTTGTTTCTGGCCACACAGCTGTCAGTGGCTGAGCTGGAATTTGAACCCAGGACAGTATGATTTTAAGACATCATCTTCCTTTCCTTCTCAGGAGATAATATGTGGGTGCAGAAGTCACTGGACTCACCTGTCAGGATTTGCTGGGCTGCCCTTAACATAGAAAGCAGAAGAGTCCACTTCTCAGCTCCTCTGCCTTGCTAGACCCTTCTTGCTGTATCTCTGGGAATGGAAGTGAGAGGGTGTGTCTGGACTGCTTTGAGCTCTCAGTGCCAATGTTGTATGTGCTCATGACCTTCCCGCCCCGAACCCATCTGACTTGATGAGAAGCTCATCCTAATCAGCAGGCTAGTGGGAAATTAAGGATCATAAAAGACTGCTGATTTTATTTTAAGGGAAATTTATATTAAAAAAGAGTTTCTCTTTTTCTTCAAAAGAAATGAAGTAATTAAGTCTCATTAAAATAAGTAGCAGTTAGGCATAATTTCAACAGATATTTTATTTCAGGCACTATTTGATTTAAAAGCAGGGATTGGAAAGGGCTTATACTGCTTCAGTTTTTCTTGTTGGTCCCTAAGAGATCTGGGCATGGTGAGATAGCCAGGGTATGAGCGGAGTTGAAGGAAGAAGAGAAGGAGAAAGACAAAAAAAGAGAGGGAATAATTTATAATCTATATTCAGAAAATGGGCTCTTTCTAAATAAGCTACTTTTTCCTTTCCATCTTCCTAAACCTACTCTCAGGAAAAATAAATGGTGAATAATCCAACCAACGATGAAGAACAGACCAATGTTTATTGCCATAGAGTTTGGCAACATGTTCTGAAATGGAATATGAATTGCAATAGAAAAAAGAAAGTTGTAGTACTTGCTTCTCAAAGTTCCCAGCAGTAAGAGTATCACGTGGGAACTCATTAGAAATACAAATTTTCAGGGGCATTCCATGAAGTTTAAAAGGATGATCCTGAAGTTGATGGCACTGAGAATTCCTCAGCATCAACTCCAGCCGGGCCACCCTGCGGTGAATTCTCACGGTAGATGACCTTCTTGTTGAGCCAAAGCTTTTAAGCAGTTTTCTAGGGCCTCACTTTAAAATACATGCACCTAAGGATTACCACATCTTTGTAAGATGAAAGTCAGGCAAACGAAAACGAAGTAGGGAAACAAGCACCAAGCAGGGAGAAGAAAACTTGAAAATATACAGGGTCCAGCTGAAATCATGCCCTTGCGTGTGGTTGGTGGGGCACGTGAATGCCTTGTATGGGATGGACAGCAATTTGGACATTTCACCTGAAATGTCATATGGTGTGCTTGACTGTGACATTGTTATGTTACAGAATTACATGCTTATGATTTTGCAATAAAAGATTTTTAATGTAATAAAAAGGGTGTTATTTGTGCTGGACCCTGTATTTTTTGCTGATATCCTTAGAAAACAAGCAAACATATTACATTGATGAAATGGAACAAAATGCTATTGAAAAAGAACATTCAGAAAACAAAAAAAAAATTCATGGAAATTGCAAGTATGATAGCAAATAAAAATTAAACAAAGAGGATATGAGATAAAAGTTGAAGAAATCTTTTATAAGATGATAGAAAACAGGAGAGAATCATAAGAAAATTAGATTAATCCCTGAGTCCAACACTTGAATAACAGGAGATCTGAGAAATAGGAAGAAAATGAAGAGGAAGAAACCATCAGAGAGGGGAGGGGAGAAAATACGGACAACTGTAATTGAACAACAATAAAATAATTTAAATTAAAAAAGAAAAGAAAAAGAAAAAAGATGAAATACAAATAACAAACGCTAATTACATTTAAAATAATGCTAATTTAAAAAAAAAAGAAACCATCAAAGAGATAACCCAATAACTACATGAGGTGATGGATGTTAACTAAACTCATTGTGGTGATCACTTCTCAGTACATACATACATCAAATCAGTGTGTTATGCACCTTAAACTAATACCACGTTCTCGGTTTATATTGCATTAAAACTGGGCAAAAAAGAAGGGCCAGGGAAATCTTTCGCCAGGTTGACTTTGAAAGCCTGCCTCCATTTTTAAGAATCTTCTTTTCAGTTATTGTTTTTTCCTGATTTGTCCCTTTTATCAATAGTCGTTCCCCCTGTGTATTCACTCGTCTCATGCTTCTTCAGTCCTTTTCTGCAATTAGGCATAAGGGCCGGGAGAGATGTCAGAGAGTCGATGTGGCGACATTCCTAGGGCCGCATCCTCCATGCCTAGCATGTCCCCGTCATTGCCGAACGGACTTTCCAGATGAGGAGCTAACAAAGGCCTCCTGGCCTTTCGCTGGGAATTAAGACTACAGAAACAAACGCAGGCTTAATGGCAGAGTCATATTTAAATTTGACTTTAATGTATTATCAGGAACTTTGCAAGAAAAGCTGGTTTGGATAGACCCATAAATTACCAACAGAGGGCAATCATTTTTTTTATTGTTACAAAAAGGAAAAAAGACTGATTTTAGTCCTTTCTATATCTCTAAGCTTTGAAACACTTGTGGGGGGAGCTATTTATTTATTTAATTATTTATTTCAGCCTTCTCTAGTTTAGGGGTAAATTATACTCTGCAAGATTGTTAATTAGAAGTTAGAGTGCATTTTGCAATAGAAATAATTTTATAAATAATGGCCGACTTGCTAGAGGAGCCAGAAGTCTACCTAGCCCACTGATTAGTAAAGTCTACTGGTGAGTTCTAACAGCTCTGCAGAAGCTGGCCTCCTAGAGTGCTAAGAGATGCCCTGCTAACTCAGAGACGGGCTCTTCCCTTCATCACTTCCCTTTGGTAGCAGGCAGATTAGGTGCCCATCCAGCTTCTGGGCCCTGAAGAAGATGTCCCAAAGGGAAAGAGATGAAAGAAGGGGGAGGAGTGTGGCTGATGAGTCTAGAGACTGGGGAGCTCAGAAGAATGGGGAGCTAGACAGCAGATTCAGTGTAAGTGAGGATAGCAAGGGGCTAGGACCTGTGGCCTGTTAAATATGCTCCTTGAGTCTCTTTTTCCTTCCACCAAAGATCCTAGGGGTTAAGCTACCTACTTCCTTTTCCACTGCTGTTATGTTGACTAGGGTTGCCCTCCAACCTGGGTTCATAGAATAGAACAATCTCTCAGTTTCCCTTCTCTCTTACCTTTTGAAAAAATGTGAAGAATTTTGTTCCAAGTGACAAAAGAAAGCTGACTAGAAATAAAAGGCATCCTTATTATGCTTCACCCTACTTTGATTTGCTAGAGAGAGAAGAAGAAAAAGAAGAAGAAGGGGGAAAGGGAGGAAGGAGTGGGGAGGGGAGGGGTAAGGGAGGAGGGGTCAGGAGGGGAGGGGAGACAGAAGAGAGAAAAGGAAATTTCTTTTAAGGGCATATATTTCCAGGTTGAAAGGCTTTATTGAAAGCCTAGCATAATGGATAAAAAGTGAACCACAGCAAAGGGTCCATTATTCTGAGTTTTTAGATCATTGAAAAAAAAAGAGTTTCTAGAGAGAAAAAAAACAAGTTCAATTTGAAGGATGAAAGATCTGAATGCTTTTGACTTCTCAGAGAAGAAGGAGCACAGTGGAGAAATGCTTCCAAATTCTGAGAGAAATGATTTCTAATCTGGAATTCCACACCAACTACACCAAGCTATTAATTGACTTGAAGAGTAAACATCAGTTCTCAAAAACTGTGCTCGCATATATCCTTTCTCTGAAAGCTGTTAGAAAATGCCTTGTACCAACAAAAAGGGGTAAACCAAGAGGCAGGAAGATGTGGGATGCAGGGATTGGGACGTCACCTGAATTCTAAGGGAAGGGACTTCCCAGGACGCCGGGCTGAGCTGCCCACACAGCTGCAAAGCCACAGTTCAGAAGCCTCCAGAAGAGACTTCTTTACAGAAATGAAGTTGATAAACTCACTAATGTGTTTCGATATATTGAGAAGGCACATTGACCTGTGGGAGAGTTTGGAATCAAATGGGCAATAAGTAAACTAAACAAGAAAGGACAAATACCATTATCGGCTACCACAAAAAGAAAAACATTGCAGAAAAGGAAAAGTAACCACAGTATATAGTACATGGCTTAGCTGCGATAGCATTCATTTATTTATGATAATGTGAATACAGGTAATTATCTGACCAATATGATGGTAGAATTATGTTAGGAGGTGAGATTGGAGGTGAGGTAAGAAAAAGAGCTAAATTCTCAGAGGTCAATGGATAAGGCCTACAATTGAAATGTCAGGATATAGAAGTTTGGGCATGGTATTAAAATACGGAGATCAATAGCAAAACAATTGGCTAATACAGTGGAAGTGGGTGCTTCTGCAGAATAGAGAATTGGGTGAAAATAAAAATGGCCTAGCAGAATAAGAAAATTTTAAATGTCTTGGACAATTGTCTCTTTAAACTTTGTATGTATTATATATACAAAAACAAATACCAAATTGTAAAAAGGAAGACAAACTTTCACCATTCTTCCCTTCAAATTCCATATAACAATTTCCATTTAAGGGCCAGAGAATACTGTCTCACTGTTCTTTGGATGAGACCTAAAACTCTTGATATGGTATGATATTAACTGTAAACCATTCAAGTACAGAAATAAACATCATATCCAAATCAGCATTTTGTCTCAGGTTGGAGAAGTCTCCTTTCTTCCTCCCCAAAATAGAAGGGCCAGCTAATCCCTGTTTAGAGTCACGCAAGGCTTCCTCTGCACCAAAGCTCAGTCATGACAGTGACGTGACTGCTACACTCTCCCTCCCTTCCTCCCGTGTCACGTTCAGATGTCTGCTCATGTAGTAGTTTGACTCACGTGTCTTCTCTCCCAGTTAGGTTGTATTTAAGGGCATGATGCTTTATATGTGAGATATCAGTAAAAAAATGTATACATGAAAAACACAACTTCCTTCATATAAAATTAGAGAAGGGCCCTGGTGGGTGGCTCAGTTGGTTCGAGCATCATTCCATACACCAGAAGGGTGTGGGTTCGATTCCCAGTCAGGGCACATACCTAGGTTTTGGGTTCAGTCCCCAGTCTGAGTGCATACAGGAGGCAGCTGATTGGTGTTTCTCTCTCACATCAATGTTTCTCTCTTTCTCCTTCTCTTCCTCTACTTCTCCCTCCCTCAAATCAATGAAAGCATATCCTCAGGTGAGGAATAATTAATAATAATAATAATGATAAAATTAGAGAAGGGGCACTGAGAACAGGATTGTCCATTTTTAGGAATCATAACATTTATGGTAACAGTGATAATTGAATAAGGCCCTCCTGAGGACCCTGGACTTTCCATACTCCCAGAACCAGACTGGGACGGGAGCAGCCCTGGGCCATGAATGACGTGTCAGCCCTGCTGTAACTGTGACCAGGACCATGGTCTCAGACCTGTGCCTGGTTCTCAGATCATTAACAAGAGAGCTATTCTTTCTGTATTGATTTGGTGTAACTATTTTTTATGCTCAAGATTAAATTAGCTTCCTGGCAGCCATCCTGCAGAAAGCACCTGTACTCCTCACGCGTGACCTCTGGCTGATTGTGGACCAGAAAACAGAGCTGAGGCAAGACTGCAGTTTGGGCTGATTGCATTGGGGTCAGACTGACTGGGCACAGGCAGCCACCCAGGCCCTGGGAGGCTGGTGCTGAGCCCGCTCGGTGACATGACTGGGGTGGAGGAACAGGTGCTTTGCCCTTGTAGGGTATGATGCTGTTTATGAGCTTAGAAGAGCTGATGTCTGCATTATTCAGGCTTTGACTATTGCTGCTCATCTGCCTCCTTTTGTTCAGATTGACACCACTCCCTGGTAGCTCTTCAGAGCTGGCAGCACTTTGTGATCCTCGTTTACAAGTCTCTTCAGGTGGATTTGTGTCCTCAGTTTTTCAGGCAGCCATACTCAGCAACTGCTGAGCAGACCGAACTGAAGATAGCCCTCCCTTACCCCTAGATCCAGGGCTTCCTCTCACTCTCTTTTTTTCCCTCCCTTCATCTGTCAGTTAAGCCTAAGATTATTTGAAAATAATAATATGGTGTGTTCAGACCATGGGGTAGTATTCATCAATAAAAAGTAATGAACTAGTAATATATGCAACAAGGTAGATGGATCACAAGGATATTTTGCTAAGTGGAAAAAGCCAGTCTCAAAAGATCACATACAGTATGATTCCATTTATATAATACTCTTGAAACGACATTATTATAAAAAAAGAAGCGATTAGTGATTTCCAGGGGAAGTGGGAGTAGCACAAGGGAGGTCTCTGTGATAACAGGACAGTTCTGTGTTCTGAATGTGGTGCTGGTTACATGAATCTACACATGTGATAAAATGATACAGAATCATATGCATACTTTAGAGCAATGCCAATCTTTTGTTTTTGATATTGGTACCATTGCTGTGACATGTAACCAATGGGGAAACTAGGTGAGGGATTTATAGAATCTCCCTGTATTATCTTTACAACTTTCTGTGAATTTATAGTTATTTCAACATAAATTTTTCTTTCTTAAAAAGAGAAATGAGCTATTGTTGATGCATGTAACAATATGGATGAATCTCAAAATAATTATGCTGAACAAAGGAAACTAGTCAATAAAATACAAAAATATAAAGATGAATTGGACTACCTTAAAACTAAAAACTTTTATGGTGCAAAAATGATACCATCAAGAAAGTGAAAAAACAACCCACAGGATGTGAGAAAGTATTTGCAAATCATGTATCTGATAAAGAATTTATATATATAAATAAAATTATTTATATGTATATATAAAGAACACTTGTAACTCGATAATAAAAAGACAGACAACCTAACTGAAAAATAGGCAAAAGATTTGAACAAACTTTTCTCCAAAGATATGTGAATGGCCAACAGGCACATGAAAAGATACTTAATTTACCTCATTAGCCATCAGGGAAATGCAAATCAAAACCACACTGAGCTAGCAGATCACACTCATTAGGATGGTAAAAGCAATAAAAACAACAGATAGTGAACAACAAGTGTTCATTAGTAGGATGTTGGAGACATTGGGATCCCTTATACACCATCGGTGAGAGTGTAAAATGCTGCAGTTCTTCAAAACGTTAAACATAGAGTTACCATGTGACCTAACAAACCCACAGCTAAGTGTATACCCAGGAGAAATAAAAACATGTTAATACAAAAATTCGTACATGAGTGTTCATAGGAGCATCATTCATAATAGCCAAGAAGTGGAAGTGACCCCGATGCCTATGAACTGATGAATGGATAAATGAAAAGGGGTATATCCATACAATGGAATATTATGCAACAGTAAAATGATACACCTTGAAAACCTTGTTGTAAATGAAAGAAGCTAGGCCACAGAAGGCCACATATTGTGTAGTTTAATTTATATGAAATGTCCAGAATAGACAAATCTGTAGAGGCCACAAGTGGTTGGCTAGGAGACGGGAGGGGGGCAGGCAAGGAATGACTGCAAATGGGTGCAGAGTTCTCTGGGGGATGGAGATAATCTGCGCGTAGATGCAGTGATGATCATACAGCTCTGTCAATACAATACAAGCCATTGAATTGTGTACTTTTGTAGATGTATTTATGGCATATGGATTCTAGCTTAATAAAGATGTGTGTAAAAAGTACATAATATATGATTCAATTTACATGAGTATTGGAAAGACAAGCTAACCTATGGTGACAGAAAACACCAGGGGCTGCTCAGCGAGGGGAGGTGGAGAGTAGGGAGAAGCAGCAGTGGGTGGAGAGACTACAAAGGGACACAACAAAACTTTTGGGGGCGATGGACATGTCCACTATCTTGATTGTGGTAATGGCTTTATTGGTATATACATATGTCAAAGGTTATCAAATTGTATCCTTTAAACATGTGCCATTTATTGTACATATGGTTTGTTTTTAAAAAAGCCAGAACACAAATGTGTGTGAAACTCACGAGTCTGACAAATATTTACTGGATGCTGGCATAGTGTTAGCTCTTGGGGATACAGCGGCAAGAAAAAGATGGGCCCAGTCTTCAAGCAACTCGTACTTTGTCAAGAAAGAAGCTCATGTTATATGAGCTCTGTAGACATGGCTGGGAGTCACGGTCGCCCTTGTGGGGAGGTTTCCCGGATGTGTGGGCACTGGAGTTCAGCATTCCAGGGCAATGGCAGGTAGAGGTGGAAGGTGGGGTTTTGTGATGACCTTATGGTCATCCTTCATGACACTAATGAAAGAGCAGCAGCAGGAGCACAGAGTCTGTCCTTGCTACATCTCAAAGGGAATCTGATTTTATTCTCACCACATTAAAGCCACGCTTTCCCCCCCAGGACTCACATGACAGTGAAATGGATTGCTGTATTAACATCCTGAACAATAAGTGCAAAGCAAAGATAGAACTTCCTTCATTGCCCTTGGCAGACTGGCTGTGATTTATTTATTTGTGATTACACATTCCAGGTCTGTCCTTCTGCTACACTGCCTGCTGTGTGAGGGCCAGGACTGAGTGTCTTATTCACCCTCCTGTCCCCAGCAGGCAGCATAGTGCTGGGCACACGCCAGGGTTTGATAAAGATTACTTACTGGTAGGTTTGGTTTGGGGTTGATGCGGAGCCCATAGGAACACGTCTGACTGGTGGCCTCAGCCATGGCTCGTACTTTCTGTGGCTTTACAAGTGAAGCAGTCCAACCGCACCCACCCCCATCCCCCATTGCTCTCTGTATCCTAGCTCTGGCCCCAGTCACGTCAGCTTGCATCCACCCTGGCTCTGTCCTGCTGGTCTGGTGTTAGGAGACTCTTCTTTGTGGTCCACTCCCAGAAGCTCCTGGGGTGAGGTTCTGGTGGGAAGGTCAGGACAGTCTGTCCTGGAGAGGGCAGCTATGGCCACTGGCCTGCTCTGGGCAAGGTGGGCATTCTTGGGCCCTGGTTCAGGGACCGCTCATGTGTTGTTTCTTCTCCTCTTCCTGTCTCTAGCACTTCTTTATGCCACCATCTTCGGGAATGTGACAACCATTTTCCAACAGATGTATGCCAACACCAACAGGTACCATGAGATGCTCAACAGCGTTCGGGACTTCCTGAAGCTCTACCAGGTGCCAAAGGGATTGAGTGAGCGAGTCATGGATTATATTGTGTCCACCTGGTCCATGTCCAGAGGCATTGACACTGAGAAGGTAAGGAGGGCAACAAGCTCATATAAACCACTTATCTGCTAGCTTTCCTGGGTGCTCTCCAGGGCACTTGTTTTCATACCTGGCTGTGCCTCAGAATTCCCCTGGGTAGTTTTGCGTGTCCAGGTCCTACCTCCAGAGATTTTGATGGCTTCCAGATCAGCCTTGCTCAAAGACTAGCAATTAAGAGCCATTATTTAGAAAATTGGAAAGGCAGGGTGTGCCTCCTGGAGAAAAGAGGAACTGGAAGTCTAACTGTCCAGAGTGGAATTTCCCAAATGTATGCGATAAGAATCAGGGCCACCCTGGGTGAGGTCACCAGTATTACTGATATTTCTTCTGCCTCAGGGCAGGATGGCACAAGACAGCTTAACACTGCTACTTATCCTGTGTTTATTCGGACTTTCGATATTTTGCTCATCATGGAGTTTTTGCATGAATTTTTAAAATATTGCATTAAATAAACTATGATTTATCTGGATTACAGACTTTTTAACATCCCCTTCAGTTTCGTGCCCGAGGCAGTTTTGTAACCTCACTTTAGTCTTGGTCGTGATAAGAATCTCATGAGGTGATCATTCAAAGAAGATTTCCAGCCTCCATCCAGACCTATGGAATGAGAATTTGGGGGGAGGGTGTGGAGAGCCTGGAAGCCTGCATTTTCACAAGTGATCCTATTCATCAGAGAGGGCCGGGAAATGCTGAGCAAGAGCATGTGCCTTCATCATCAGCTGACCTGAGCAGAGCTGCAGGGAGCCACCTACCTAGGCATCAGTTTTCCCACCTGGAAAATGGAAGTGGCCACAAATCCCTGTTGTTTTCTATGAGTTGCATTTATTATTCTAGGTGCACCTCAATAAAGTGAAGAAAATTTGGTGATATTGGAAAGAATGAAGATAAGCGGACTTTCTATTATGCACTTGAGAGTTATCTCCTTTTTATGTTTTCTATAAGCCAAAATGTAACCTTAGGTCAGTTTTCCTCTGCTTTTCAGTCTTTTCAACTACACTTCTCCTTTTATCATCGATTTGTAAGTACTTAGGGAATACAGATTCCTTTCATTGTTTGAACGAGGAAAACAAAGATAACACCATTGCAAAAATGCCTTATGACACATTCAAAGCCAAGTTCAGTTGGCTTTGGACAGCTCTTCATGCTCCTAGTCTTCCTCCATTAGAATAGTCAGTTGAGAGTTGACAGTTCAAAGGAAAAACTGAACTAACCTTAATGGATCCAAATTTAAAAGGAAGGAGAGTTTGGTTTGGTTAAGCGCCTTCCATAATAACAACAGTAACATCACACCGACACGGCAGCACCAGCTATGGTGACTTGAGTGTGCGTTAAGCACAAAAACTCACTGCCCTTCTCCCGGTCCTGTATTCCTGCTTCACCTAGGCTCCACTACAACCCTGCTGCTATTTCTATTGAAAGGGATAAGGACACAGAGGCCCAGTTAATTTTATTAACTGCCCTGGGTCACAGAGTTAAGAATGGCAAAGCTACCAATATGCCAAAGTTGCAGGTTCGATCCCCAGTAAGGGTACATAAAAGAATCAACCAATGGATGCATAAGTGGAACAACAAATGGATCTCTCTCTCTCTCTCTCTCTCAAATAAGTAAATACACAAAAAAAGAAATAAAAACTTCTTTAAAAAAGAAAACTTAAGTAAATAGAAAAAATACCTTTCTTTAAAAAAACAAAAAGAAAAATGGCAAAGTCAGGATTTGAACCCAGTTTTTTGGACTTCAAAGCTTATGCTTTTCCTACTGTCACGTTTTAAAAATTGAAAACATGTACTGGAGGGAAGAAGGATGAGTCCAGACAGAGCTGCCCTTGTCTCTCAGACAGGCAGGGCATTGGCGAGGCAGGACAGTCCTTGGCGGTGCTTGTTGTTTCTGCTCTGCTCTCTCAGCAAGGCCATGGGTGCCAGGGAGCTGATGGAGCAGAAAGGAACTTTGATCTCTCAGCCCCGCAGGCTCCTTTTCCCAGGGGCCAGGATGCCTTTGGAAAGCTGGTTGTGGGAAAGAAGGCCCTTCCCTACCCTCACTGCAGGGCTGAGCTGGGTGGCTGCCGGAGGGAGACAGTACTGTCAGCATTGGCCCTTTCTTCCCCTCCTGTTGTCTCACGACCCTGGAGGGCTTTGGGATCTGCCCAGGTTCTGATCAGAAGGAAGATGGGATACTGTGGCATCTCACCAAGATGGCTTACAGAGCCTGGCTCATAGAGCCTGGCCTGGGGTGGCTGCTCTTCCTGGCTGGCAGCTGCTATGGAGAGAACCGGTCCCATGGACTGGTTCTCCCTGAGTCCCTTCTCCTCCATTCTGAGTCAGAAGGGTCAATGATGAGTAGGGGAGCTGGGGGTGGGCTGTGTGGTGGTGGTATGACAGTGCTGGGCTCATTCAGTTTACCATTTATTGGCTGATGACCTTGAGCATGTCACTTGTCCTTCTGAGTCTGTGACACCTGGAAACTAGATGACTTTTATACTAAGTCTGGCCTCTAAGGCCCTTTGGGCTCTGACCTCTGGACATCAGAGCCTCCATCAGGCAGAGCCACTGCTCTCCTGGGTAGAGAACATCAAAAATGAGAGCCACGTGCACTGAGTACTGGGTGTGCCAGCTCAGGGGACCCTCAGAAGAGTTCTGTGCTCCAGTTCCAAGGTGAAGACTTGGGGAAAAGCTAAGCATTGCTTCAAGTTCCCATGACTACTAAGTGTTAAAGCCAGGAATTGGATCCAGATCCACCCACCCCTAAAGCCTGTTCTCTCGGCCATACTGCTGCCAATCTGAGGTGGCTCCTGGAGCTTCTATGGTGACATCTCCCTGTGGCCTTTGAGGCCTCAAGGACTAGTGCGGATAGTCTCTTCTCAGCACCAAGTAGAAGGAAACGTGGCCCATTTCAGGGCCTTGAGCTGACACCCTCCCTCGGAGACAGGAATTTGGGGTCCCGTAGCCCCCACAGTATGGAGCCCACAGAAGGAGGCTGGAGAGGCCTGATGGCCATGACAGTCCATGATTTCCACTCCACGGTCCCCCTCCTCCTCACACATGCTTCCCAGTGGCTCTGGGAACAGAGCCTATGAATAAAATATTGTCACCATGCCAGTATCTAGTTCACTAGCAGCCTCTGCCAGCAAAGTCTGGCTGGGGGGAAACGAAGTATTTAAAGGTGAACTTGAAAGAGTAAATCTTGGTTTCGAACCACTGGGCACCATTTTGACGTGACATATGAGCATTCTACACTCCCTTGTGTTCTGTTTGGAGAGAAGAGGATTCAAATTAAATCCACATTTCTACAGAAGTCTTGTTTTCAATGAGCTTTAAAGAGGAAAGTATTAGCAAACACTCCGCCCAAGCATTGCTACTCTGAATCTTCCTCCGTCTCTGCCAGCCTTCCATCCCCTCCGCTGGAGAGCATGCTGGCTGCCTCAGCATCCTGCAGCCCCAGAGCAAGACCACAGAGGGAGTGAGGACTGGCATTTATCAAGTCTCCTGCTAGGACCAGGCACTGTCCCGAGGAAGTGTGCTGGGAGATGCAATTTTATTTACTCCTCATCAGCCAATGTGAGCAATATGCATTTTACAGGAGACACCAAAGGGCAGAGCAGTTAAGTCACTTGAAGAGACAGGAGGTGGGATTTCAATGGTTTGCTCTCTTTCCACTGCCACGCCTCCACGCGGAGCGCAGGGGCACCTGAGCGGGGTAGGATGTGAGCGAAGATGTCAAGGGCAAGCTGAGATTTGAGCTGGGTTTTGAAGGAAACTGCAGGATTTCCAAAGTCCGTGGTGAACTCCAAGCACAGAGGCAAATGGCCTGGGCTAAGGCAGAGAAGTGGGGACGGGGAAGAAGCCAGCACACCAAGGAAATGTCCTCACTGGACGTGGTTGATTTTACGCCCACAGCTTTGTTCCCAGGCCGGGATGGGAGAAGGATTAATTTAGGAATGCTCCTAATTTCTCTGAAAAAGTCCACTTGGGACCTTACTGTGTTACTTAGAATGTAAGGGGCTATGCCATGGTTTCGTGACAAAATTTTGTCCAGGGAACTATTTCTCCCACTAGAGAAGGCTGAGAAAGTTTTTTGTCTTTGAAGCACGAGAACTGCCTGGCCTCCTACAATTCCCATTTGCTTTGATTTCCTAAATGCTGAGAATCAAAACACAAGCCCATTTTTTGGGGGGCAGCCACATGATATAAGAAGTGGTTAGTAACCAAACTAGGCTCTGGAGTCCAGCTATCTGGTTGAAGATTCCAGCTCTGCCATTTCCCGGCTGCGCCACTTTTGGCAAGCTAGTATCTTCCCTGTGTCTCAGTTTCCTCCTCTGCAAAATGGTGCAACAGTAGCCCTTACATCCTAGGGTTTCTGTGAGGATTAGATTAGCTAATGCTTGAAAATGTAAAATCACAACCCACCCTGACTTTCTTTCTCCTTCTTTACTATTCTTTTTAGCACTTACTGCTAAATTCTTTTGCTTATTATTTGTCTCCTCCCACCAGATGTTAAGTTACATGAAGGCAGGGATTTTGTCTATTTTGTTCACTGCTACATCCTCAGAACCTAGAATGGTTCCTGGCATAAAATAAGATGCTGTAAAATAAGTATGAAATGAATGAACCACTCTAAAGTACTTAGCAATACATGGCACACAGTAAGTGCTTAGTAAATATTATTTATATCTCTCTTTCAATCACACTCATATTCTGTCCCTCTGCAGATCGTCAGCTCTACCTTCGATATGTGGTCTGACTATGATCACTTCTCACTGGCTCCACTGCCAGCATTCCAGTCCAAGTCCCCTAGGCTCTCAGGTCACACCTGCAGGAGTGACCTAAACTTGATGTCAGAGGCTCACGGGGAGGCCAAGGGAGGCCTCAGCCCAGTGACAGTGTCCAGGTTCTTGTCTCCACGTGAGAGAGGAGTTGAGAACGAGACAGAAAGATTCAGTGAAGCACAGCGGTTTTATTAAAGCGAAAATACACACTCAGATAGGGAGTGCATCACCCTGGGGGGTCTTGAGGGCTGGGCTTATATTTGGGTTAGTGGGGAGGAACTCCTAAAGGTGTGGGTCTGGGTGGAGTGGAAGCAGAGGGGGTGAGGCACCACCTTCCCGATGGGAGGGGGAGTTTTTATCCTTATTTGGTCTTTTCTGAAACTGTCTGGTGTTGGTACATTATGGGTATGGGTCCATCTGCAATGCTAATGATATTATCATGGAATTATAATTGACTGTAGGTCGCCTTTTGGGGTCAGGGTGCCTGGCCCAGCTGGATAGAACTGGACCTTATTTGTCTCTGCAGTTTTCCTTGCAAGCTTGCTTCCTCTTGCAAGCTGTTTCCATACAGAGGGGGTGGAGGAGGGGCCCAGCACCTCCATCTGGCTCTCCTGCCACCACTTGACTCCTTGATTCCATTCTCACTCTCCAAAAGTCAGGACCCTCTGACTCCATTCTGTAGCTGCAATGATCCCCTAAAATATAGCTCAGGTCCTGTCACCTCCCTGCTGGAAATCCTCCAGTGTGTCCTCATCACACTCAGAATAAATCAAAAGCTTTGCATCCTTGAATGTCTGTCTCTACACACTCCCCTGCTTGGCGTTCTCCCCAAAACCTCATCCACCCCTTTCCCCTCATTCGCATTGGCTACTGCTGCAGTCTCCTCACAGCCTTTGTTATTCTTCTGGAATGTTCATTCTTCACTGGTCTCCCTCTGACACGTTGTGAAGGTGTCAACTTAAATGTCACCTCCTCAGAGAGGCCTCCCCCAGCTACTTGAAGAGTCCCACATTCTTCCAGCCCTGCTGCTCTCTGGACTGCTTCTGAGCAATTATCAGGTTTTCGTGGTCACTGCCTCCCATGGACAGTAAGCACCACGAGGCCAGGGACCAGCTGCCGTGTCCACCAGGGCCCTGAGTGCTGTCTGGCCTCAGGGTATGCGGGGGGGATGTGCTTCTACCCCCAGGTGTGGAGCAGCAGTGAGCTGGAGGCCTCAGCAAAGAGCACCCTGACACTCTTCCTTCCCGTGCTTGGCCAGGTCCTGCAGATCTGCCCCAAGGACATGAGAGCTGACATCTGCGTGCACCTGAACCGCAAGGTGTTCAAGGAGCACCCGGCTTTCCGGCTGGCCAGCGACGGCTGCCTGCGGGCACTGGCCATGGAGTTCCAGACGGTGCACTGTGCCCCAGGGGACCTCATCTACCACGCGGGAGAGAGTGTGGACAACCTCTGCTTTGTGGTCTCCGGCTCCCTGGAGGTGATCCAGGATGATGAGGTGGTAGCCATCCTAGGTAGGTATTGCCTCTGCTGGAAGGAAACCTTGTGGTACCCAAGATTTTGGCTTAGCTACTGGGCAGCCCAAGGCCACTGCTGCCTTCAACCAGAGATTGCACCAGGGGGAAGAACAATTGTTAGCATCTGTGCCTCTAGCCAACAAACAAATAGTTGAGTGCCTGTTTTGTGGCACTTGAGGTATTGCAATGACAGAAATGGGTTTTGTCCTCAAGAGCCCCCAGTCAGCTGGAGAGGTGAACAAATAAGCAGACATTTGCATACAGTGGAAGGAGGTGTCTAACCCTGTATTCAAGTGTTGGGAGGGCTTCCTGGAAGAAATGACACCTAAATTGAAAAACAAATACTGAGAATGAGTTTGCATGGAGAAAAGACAGGACAAGAGTTCTAGGCAGAGGGAGCAGCATGTGTGCAGTCCCTGCAGAGAGAGAGGGTGGTTTATGTGAAGAACTGTGCATGAATCGGTGCGGCTGGAACACACACACCAAAGGGGCATGTGAGAGATGGGGCCAGGGAGGCCACCAGGGGCGAGGCTAGTCGTTCAGGCTCTGGGATCCACGTTAAAGGACTTGGATTTTACTCTGGGGGAGCTAAAATGAAGGGCTTAAAGCAGGGGAGGGGCACAGTCAGAGTTGTACTTTAGACAGGTGACGGTAGTTGCAACATGGAGGGTGGATTGAAGGGAGAAGGCTGGGGATGGCGGGTGAGGTTGGAGACATGTCATCTAGGGGCAAGTGGATGGTGAGCCAATGAAGAGAAGCAAATGGAGCTGTCAAACAAAAAGCAGAATCAACAGAGCTTGGTGAAGGATTTACTGTCGGGGGAGAGGAGAGAGTCCAGGAGGGTTGTGGGGTTTCTCACTTGGGTAATGGAGAAGCTGGTCCGCCCGGCACTGTGATAAAGAACCGGGGAGGCGGAGAGGGACGTGGGGCACACTGTGGTGTTTTCCACGTTGCGCATCAGTGGCCTTTGAGAGATTCATCCAATTGCCTGAAGTAGCTTTGGGGCAGCTCCCGATTGGGGGTATTTTACTCTGAGTGGGCAGGCCATCAAAATAAGATCCATCATCGATGGTCGTCTATTCTGCACCTGGCATTTTACATACAGATTCTCAGTGAACCCTTACAGTAACCCTGTGAAGTGATTGTATTATCCCCGTTTTTTGTATAAGACAGCGAAAACTCAGAGAGGTTAGGAGACTCTCCCAAGACCTCACAGCTGACGTGGTCCATGGAGCCAGCATCCTGGAGTCCCTCAGACTCCAAAACCTCTGCTCTGCCTTATTTCGTAATACTGCAATCCTAGTGATAATTTATGTGGTTTGCTGGCCCATCAAGCTGCCAGGTACTGCTAGACATTGCAGACATACACGAGGAGGAACCCAACATTTATTTATAAAAAATTGTGTATTTATTCTTATATGTTTAAGCTTCAGCCATCTTCAAAGGACTCTCCATTAAATGCACTACAACTATCAAGATGCTTTTTCCACTGCTCAAAACAGGTTTTGAACTCATTGACTTGACGCCTTCCAGTGCTTCTGCCATTTTTTTGTTTCACCTCTTCCACATCGGCAAAACCTTTGAGGTCTTTTTTTATCCAGGGAAGCAAACAAACAAAAAATCACTGGGGTAGAGATTGGGTGAATAGAGAGGGTGGGGCGGGGGTGTCATGCCATTTTTGGTCAAAAACTGCTGAACGCTCAGCGCAGTGTGAGCAGGTGCACTTGTAAATCACCATCATGAAATGGGCCAGTGCATTGAAAATGTCTTCCAAAAAAATTCACTGAAGCCGAGCGCAGCCTCTCACAGCAGCCTTAGCTGGTGCACTGATACAGATGAGTTCCTAAAATACTTACCTAGCAGAGGAAGCATGTCCTACACGGGGCCGGCCCTCCAGAAGATAATTCTAAGGGTTTTGGTGTTTGTTTTTTTTTTTGATTCCCCATATTTTAGGAATCTGAGACAGAGTGATTACTGTATTTTTAGGACTATAACATGCACTGGACCATAAGGCGCACCTAGGTTTTAGAGGAGGAAAATAGGAAAAAAATTTTTGAAGCAAAAAATGTGGTAAAATATTTAATAACCTGTGACCCTGCGCCACTGCCACCTGTCCCCCCCCCCCCGCCACAGCAAGCCAGGTACTCTTTCTACATTTGGACTATAAGACACACTCCCTTCCCCCCCAAATTTGGGGGTGCATCTTATAGTCCAAAATATGGTAAGTTACACAAAGATAGAATTGAAATTCAAACTAAGTATCCTGACACAGTAATTTTTTAACAGTCCCAAACTTTGTTCCTATTTAACCTTCAAGTGTATGATACACAGCCTCCTCTTGCTCCCTTGGCCCCGAACTGCCTTGCCCTCTTGGTTACATTCTGCTCAGGGTGGTAATCAAGGATGATTTCCATTACTCCAGCATTTGCTGGAGACTGGGATAGGGACTGGGTGGGGGAGAGAGGCTGAAATTGTTTGCTAAAATAAGTGTTCTGGATTCCTGGTATCCACTGAATTCTACAGACAGGGTTATTCTGCTTCTTGCCTTTCTCATCCACAGCGATGTGAGGCTTGACTGTGTATGAACAGGACATCCATTACTTTATTGTAGCTGCAGGGCAGTGACATTTGTGCCTGCCTTTAATCAGTGTCCTTGATAAAGAGGACTTTCTGTTAGTAATAGCAGTCAGGGTGTTTGCCTGGCTGAGAAGAAGAGTAACTAGTGACTAGTAGGCTCTCCTTTGAATTGAATTTGAATTGGTCCTGTGGTGTAGGGCGTCTTTCATCCATCCCTCTCCCCATGCCCCGCCCCCAATAATTCACCATATGCCTTTCCAAGGAATGCTGTTCATCTTCCGTACTCATGCTCAGGGCGCCCTTGTTGACGCACCCTAGACAGCTGCATTGTCAGGAGTTGAGCATGGACACCCAGCTGTGGAAGTATCACAGAGCCACAGAGGAGCAAGGAAGGCAAATGACTATGTCCAAGCCATGTCCCGTTTCCCCTCAGCCTGGGCTTCTTATGGGCTTGATTTATTGTTGATTTACCTGGTCAACTGACTGCTCCTCCAAATTCAGCCCTCCACCTCGGGCCTTCCTGAGCATCCTGCCTGCTCCAGTTAGCAATGCCCTCAAGCAGTCCAGACTAGAAAAAGCATCTTCCATGGGTCCCCAGTGGCCAGGACATTTTAAGAGACACTTATTCTATAAAAGGATGATACAAGTTCTTTGAGTCAACCTGACCTCTGGACCAGGACACATTAAGAGATTCCAAGCTATTTGCTTTCTGGAAACTTAAATTCAGGGCTGTTTTTCTCTGATTAGAATACCTTTTGCTCAACGAATTGAAATCAGTGTGTTCTTGCAAAGGGGGTTCAAGCATCAGATGGAAATGAAAACTAGATCTTTATTGCCCTTTGATGCCCTTCAGTTCAACCCAGCCAAAATTTACTGAACACTTGCCAGGCACTGTCAGAGGGGTGGGGATGCAGCTGTGGACCCAACAGTAGCCCAGCCTTTAAGGAGCTTCAGTGGAGGAGACCGACATTACTAAAAAAGCAACAATCACTTTGCTTGATAAGTGTTATCATAGAATGCAGGTGCTTCTAGAGGGTCATTGGACAAGTAATTATGGAGCAGCTGCTGTGTATCCAGTGCTCAGTGACGAAGGGGAATGGCTAGGTCATCTTTAGTTATCATAGAACAGGAGTCTTTAGAAAAAAACCTCATTTATCTCATCTGTTTGGTCTCTAGCCCCTTGTTATCAGTCCACTCATTTACTTTCTGCTGACTTGTTTCCTGCTTTCAGTTCTAATAGTCCACCCCATTCTTGGTTTAATTTTAGCACAGACTGAAACAGTGGGGAAAAAGGTCACTGTTCATAACTGAGTGTGTTTAGTATATGTTTTAAAAGAACCCTTTGTAATGCAAGAGTTCTAAAGGATTGCTTTTCAGACTTTCTTGACTGCAACTCACCATATGAAATGTTTATTACATCACGAACTAATCAACATGTGCGCACACAATTATACCTGAAACTCGGTACTTACTTTGGCTACATAAAATGCAACTGGCATTCTCTGTTAGATTCTATTATCTGTCATTTAAAAAGAAATCGGCTCTCATAACCCACTAAATGGCTTTCTTGACCTGCTGTAGCCCGCAGTTTAAAAGCTCAGTCCCACAAACGTAGGCCGTATCTTTCTCGGAGTGGAGGCCGTGCTGTGTCCCGAGGACAGAATATGCTAAACTATCTCTTACGAGTTTCTTTTCTGCTCATGTTCTCTGCCTTAATTTTGAAATGACACCCTCCCAATCTCCTTTTGGAATTCTCTTAGAAATCATCTAATGTCTTCTCAAATTTAGTTTCTCAGCTCTGCAAAATAAATTTAAGATTTTACCATATGCATTTTTATTATATTTTTTAAAATAATTTTCTTCTAGTTTTTCATAGATACAAGAATAAAAAGATAGAGGCACCCATTTCGGCCCCTCACCAAGCAGTACTATTAGCATTTGCAAGTAACTCTCAGTTTTTCCCAGTTTGCGCTACATGGCCAAAGCAGGTGAGTCCACTGAGGCTTGTGGTCCCCCTCTGTGCTTTTCCACCTTGTAAAAGCAGTATTTAAATGAGCTTGTTTCACTGTGACTTAGTGTTTCTGGAGTTACTTTTATAGCTTCTGCATTTTAATACTTAAGTTGTAGTTTAATCATGGATCATCTTGGGTCTTTTGTTTTGTTTTGTTTCATTCTATTGGGCAAGACTGAGGTCTTTTTGGTTGGGCTGCTTTGAGTAATGTAAAGAGCCCTGGACCTGGAGCTGGAGACCTGCAGTTGCTCTGGCTCTGCATTAACTCCTGCAGGAGTTACCACTCGTAGGTTAAGTCCAAGGCCTCCTGTGGTTCCGCTAAGCCCATCACAATGCATCAGTCACACTTGCTCATCTACCTCTCCTATGAGCTGAGCTCCTTTGATTTCATATCTCTGGCTTAGCCCAGCACATGGAAGGCACCGGAAGCTGCTTGCTGAATTGAATTGAGTTGAAGTGAATTGAAAGTCAGGCTGTGCAGAGCTCCATGGTCTAGAATAAGGATCTGGACTTCATCTCGTGGGATGAGGGGCCCAGAGAAAGTTCCAAAAACGAGAGTAACATGAAGATCCGGTTCCACAGATACAGAGGTGGAGGCCAGCTAGGAGGCTCAGGTGAGCAATGATGAGGACCTCAGTGAAGTGGTGGGAGGGAGATGTGGAAGAAGATCCGGAGTCCAGAGATTTCAGGGGAGGGAGAACTTCCCGAATGTGAGAGGCAAAGAGAGGGAATAGTTTCTGGCAACGACTAAATGGGCAGTAGAGCTGGAGGAGGAAGAAGAGGATGAGGAGGACTGAAAGGTGATAGGTTTATCCTGTTGAGTCTGCAGTGTCTTTTTGGAACAGATCTGGTCATGGCTGTCAAAGACGAAACTCTTCTCGACTTGCGAGTGGGCCGGAGCCCAGGGAAGGGGAGCAGCGGTGAGGAAGGCTGATGGGCAGGCCCCGGCTCGTCAGGCCGTCCCAGTCAGCTTTCTACTTGCAGTCCTGAACTAAGATTTACACTCTCCTGAAATGAACATGTAAATGTGTAAATACTTTCTCACAGATGGAGTCTTTTTTTCCCCCTAATATGGAAGACATGCTCATCTTTGCTTTAAATAATCCAGTGACCTTGCCTGGATATTGATGTAGCATCTGTTTATTTACCAACTCTCATGGCATAACATGGTGTTAGCCTCTTTGAGGAGGGTTGTAGAGAAAAATCCTTGCCTTGAATGAATGTGCTTTCCCAACTGGGGAGATACATGTGTGATTAGAGTCGATGAGCAATGCAGGCTCCCCTTTCTGTAGACTTCCTGGAGTGAACGGAGAAATGTTGGTGGAGGAGGTAACAATTCGGCTGGGCTTGGCAGGACCAGCAGAGTGTTTGATAGGCTGGGTTTTAATGTGAGAAGAGCAGCACGAGCCTCTAGCACCATTCAAGTTTGGATTATGTGTAGGGCATGTTCAGGGACCAGTGTGAGTAGTGTAGGCTGAGAAGACTTCCCAAGTGGGCTGGTGATTCTCAATGTCAGTGAGTGTAATGCTCAGATGGAAAACTTGTTCACAGTGCAGATTCCCAGGCCCCTCCTTGTGGATTCTGATTCTGCAGCTCTAGCGTGAGCCTTGGGTTCTGCAGGGTCAGCAAGCCCTCCCTCCCTCGAGTGATTCCATTGAATGTGGTTGGAAGACAGTACCTGAAGGACATTGCTGTAGACAGTCACTACTTGATGTTCTTTTATGGAAAGAGGTGAAATGATTATCCTGTAGAAAGTAGTAAGGCAGGGAAGCCAGAGGTAGGCCTAAACCATATGAAATTGCCAATGTTCAACTATTTCTGACCTGCCAAAGTGGTAGGATAGACAACTAGTGATCTATATACAAGAGAATAGGGTCCAGCCTAGGGTGGGCTCTGTGAAGATGGAGTCAGGATTTGGATACAGGAGGCAGGGCTTTGTAGATGGAAAGCATGGTGGGGGCTGAGGCCTGGGGAAGGGTGTGTTTCGTGGCCATGAGACCTGCGCTTGGCACTGGAGCTGAGAGCCCTGGGGGGCAGCAGTGGGGCCTGGGGCTGGGAAGGCAGCTCAAGGCTCATCTATGGACATTTCCAAGTGTCAGCATGAAGAACTAGGCCATGGGGAACCACTGAAGGTGGTGAGTCACACGCGACACCGTTAAAGCTGTGATTTGTAAGATGAATGAATTAGACGCAGAGATCAGCAGGTCATGAGGTGACTATGGCTTAGAGAAGAGATGGGAGTTGTTAATGCATGGGCAGGAGATACCAGGCTAGATGTAGGGCTGCCAAATAAAATACAGTTAAATTTGGGTTGCATATGAAGAACAAGTCACTTTTAGCTTAAATATCTCCAAACAGCAAATGGGACATATTTATGCTAAAAAGAAAAAAGTATCCATGTATCTGAAATTCAGCTTTATCTGGGTGTCCTGTATGTTTATTTGCTAAATCTGGCAACCTTAGGTGGGAGGGACAGGTGGATGGGACATTCTGGAAGGAGAGGCTGAAAGGCTGCACACAATAGGATACGAGGGGTAGACAGAGGGAGACAAGAGGCGTGATTCTGAGGTTTGAGTAAGAAGGGAGATGGAGACATCGGTACATAAAGCCTCCAGGAGAAGGAGACGGGGGAGAGAAAAGTGATGTGGTTTTGAGTTAAAGACCAGCGGAGTCCGCAACAGCTGCTCAGCAAGGTGGGTCTGGAAGTGGGAAAAAGAAGCCAGGGCTTAAGACAGAGATTTAGGATTCAGAGGACAGAATGGGGGTAGAGGGATGCGGAGAGAACAGGCACAGAGAGAACATATGAATATTTTTCGAAATAACCAAGTATTTCGGAGCATTTTAAAAGAAATGGGAGTATGGCCCTTCAGCATGCTCACAGAGAACTTTACATGTTATTAGAAACTTAAGATAAGTAAAGTGAGGAAAATACAATTTTTAAGTGCAATATAATCTCAGCTATAAGGGGAGAATGTTTGAGGATAAAAGCCACCCCGCCCCCCGGCATCTTCATCAGCCTGTCACAGTGGATGGTTTTGGCTTGTAAGGCTATAGGAGATTTTTTTTTCTTTTTTTATATTTGCCTATTTTCTAATCTTCTTTAAAATGGCATATGCTACTTTCAAAACTGGTAAATTTATTTTTAAAACTAATCTTGAGAATGTCAACATCATTCCAAGTTTTACAGATCCTTTCAGTGTTTAGGGTACAATTTGAAAAAATGACATTTTTAAAGACTTGACATTCACTGATACAATCAGAAAATGATGACATTTATTTTAGTAGGCACTACCAACCCCTCCCTCAAACAGTTCTTGATTAGGAAGACAATTGGGCTAGACAATGAAGACAGACTGGCTATCTCACAAAGGTTTAAGCAACAAGCAAAAGCTTCCTATAAACCCTCATTATTTTAGAGATGGAGAAGCTAGCCCTTCACAGAGATGCTTCCGAGACTTTTGTGAGCTGGAGGGGGTGAGGGGACGTCCCCCACTTCCTGTGCTGCCATCTTCCATGGTGCATTATTCCACATACTGAGCGGACTAGCTGAAGTGCCATATAATAAAATTTGTATCATAAGGTATTTTTATGCTCAACACAAGAGGAGGAAGCTGTGCTGAAGTATCTCTCTAAACACTCCAACCAAGCATTAATATTCATATAGCTGTTCCATCAACCAAAGCAATTATATTAAATCCACACTGCAAGCGAGGAGGTGTAGTATGAATAATCTAGACATTCAGAATTGCAAGAACATTTGTATCAGGTAATGAACATATTACCTGATTGAGAGAGGGTGGGGGTGGGGACCAGGTTCTTTTTCCTAATTCTGTTTTTGCTTAAGCAATTTTTAAAAATTGGTTTTCAGTCCCTAAAGGCACTGACAGTTAGGAGAGTTAATGGATCTTTCTAAAGGAAATTCTCATAACTTTAGTGTCCAGACAGAGCAACTTGGTTAAATAAAAAATTATGGTAAATCAAGATGTAAGAAGTTTTACTGGCATGCAAAGTATTTGCAATATAATATTAAGTGGGGGGAGAGAAGCAGAATATATATAACTATATATTCTCTCATATATAAGCATATCTATAAATATATATGCAGTAATAGTAACCTCAATTACATAAACATGCATATATGAGTAGAAGGAAGATGGAAAGTGTACCATAATGGTAGCTGATGTTTTCTGGATGGTGGCCTATTTTTCAATATATTTCAATTATTTCCTACAATGCACATGCAGTCATCTCAGTACTAGTCGGCTTCAGAACTTGTCAAGCTCTGTACTCATCGCATTTTGATGAGAAAGAAATGCTTAGCGCTCGGCACTTGCTCGGGACTCCTTGTACTTGCTCTAACTTGAGTGAGTCATGCCGCCGCCCCACAAGAGAAAATGCTTCATCCCTTGCCGCTTGCTTGGTACTCGTCAGTTTTGTGACTGGTCACAAGTTCCGGAATGAATTAATGACAGGTACTGAGGCACCGTTGCATATTGTCTTATGAACAGAAGAGGAAAAATCAAGTCACTTTTTAATTTTCACCTATAGTGATCTTGGAAAATTATTGCCTGCTTTCAGTGGAAGATTTGTGGTCTGTGTAAGTTAGTGGAGGACATTCGACTGACTTGACTTCATCTAACTGCAGTTGTGAAGAACAGAAGGAGACTCTTCATGAGGTTTCCAAACCTTGGCTTTAGTTTAACCATTTGCGGGTGGCCCCACTCAGGTGGAGGTGCAGGGCTGTTTGCTCGCGCTCAGTATCTTCCCCACAAGGAAGGCTGGTGTCCCACATTTGGGCGAGGTTTTCATTCCTTTACAGAGAACATTTGTATCATAAGGTAATTTCTGATATTCATTATCTTTATTTCTTTTTCAAATTCATCTGTAAATTCTTAGCTCAGTATGAGTCTGGATCAGAGGGAATTATGGGAGTGTTTATGAGCAGGTCAGCAAATTCCTTCTTGAGTCAGGCTGACAATGTCCAAGGACACCCAGGTGCCTGCATGCAGACTAGAGACCAAGCCTCTCCTTCAAGCCATCCACCCTAAGGCGTTCTAAGTCTTTCATATCCTGGCCCACCTTACATTGTTCACTCAGACCCATTTTTTCACTGATGTGTTGATTCATTCACTCCATGAACATTCCAGGTGTCATGCTGGGGATTGGAGATACAACAGTGAACCAAGCAAACATGCCTGGCTTAGAGCTAACAGTCTCACCAGGGAGAGAGACAAGTAAATATGCAGTTGTATAATACAGTGCCAAGATTTCTAATAGGAGTAAGAATGGGATGCTATGGGAACTTATATGGTAGGCCAACCAGGAAAAACCAAAGAAGGCTTCCTGAAAGAGGTGGTATCTGAACTGAGACTTGCATGATGAATTGAATTCCACCAGGTGCAGTAGTATGATATTGGTGGTTGGGATAAGGGATTAAAGAGTGTTCCAGGCACAGGAAATAGCATCTTCAAAGACGTGAAAGCAGAAGAGTGACAGAATCACACTTGCGTTTACAGAGAGCATCCCGGCTGCTGTGAAGAGAATGTATAGCAGACAGGGAGACCAGCGAGGAGGGTGCTGAGAGATGAGGGTGGCCCGAACTGACTCAGTGGCAATGGAAGTGAAGAAAAGTAAACACACTCAAAAGATATTTGGTAGATCAGGTTGTCCGAGCTTGGTCACTTACGGACTCTGAAGATGAGGGAGGAGTCTGGAATGACCCTGACGACCTTCACTGGGATGATGGACACTGGAGTCTGGGTTCACCTGGGAGAGGTGCTGGTTCTGTTTGCATCTGTGGATCCACGCTAAGTGAAAGTGTGCAGTGGGAGATCCTGGTCTCAGAAGAGAGACCTAGGCTCGAGGCATAAACCTGGGAGTCACCGTGATCCAGGTGGCAAATGAAGCAGGGAGAGGAGGAGCAAACCCAAGCAGCAGGGGGAGGGTGGGTAAGAAGCAACACGGTCTAGTGGAGCCCTGAGGAATGCATTTATATGGGGCATGTATGAGAGCCTGCAGCGGAGCCAGCAGCGGGGGAGAGACCGGGGGAGAGACCAGGAGAGAGGGCATCACAGAATATAAGGAGAGGGAGAACGGTATCTTCAAATGTTCCAGGACCTTATTCGCTGACCAGATGGCATCATGGATTATAAAACACACCAATATTTTATTGCCAAAGAAAGAATGCTGCCAATTAAACTGTGACTTATCACTGATTGTGAGACACGTTCTGATTTCAGAGCTAAAAAATGCTAAACAACTTAAGTATATACATTAGAATCAAAGAGCTGTCACAAGCTGAGGACTAAAAAATATCTTTTAACTTTATCAGGAAAATTTATTGACTATTGTGAAAGCAGTGTTAGTGGAGTAGGGGTGCCAGGAGCAAGGTCAAGTATGAAGAGAGGTGGGTGTTGGGTTCAGGGGTGCTTAACAAATTGCATCGATCTCCCCAGAATTCCAAGGCATAAGAGAGACAATAAGATAGGTACAAGACAAAAATCATCTTTTATTTTTCTGATAAAGCTAATACTGGAGAACGTGCATGATGTCTGCATCCAGGGAGGCTTCCCAATTGTGAGCCCCAGAATTAGACCCAGCACAAAGCTACCCCTGTGAGAGTCTCCCTGCAAAGCCCATGATGTGAAGAGACAGAGAGACATGCTTCCTGTGGGCAGACAGGCCCTGAGGACAGAGCAGGGGGCTGGCCTCACACAGGCAGCCTCTTCTCCAAACTCCTCAGATGAGTGGAAGAGAGAGGCCAAGAGTGGGATGTCGTGGAGCTGCCTTCCCGGAGGGAAACATCAGGCATAGATGGGGGTAGGTCATTTCCCCTTAGCAGTAAGAGGGCAGAGGCGGTGTAAATGACCCTACCAACAAACCAAGCTGTAAAAGGAAGCTCTACATATCCCAAACCAGCTGTCTTCCTTCCCAGCCACCCAGCTTTTTTCCTCTGCTCTTTGGAAAAATTACCCATCTACCTCATGTATCTAAATTGTCTTGCCTTACCATAGGAAGCCAGCTCCATTCCCATTTTCTCCATGGAGTTGCCGTGGTCCTGCTTAGCCCAGTCTCCACATACCTTGGTATTCCATTTTTACTTGTTTGATGCTTCGTTGTTACCTACACGGAGCCAAAGTTGTAAGTTTGTCTCCTTAGTTGTAAGGCCCTTGAGCGTAGAGACAATTTGACACCTGTCTGTCTTATCCCCCTTCACCGCTGGAACACTGCCTGATCTGTGGTCGGTGAGGCCAAACTGTTGAACTGGATCGAATTGTGTGCAAAGATGGTGAGACGTAACCCCGCTTTGGGGAACCCCCAATCTGACGCCATGCACGACAGACTTGGTGGACGATGTCACCGGTTCCTGGGAGGGTCTCGTTGATCGCACATGTGATTAACCCATGCAGCGTCCCATCTCTGCTGTGGGGCTGGTTTGCAGAAGAATGTGATTATCGCTGCCCTTTGAACTGACCTCAAAAGAAAACAAGTATTTCTTAGACATCTTTGAACTCTCCCGTAAAACCTAAACTGAGAGCAGACCTTTCTAGAACGAGACACCCCTCTGAGGTATGTGGTAAAGCGCGCGCCTGTTCGTGGGGCTAAAGCTTCCCAGCATCTCCAGTCCCAGCTTTCTTTGTTGGCAAAAGAAATCCATCAAAACACATTGGCTCAGCCCCTGACACCACAACACAACCAGATAAGACCTGGCACGTAAAGCTAAGGCTTTTTCCTAGCAGTGTATTTTTACCACTCGGACGGGAAGGCAGACTGATGAGATTCCACGATGTCCGTCTTTGATGTACACTCCCAGTTCTCGAAACCGTGGCAGTTGAAGCAGACGTCACGGAACACTAGTGGCATTTTTGTTGTGTTGTGTTGTTTGTTTGTTTGTTTGTTTGTTTTTTGTTTTTCTCAGTATGAACAAGAAGAGGGACTTTAAGAACAACAATTAAAATGAATTAAAAAATAAATTTAAAAAAAAAGAAGAGGCACTTTGTAGATTCACAACAGATAAGACAAGGCAAAATTCAAGGCGTCAACACTTTGCTTACCCACTCTTCCCCATGATCTCAGACAACCAAGGGAGAGAGCCATCAATGCATGTGGGAGAGTTATTAAGTATTCCAAAATAAGCTGGAAAGCCAGGACTTGGCACCATTGGGGCGAGGCACATGGTGGCACCTCAGGCAGGGTCCCCAGCCCCTGCCTGGCCTGATGCAGCATAGGGCTCCCCAGCACATTCTCTGCAGAGCCTGGCTCCCCAGTCCAGTCAGAGCTGGGCCAGGAAAAGGATAGGTATGGCCAAGGTGTTTTAGCTCAAGGTTCTGGAGCATCTGCTCTGAATGCCAGAGCCCCCATCATCACATCACTGCGCAGGCTTGCAGGCGTGGCAACCTGTGCTTTTCCCTGAAGCAGACAAGAAGGCAGGTGTGTGTGCACCTCCCCACAAGAGCTCAGCACGTTGCCCCGCCCACTGGACTGTGGACTCCTGAACTGGCTCGCGTGTGGGCTCAGCTGCTGCACAGCTCCCCCGCCAAAGAAACGTTTACACAAGACAGAAACTTGTTTTTCTCTCATGTAGCAGTTCAGGCATAAGATAGCTAGTATTTTAACTTCACAGTGTGAGCACCCAGCCTTCTTCAGCCTGTTGCTTTATCCTAACTAGGTCGTCACCTCAGCCTCCGGGTCTGAGAGAATACGCAACCTTGTTCCAGCCAGGAAGAAGGGACAGAGGGGAAGGGCAGAGCCTGCCCCAGAAGTTGTACACATCCCTGTGTTCCCCATGCCTTAACCAGCATGTGGACAGATGGCCTCACCCAGCTGCAGGGCAGTCTGATTCTGGTCATGTTCCTGCCAGCTAAAAGTCATGGGTTCTATTAAGATAAAGAGGAGAGAATTGCTTTAGGGGAACAGCTGGATTCCCAGGCCATACCTCCCTAAGATCAAAGCTGCCTCTGATTGGTCCTTTTCCCTGTCACTTTGCACAGTGCCCATCCAAGGTAGGTCTCCATAAATGCTGACTGGGAGGAGGGCTGGCAGAGGACAGCCCCGTGGGAGCACTGCGCAGCCTCTCCCGGAGCTGAGGCTCATGGCAGTGTGGGCAAAGCTCGTGGGGAAAGCTCGTGGGGAAAGCTCGTGGGGTTGCGGCAGTCATCTCACTTCTTCGGAGCCTACATTCCTCTTCTTAAAATGTGGCTGATGACACCTGTGCAATATCCTTTCAGGGCTGTTAAGAGGATTCTTCTTTTATTGTGGCTACTATTTATTGCACGTCTACTATGTTCCAAGCACGGTGCTTTGTTTGCCTTATTTCATGTAAAGCTTACAGCAGCCCCAGGAGGTGTTATTTTTATGCACATTTTATAGCTGACTCTACTGAGACTGGGAGAGGTGGAGTAAGATGCCCAGTGCGTGGGTTTCTTTATGCACTCAGCACCCACGGAGGGCCTGCTGAGTGCCAGAGACACTGCGGGGGCGCAGCAATCAGCGGCATGAGGAGTGGTTCCAGTGGGCACAGGGCGTGCGTGATGGCAGCTGCTCTGGTTAAGGGGTCAGGGATTTTTTCAAAGCAGAAAAAAAGCAAAGTGGAGGTCACCCGTCTGTAGCTGGGTGGCCTGTCAGAGGCAGAGCTGGGAAGGCCCTGAGGGGAGAGCGGAGCTGGGCCTGGAGGGACTGGAAGAACCTGGGTGTGACTGCAGCGTGGGGGAGGGGGAGAGGCAGAGGCAGGCAGAGGCCAGCTCAAAACCTGACAGGGTGGAACTGAGCTTTAACTCAACTTGTCTGGTCCTGAAGCTTGTATTGAGAGAATGGATGAGGAAGTACTGGGAAAACAGGCTGAGGCAGTACCAGGGAGGAGGAGATTTTGGTGAGTTTTCTTTGTGTCTTAGACACGTGTCTGGGGACAGAGGAGAGGACCCAGATTTAACATGCCTGGCACATGTGAGGAATCCAGGAGGTCTGAGACCTGTGTGTGTCCTCATTGCTGTCCTCCTGACCATCCGTCAGTGCTGTGTGCATAGTCTGCCCAGGGCTTGCCGGGGAGAATGATCCAGCCCCTCTACTCTGGGTCTCACACACAGAATCGTTCCTAGGAACAGGAGAGACAATGGCTCTCCCTCAGAGGCCCCCTCAGCCATGCCAGGGTCTCTGCGGTCACATTTCACCATCCTGATGAAGTAAGTGACAGGCCCTTCCTGTCCTGAAATGGGTTGAGGACAGAGGACTTCCTGATGCCCCAGAAAGGAGGAGTAAAGGCAGTGGGGGGGGGGGCTGGGAGGGGCTGCCTCTCACTGCACCCCATGTTCCTGGCACCTCTCAGCACCCCCAGTGGGGCCTCCAACAGTACACAGTGGATCCAGCCACTGAACAAGCTGGCATCACACACTCAGGGTGCAGAGTATGGCATGTGCGTGGGTGGGTTTGCACTGAGTGAGGAGACCAGGCACTTCCATCAAAGGATTGCGAAATGTAGTGGCAACACTCATCTCTGCAGGTGAGAGAACGAGCATACAATCCAAAACATGGGGTTTTCCAGAGGCCGAAGCTTTCACTCCTGCCAAAAAGCCAAATCCTGCGCCGTCTCCTCTCCCTGGAATCATCTCTGTGCATCATCTTCATGCTGGTTAACTGGAGCCAGCTCACACATCCTTCAGTCTTCCCTGAGCCCTTGAACTTGAGCCGATACCCCGCCTGCCGCCTCCCCCATCACAGCCCCTGTCACGTTATCATCCCGAGTCTCACTGCACCGTGTCTGTCGTTCCACTGCCATCCCTCGGCCCCTAGAACAGTGCCTGCCAGAAGTTTCATGAAGGACTGAATGAGTCCATTCTAATTGGTTTGGGTCTGGAGATAACTTGATTGTAGCAACAGATGATGACTTTAACTGCAGAATTGTATGTTGCCTAGTGCAGGACACCCCACTGTGAGGGGTCCTCATGAGAGCAGGTGATAGGGAACAGCGAAGAGAAGCAGCTGTATATTTCATTTTTGCCCTCCCCTCTCTGGCCTGCCAAGCTCACTCAGAACTTGTCTTTGAGTAAACAGGGCCTTTTTCTGGAGAATTGTCAGTTTAGATTAGAATTGCTTCCCCCACTGTGACTCTTTAACCTGTGGATAGGCTGTGCCACCCTCCCAGGGCCCCAGTTCCAGCACCCCGGGAATGTGCCCTGATCATCCATCCACCCCTCTGAACCCACCCAAGTCCCATCCCCCCAACCCCCAGCCGCCTCAAGTGGCTGTTCCAGCCTCTGCCCTTCGCAGAATGAAATGATCGGCAGGGTCTTGGTTTTCTCCTGTGCTGTGTGCCCCCTGCAGAGGTCTCCCGCCCTCTTCCCATGCCTTCCTAGTGGTGCATCCTGGCACCCATCTGCGTGTCTCCTTCAGTCCCATAGTCATTTGTGACCCTTCCACAGTGGAGGTGCAGTGGGGACAGCTGCGTGTAATCGGGGGTGGAGGAGGAGTGATTGTCACAGCGATGCTTGCTTGGAGTTTTAATCAGGCTGCCTTTCCTCACTTCCCTTTTAAAAAAATTCCCCCTCCAGCTCAGCAAGTCCACTTAGAACGCATTTTAGAAATTGGAACGTTGCTTTAACATTCTGCACCCAGCCCCTCGGTGTAATAAGTAAATCAATAAGCCAATTGCTTCCAGTAGTTTGATTTCCCAGTGCACTGGCGTACCTTTTGTTCTCTGGTGAATGATGATTTCACACCAGGGAACAGGGAGCCAGTGTAGGTGTAGGGCTTGTCCTTGGTTCTGATCCGCAAGCTGTCCTGGGAAGTCGTTGTTCCTAGCAATGCATGGAACCGACAAGTAGCCTGCCAAACGCTCGGTACCCTTCCCTCTGACACTTTCCCCAAGTTGTGTGTCTCACAAATACATTTCCCATTTGCCAGGACAGTCTTGGGTTTGTTTTGAATCTGACAGGTCCTCCAACACCACATTCTTAAATCTTACTAACATGATTTATACAAAAATGCGTCCCTCACAGGAAGGATCGGATCCAAGTTATGACAACGCCAAGACCCAGACCAAGACCGTCCACGTTAATTATGATGATCTTACTGTGAAGCACTTTTTGTGGTAGAACTGCCATCTACTTATTGTTTCTGTCAAAACTTTTGCTTGGAAAACTTTACAATGGGCAGGTTGTCATTTCTAAAGATGCACTTATTTATTTCATGCTGTGTTTCAACCACAATGTGGTTGCCCTTTGTTTTAAGCAATAGGTATGAAGTTGTTTATAAACTGAATTTTTACAGATAATTCACATGTTAAATATATACAAGGAGCTATTGTTTTACTTTGTGGGTTCTTTTATAATTAGAAAAATGACTCCCAAGTTTGCTTGAGAAGTATAATGCTCATGTGTTGGATCTTATTTAAATGAAGTAATTTTATTAACAATTGAGCAAGATTACCAATGCTCTTCTACTCACAATAGTCTTGGCTTAGTTATACCCTGCTATGTCCCAATAGGGGATGGCAAATTTTATAAATTCTGCCTTTCTCACTGATATTGAAGATGTTCCTTCAGGATAATCCGTCCCTGTCCTTGCTCCTTCTCGTCTCCTTCTTTCAGGGAAGAAGGTGGGGTGCCTGCTCAGACCCAGGACTGTGATGTTCTGCTGCAGTGTTAGGGAACCTCTTAAGTCTCATGGGCCTAGATTTCTATGACTCTGTGTCTTCTGTCTATCTATTTCTATGTAACAAACCACCCCTGCATTTAGTAGTTCAAGAAACTCATTATTGTTTCTCATCATTCTGTGGGATTTTGGTCAGCTGCTTGGTTCTCACCTGGCCTTCCCACATGTGTTGGGGAGGCCAGTGTTGGCTGGGGCTGTGGTTTACTGCTCAATTGGGCTGGGAGGCCAAGACAGCTCATTTGCACGAGTGGCCGAGGCTGGCTGTCCACTGAGAGCCCTCCTGGGCTCCACAGAGCACCTGCATATGACCTCTTGTGTGGTTTATTCCTCTCAAAACATGGTAGTTGGGTTCAAGAGACCTGGAAGATGCTGCAAGCCTTCCTGTGACCAGACATCACTTCTGCCACTCTCTGTGAGTCAAAGCAAGGGACTAAGGTCAGTCCAGAGTCAAGGGGAAGGCTTTGCCGCTTGATGTGAGCTGCAGGATACAGATGGGGTCCATTTTTTAATTTCCACAGTGTGCATCAGAAGAAAAGTGTTCTCTAGAGGAATGAGAGTAAGTAAATATGAAAGGCAGGAGAGGCACCATGATGCAGTATAGGGAGCGTATGGAATGACTAACATGTGCAGGCGAACTGGGCTCGCTTGGTGGGCAGACTCAGTACTAGGGAGCAGGGAGCACACACTGAGTGAACCTTTGTCCGTGGAAGCCAGGTAGCACCCACAGAGAGAAACATCCCCATCCACTGGCCCTAAATTAGCCCACTCCTATGACAGACAACTGAGTCACAATGAGGCAAGGGAATTGAAATAGCAAAGTTTTAAAGGCATGTTCACCTAAAAGCTCCCCTAGGATACATGCATGTATCCTACTCATTTGGAGTCAGTAAAACCATCTCCGTACATTGGAGCTGCACAGTACTTCACAAACACATAAAGAACATGCATTCGTGTGTCTGGTACATTGTTTCTCAGCTCACATGGTAGGAGCACTCACAGAAGACCGTGCCCAAGGGGTGCTTGTATACTTAGAACCACACTTTGCACGTTTAAGAAAAGGTCAAGTTCTGTCCAGGTGCTTGAAAGTCTGATTGCCTTCATAGCCTGAATCAGGAAAACAGCTGTCCTCTTCATCGTACCGTGTCACAGGCACCTGGGTTCCTGCTGCGGAGGGTGGCTGCTCTGGGTGCAGGGCAGGCGACTGTCTTGAGGGTCGTCAGGGTTACTTTTCAGCCTTGTAGCTTTGCTTCCTTCCCCCTCCATACTCCTCTCTGCCTCCCTGAGGACTCGAATTTGTGTTTATCTGTGCTGAAAATTTAGAGACAAGATAAACAACATTTCAAGCTATTTATAGCCAGAGGCCATGCTTTGTACTAGACATATGCTAAATGTTGGTCACTGGGAAAGGTGGGAAGAATACCGTTAGGTGTGAAAAGCAGATATGTAGAGATCGATAGAAGTTTGACCCAGAATATGGCTTCGTGGGATTAGTACTCTATTGATTTGTGACGTGCACTCCTGCGGATTGCTGAACCCTTAGGACCCTGGAGGTACCATTCATATAGGGCCAATATTTTTATATGAACAGGGGGAAATTTGGCAAGGGCGAGGAACACGGAAGAGGTGTGGCCAGGAGGGAGAGGAGCAGGGCTGCCGTACAAACATGAACTCAGGACAGTGGACAGAACATGCGAGGAGACAGACTCCACTCTTGCCTGACTTCGTCCACGTAGATCATCCCACACAGCGGAGACTCCTGTTCTTCGGTTCGATGAACAGTCCGCACCCTCCCCATAACAGCCTACAGCAGATCCACCACTCACCTTCCTTCCTCACTTCTGTTGACTCTGGACATGGACAGAACTCCTCCTGTGCACCAGACACGGTGTTACGTGGACAGACAAAACGCATGAACTCATGCTGGAAAACGCACCGTAAACAAGCAAACGAATAAATAATTTGGGATTGGGACCAGTGTTTTGGGAAGCTGGGGGTGTGCTAAAGAATAACAGGGGTCCCGTTTGGGTTAGGATGTTCAGGAGGTAACGTGAATGATCCCAGAGTCACTGGTTAAACTTTGACATGCATTTTGTAATATTTCTGAGTGTCTCAAATTGCACGTTGTTACAGTTCAAATTAAAACCATTGTTGCTTTTGCTGAGTGCAAGCGGCAGAATGAGCCGCGCTTCTGGGGAGCAAGGAGAAGCGACCAGGAGGGCCAGAGCCCTCCTGCATGACACTTTCCTCACTCACCCCTCTCTCTCCTCAGGGAAGGGAGACGTGTTTGGAGACGTGTTCTGGAAGGAAGCCACCCTTGCCCAGTCCTGCGCCAACGTTAGGGCCTTGACCTACTGTGACCTGCACGTGATCAAGCGGGACGCCCTGCAGAAGGTGCTGGAGTTCTACACGGCCTTCTCCCACTCCTTCTCCCGGAACCTCATTCTCACCTACAACCTGAGGAAGAGGGTGAGCTGGCAGCGTCCGTTTCCTCTCTACCAGCAGCAGCCCCCGTGCGCGTGGGGTCACCACGTGGGCCGGGAAAGTCCCTTTGTGGTTTATTTAAGTGGAGCTGTTGGTTCAGGGGTGGAGGTGGGGATTCTGTTCATTGCTTGCTCTTCAGACCTTTTGCTAAGGAATGAGGGAATTAGGAATGTTACTAGGTTAAAAGATGGATCAGTTTCAGAGCTGAAGAGATTCATTCATGAGTGTGTCCCTGGGCTTTCCCCCCCAACAATACTTAGACCTCTAATATTTTGGAAAGATGACTAAAACATGAGATCATTAGTCAGTAAAATGGCTGAGTGGGGCCACTTAATATAAACTGAATTCTCCCTGGTGACTGGGACCCACTGAATGGTAGGAGGACGTTAGCCAGTGGGCAATAATAATTTTTTAGAAGATATGAAAATGATACAGTTGGATGCAGAAAACAAGAAACATGTGGACTATGATGGCCTAGAGAATATTTTATATACAAATGCCAATTTCACTGGTTGGGGCATAGTATTAGTTTTGGGAACCAAAAGATTTCTTATCTGAAGTTGTTTCTTGCATCCTTAAATCATCAGAATTGCTCCGTCTGACTGTGAGGATTAAAATATTTGTCTTGTGCTCTAGGTTTTCACAGTTGATTTTCTTGCTCTGTATTTAACTCTTTTAGTTAAATCAGTAACAAGGTAGCTCTGGATCTACAGAAACCATCTGGAAGGATTGTCATAGAAATCTTGCCAAAAAAGACTTTATAATCTTTCCCCAAGGTCCCTGTCGCTATTAACACTGTTTGTATGGCTCTGAGCTTCCAAGTTAGAAGCCCTGGCACCACTGTGATCCTTCTCCTCTCCCAGGCCTCAGGCCATTTACTCATCAGATCCTGTGGGTTCCATCTTGGCTCTCGGACCTGAGTCCACGTGGTGCTTCCTCCCCAGGGCTCTCCCAGGGCCCTCGGACACAGCACCACTGACACAGATGCTTCCTGTGTCCTGGATGGTGCAGTAGGCTCCAAACACGCCCTCCCGCCTTGCGTCTGTCCCCAGTGTGGTGCTCTCTCTTCTGGTCGCGTGAGCAACCTTAGAAACTAATTAGATCCTGTCACTCCCTCTGTGAAGATTTTTGCTCCCACTCTGTTTCCGGGTAATGTCTGCACCCTTCAGCCTGGCTTGTGTGGTTTTTCACACCTGGCCCAGACTTAGCCCTCACACCCTCACTTCAGTCACGCTCCCCACACCCACCTCTGGCATCCTGAACATTCCCACCCTGAGGACTCGGCACAGCTCTGCAGCCACGCCACACCACGCCTTCTCAAAGCACTGTGCCTCCGCACAGCTTCCTGGGCCTGGGATTCTTTCCTTTCCTTCTGTGTGCAACAGATACTTCTTAACCCTTCAGATTCTGCTGAAATGTTTATTTGTTCATTCATCACACCCAGGACATACCAACTGAACTAGATAGACACATAAAACTGAGTAACACTCAGTTCCCTGCCTCTAGGAACCTAGAGTCCCCTAGAGGAGACAGCCACAGGAAGCAGAGTGCAGTGCACGATGCTGGCTGAGGATGGTGAGTGTGACTTGTGCAGAGGGTTGGGGGAGCACGAAGGAGGAGGGCAGCTAAAGGGGCAGTTGAGGAAAAAGTATCAGGGGGTGATACCTGAGCTGAGCCTTAAAAGATGAGTTTGCCAGAAAAGGAGAGGAAGCAGGTATCCCAGCAGGAGGGGCAGTTTGAAGCAAAGGCACAGAGGAAGGCAGCAATCTTCCAATCTTTTGTAAAAGATGCTAAATACCTGTCATTGGGTTACCCCAACAATAGGCTTCCAAGTATTTTGGATCTCTTGAAGTCAATGCCTTGTGAGTCTCTGCTCAGAGACCTGGGAGGGTAGGGGCTTGGTGAGTTGGTGTCCCCAGTGCCTAACCCAGTACAAAGAAATAATAAACCTTTGGGGATGGCAAGGAGAAAGCGAGGGGATCTCTGGGACTTGGTTTCCACGTCATAACACATGACATTGTAACTAGATGATTTTTTTATGGTTCTGTGATTTGAATGCTGGTCGTTTAAATTCCAGTGGGGAATTGGTAGGGGTGGAAAAGAGAGAATATTTACAGTTCTTCCTTATTTATCTGGGAACATGGAATGCTTGCTGCTGATACTTTCAGCCAAGTAGATTCTCTTAAAGTCTATTTTTTGATTTATTCCTTCTTTTTATGAAAGCAAGTTGATTATAATTAGCTTTCAGTGTTGCTGATAATATAGATTGAAAATGTGCAGCTTGGGTTATTTGGAGGAGTAATCATCTCCAAATAATTGTGGATCTAATCTGTCTTAAAAAAACAAGGGCGGCCGCAAAAACACCACCTCGGTGGTCAGATGATTGACAGCTCTGGAGAAGAGAAGACTCGGGGCCACAGTTTTGAAGGGTGTGGTGGAGGAGCTTTAGGCATGGTCTGTAGGACCACGAAGTGCAGAGAAAGAATCAGAGCTGCCGACAGTGTAAGAAAGACCTTGGGAAAGTTCCAAGCTGCCCGATAAATGCAATAGGCAGCTTCGAGTGCTATTAGCCTGCCTGTCCTGAAGGTATTAGGTGTTCCCCTAGGTACCCCTCAGAGACCTGTGAAGGGGACTTAGGTACCTGGTGAAGAGTCATGTTAGTTGACTTCAAAATATCCTTTCACTGCAATTGCCAATGAGTCTGCTGTGGATGCAAGAGAATTTTAGTGAGATCCTTTCTGTAAAGAGGTAGCCATTCATTTTCTCGGAAAACAAGAGGCTTGTCACGTTGGTATTGCCATTCTAGTCTCTCTCTGTGTCCTTCTGAGAATTGATTTATAGTTACATAGGGCATAGAAGATGAGAACATTACATGCATGAATTATCCTTGTAGCTAATTCTTTTTCTGGCAAAGTGAAGTGCATTCTTGTGGTTGTTTCTATCTTGGCAAAATCGAGTGTGTTATTTGCGAAGATTCCTGAGAACACAGTGCCTTCGACATCTGTTTGGGGAATTGTTTGGTGTCGTGGGCCTCCTCCAGCAGGCAGCGGCAGCCTGCGCTGGAAGGTCCTCGGTGGCCGTCCAGTCTCTCCTGCCTTCCCCTCACCCTCCTTTCACACTGGGTTAGTAATGAGCGAGCCCTGACTCAGTGACCAGACTGCTCTCTGCTTCTCACTGCTTCCTGGCCCACGCTGGCCTCTGTATCTAAGCCTCACCCTGGCGTCTCTAAATCCGTGCGCATAAAACCCAGCTCTCAGCACTGCTCTGAAACCCAACTCAGGCAGGGAACTGTTGCCTGACTCCATTTCCCCCAAAGAACCTGAGGTCATAGGCAGGCAGAACCTGGAGTCCAATTCAGCGTGCTGACCTTTGGTTTCCTTGCCAGTGGGCACTGAGCCAGAGGAGGCCTCCGTCTGCGCCCTGCCTGTGCCACTTAGTGCTGCCGTAAGTTATAAATGCTTCCTCGTGTATAAAACTGGAGCAATGAGAAGTCCTACCCGGGCAGGATGATTGTGAGGATTACATAATGCTTGCAAAGCTCTTTCACACAGGGTCTAGCACATAGTATGTGCTCAATTCAGTTGTGGGTTATTATAATCTTGTTCTGTCCACTTGACACCCTACTCCACTCTCCTCTTTATTATCTTGTGCCTTTTGGAAAATAAAAAGAAGGCAATTCCTCTGATTTTGTTTGTACAGGGTACTCGCTCTGCCGAATGCATGCTTTGTTGGGTGGATTTTATTACAGAGTTCTCTGCACCTCTCACAGCAAACTCGGTGCCAGCTGATCTGGAAAGTGGACGTGGTGCTGGCCTCACTGTCATTCTGAGCTCCTGCCAGGGAGCACTCACCCCCTTTTGGGCCAGTTCCGTTCACGGAGGGGAAAGTTGGGCTGTTCTGACATCTCAGGTCAGTCTCTAGTGACTCAGGCTTTGCCAAAAGGAAAGCCCAGCATCTTCTTTCTTCTGAGGGAGGTGGCCCGTGGTTGTCTGTGATGATGAGGGGAAGTGGAGCCTTCTTCATGCCAGACTCTTGGCTCTCTAGGGTGCCCGGCTCTCCTGGCATTTCCCTCCAGGCCCTGCGTCATCTTCTATTCATCAGAGCTTTGTACACTATTAATAGTAACATTCTTACCAGCTCTCGGTATTGTGCAAGCTACGTCACAACATCAGTGTGTACTTTATGTCAGCTTCTTAAATCCTCGACAGCCTCATGGCGTTAGAGAAGCAACCCCTTCTCCCGAGGGAGTAGACGAGGACCCTGTGGAGAAGAGAATCTCTCTTCCGAGGTCACCCAGCTGGTAAGTGACACCCTGCATGTGCTCCTCTTGTTAGGCAGCATCACGCCTGGTGCTCGGCCTCCTTGAAGAGTGGCTCTCAGCTTTTCCCACATCGGCGTTCTCTGGCTTCTGCTTTTTCCCAGGCTGTTGACGTTTCAGAATGGCACAGGTCGTCTGCAGAGAATCTCCAATCGCCATCTCCACACACTAGCACACTGAGACACTTGTGCAGCAAAGCCACAGGAACACCCAGGTGGGCACACAGGAGAGGTTTCCCCTCCTAGGCACAGGCACACCCTGCCGGGTGTGCTGGGGAGGCATGACACACCTCACTTTGGTTAGGCAGCGGGCAAACCTGGCCGTGACATTAGTAATTTACCAGGAAGACCACTGGCTGCGGCACTAAGGACCTGGGTCTGAATCCTGGTCTGACTGCCGACTAGCTGTGTGCCCTCAGGCAAGCTACTGAACTATTGGAAGCCTTATCTGCAGTAAAGATCTGATAAAAGTTCCTCCTTATTAGGTGTACCATGATCACATATATTAAAAAAATAAGGCATTAAAAGTGACATACACCTGTAAGAACCACTCGCTACACACATATTTGTTTCCCTCTCCTCCCGCTGCCTGTCCCCTCCCTCCATCTTCAGCCTCCTCCGCCCTTGGACGTCCCAGGTCATGCTTTGCTCCCATTTGCTTATAACCAGATCCTTTCTGTCCTGGGTGTTTCACTTGGGCTCTACCTTCCTTTCAGCCTGGGAAGATGTTTCATTCCCAGGTGCTGGCCAGGGGCGTGGGGTCCTCTGGCTCCTCCGAAGGATGTAGAGGAAAGGTTTCACAAGTGAATGGCGCGGGCAGATGAGCAGAGAGGTAATCCCTGGCAGTCGGTGCGCAGGAAAATTGGCGTGGAGGTGATCGGGAAGGTGGTTCTCGCTCTCTGCGTGGGGGCCTTTACTTTTAAAGCTAATATTGTTGTGCACTTGAGTATGTTTCTGCACAGTGTTTGCTTATATTAATTTGTTCCAGGATGGATTTTTCTTAGCCTGCCCAGGCCCCAACCCAGTGAGTTAGGGAGGGAGCAGGGACTATACTTACTGGTGCTTTCAAAGCAGGGGCCTCCCAGTGCCTTTTCTAAAATGGAGGTTGCCATAGCGAACTGTCTTGAATCCTATATGTATATTTGTAGGCCACATTAACCAAAGGGAATTTTATTCTGGAAAGGAAGAAATCAAATCATGGAGCCTCAGAGAGAGCTCTGTTCATAAGTGGCATTGGAAGGCCTTGCAATTTTCTCCTGAACAAATGTTTGCAGAAGGTTGGTAAGATGGAAAGGGAGACTGCAAGCCAGGTGCTTAGAGATGCATCTCCTTCCCCATTGAATCATCACAGCCCAAGGCTGTAAAGTGATCCCTACGTAGCCCATATTTTCCCTGTCATCCCTCCTTAGTGAGGGCTTCTGTGGAATTAAAATAATCCATTAGACTGTCAAGCCATAAAGATAATAAAATCGGGGTGTTGGGCCAGGGGTGGGGAAAGGGACAGATGATGTGAGTGACAAGGTCACAATTCTTTCAGAACAACAAAATGTCAGTCAAAGCCAAGTCCCTTTCTCCTCAGGACAATCCAGGAGTGTTGTTCAGGACCTGTGTGGCCTTCCGTGGATCCTCAGAGACCCTCCCTATAGTACCCCCAAAACTTAGCAGAACCCAGGGGTGGGAGATGATGAAAGTATTCCATGCTTCTTTATGTATAAATTGGCTTCTACCGCAGGTGATCAAGCTGTGTCCAGCTATTTTCTTTAAGGAAACAGTAAAGTTCTGGAATGAGTATGGGCTTTAAAGCTACATCTTCACATCTGGTCTCAGCCACTTGCCCCTTGGGGGGCGGGGGAGATTGAATAAGCACCACTGTTCCTCTTCTGTGGAGTCATACTACCTACCCCAAGGGTAGCTCCAGGGAAGGGTGATCCGGTGCTGGGCACAGTTCCTTACATGTAGCAGGAGCACTGTCGGGTTAGTGCCCTTCCATTATTCGCAGGATTGGGAGGAGCAGAGCAAAGGAGAGCAAGAGCTATAGCAGGTTGCCTCGTAGAATGATCACATGCAGGCAGCAGGGAATGGTGGTTGAAAATGTGGACTCCAGAGTCAGAGTGCTGGGGTTCAAAGCCAGGCTCTCCTTAGCAGCCCTGGGCCAATTACCTGACCTCTCTGGGCCCCAATTCATTCATTCATAAAACAGGGGCAGTAATCTACCTTGGCAGGGTGCTTTGATACAGCAAGTTCTCAATGTATGTGTTGCTGTCACATACATTAGGTGGTAGGAGTTTTAAAAGAGGAGGAGGGGCTGAATTTGAATACCTAGAAATCTTATAGCTAGTTGATTCCAGGACCTGTGCCTGGGCCTCCAAGTAGCATCAGACAGCCAGGTGGCTCATCAGTGGGGTTTGGTAAAGAACAGTGCTACTGGACTCATCATGGATCCGATTTCCTCCAACGGTGGAGGGAATGGTAGAGTCCAATGTGGATGTGGGAGGAGGAAGTTGTAATTTATCTCACCACTTATCGACTTGATGTATTGTTACATAGTGTGTTTATCACAAGTTACAAAAGATCTGGCCTAGTTTAGAGGACCTGGAGGCCAATGCAGTCCTTTGGAGAGTGCTGTACCTTCCTCGTATTTTCTTAGAAATGCATGTTGGGCTCACATTAAAGGCTAATGAATCCCAGATCAGTCCCCAGTGAGCAAGTTGGCTTTTGGATGTCTCTGGTGGGTAGGCCAACATTTCTCACATTTATTTGGCCCCTGAACAGCATTTTGAATTATACTGATAAGTATCCATTATCTATTATAATACACCTATTAACATCCATCAGAGCTAGTGTTTTGCAGAACATCTTTAGGAAGCAGAGCCTATGTTCCTTAATGTCTCTTCTGGCTCAAATGGTCCGTGACCTGTAGAATGGACATGCCTTGTCTATGGACCATCAAGAAGCCAAAGGTACACCAGCAGTGGGAATCTTCCCCATTTGGTTCTCAACAAAATCCCCAACAGAGATTATTGGCTGAGTCTCTCTGCTCTCTGCACATCCTCCTGAACTCAGCTTTCCCCCACCCGCCCCCAAGAGCCCATCCATTTCCTACTGAGCTGCCACCCTGACATTATGAAGAGTACTTTGTCCTTATTTTGGCAGTGTGTGTGCTAATATTATAGAAGGCTGTGAAGGCTGTTTTCCTCCTGGCTTCAGCTGGCTTTAAAGTCCCTCCTTACAAATTACTTTCTCATTCTTCTGTTGACTCGATCAAATGTCATGTTCCTGCCTCATCTGCCATGTTTCTTTGCTTCCTTCTTCCCATTTAAGTGTTCCCTCCACTCTTAAAAAGTTGCTCTTTGGTTTTGAGCATGTCCTTATCAATTTTACCAGTCAATCATGGAGATTTTCATTCTAGCCCATGCTTTTAGTAAGTGGAGAGTCGGGATTTAAACCCAGGCTGCCTGTCGTAAGAATAACTACCTTCTCACGTGTTGGATTAATGGAAGCAAATCTTAGTTCATCCCTTCCAAGGAGACGTTGAACACATACGTCTGAAGCTCATGCACTGAATCTGTCCCAGCGCAGAAGTCCACGCAGACCATTTCTGATGTAGTGTGTCATGGGCCCATCCGTTTGGGGCTTTTCACTGCAGACTTTGTTGGTTACAGTCTACCTGTCACTAGTGTCACCTAATGCTCTCATTCTGCTTGTACTTAACTTAGATGTCCTGAGTGAAATCCTGGGGCCCTGACTCCATATAGCTTCTCTTTAATCTCTCTAGTGTAGGTGAAGCCCGATCCAACAAGGACTGATCACCTTCTCTTGTATCTCTCATTGTACTTCCAATTCACTGTTCAATGGTTCTCTTTTTATGCTGCCCAGAAGCTCTATAAGGGTTGGGTTTTGTCTGCCTTGTTCTCCTCTCTGTCCTGATCGGTTACTTTAGAGCTTGGTACAAAGTAAGCATTCAATAATTAAGTGAATGAATGAATGAATGAATGAACAAATGAATGACCAGACCAGCCAACTAACTAACTAACTAACTAACAAATGAACATACAAGTTTATCTACTGCTATTTGGCATGTCCCTCCCTCTCATATTGCTGTAGACTTTTAAATCCTTGACTGTAAGATGGCATCTGTAGAGACCCCCTCCTGTTCTTTCTTCCTCTAAAGCTTTGCCCCTATATCCCATACTGTCTCTTTCCCCCTTTTCCTTTCCCAGGCCCTGGGTATAGATGTCTCCCCACCTCTGTAGGTACCACTGATGCCAGCATAAAATAATAATAATAATAATAATCATCATCATCATCATCATCATCACCCCCATTGACTGAGTGCCTCCCTGGCAGTGTATGTGCTAAAGCCTTTCTGTGAATCATTATCTCATTTAGGTGCCGAGGAAACTGAGGCCCAATGAGGTAAATAGTTTTCCCCAGATCCAATAAGCTCATTGGAGCTAGAATTTGAGCCCAAGTCTGGCAATCACCAAGACCATACTCTAGATTTTGTATTCGTCCCCTAAATGGGGACCCCACTTCACTGATCTGGGGATAGCAGCCTGGCTCATGTTCCCTCAGTTTCCCCAAAGGATGCTGTCAGCCTGATGATGGCCTTGGAGGCTGCAGCGTGCCCTGCCTGTTTAATTCCATTAGCGAGCAGGCCCTTGGCTGCTGCCTAAGGGAGTCTGGGCCTCCCCGGCACACCAGGGCTCCATGGCTGATGGCATTGGAAGGTTTGCTGCTTGTTCAGAGATGGGAAAAGGGGGTGCAGACAGGTCTAAGGATGGAGCAGAATGAGGAGGACTGACCCTCCTGACGAGCTTCTTTTTTGCATGTGGGTCTGCTCTGGTCCCATGAACGTGGCCTAGTGACACACTAGGTGATGGTCTGTGACAGGAATAGTCACTGCAATTTATTTCAGCCCATCTGGAGAGGCCAGGAGAATGATCTTCAGCTCTCAACGGGGTGGCCAGCTTGACTGGAGATTTGCATCTTGGATGGCCCATGAGGGGCCAGGCCATGGCCCAGAACCCTGCCAGAGTGCGCAAAAGCCCTAATGTCACCATGGGAATGTGATAACCATGAGTCTCAGACATTTTCTGGCCCAGGAGTAATTAGCAGAGGCCTTGAGGACATCACTTTTGAGCAGCTTTTGATGGTAGAGATGAGAATTTATCAAGCGGGGAGAGCAATCCAGTCCTTAATGGGTGTCCCTCTCCCTTATGGAAGCCACCTCTATGCCCCATGGAAGGCACCTCTGTGCCTCCTAATGGGCCGGGCACAGGGGTGGTTGATTAAGTGGTGATACTTAACCAGGAAGTGGTCTTTGCGTGGATAATGGGAGAAGAGTGCATTTGAGCCTCTAGTCAGTAAGAATCTGCAAAGAGAGGGCCCCCTGAGGGGGTGGGGCACAGTTTCCCCATCCCCTAGTTTTTTTCTTGCTCCTTCCCCACCTGGTTTTGCCTAAGAGAAGGTTGCCTGAAGACTCCAGAAGGAAATCTGTCTCAGACTTACAGAGTTGGGCTGCTACGGGATTCACCTTTTCTGGAAGTGTCTAGAGACTCCAAAGAGAAGTGGATCAACCTGAGCGAGGATGAGATGCCCTCGGGGAGCCAGAATCAGCTTGCTGTCTCTTCCCCCTCATTCCCACTGCCCTTGGCAATGGTATAGGGACAAAGCAGCTCCTCAGACCTGCCCCTTTCCAAGCTTTTACTGCTCAACTGCCCCTGAGCCGCCTACAGTAGCAAGAGCTGGCAAATCATTCATGACATTTCATTTTTAGAAAGCCCCCGGCTCTAGACAAGGTGCAGAATGCGTTCTAGAATGGCTCCTGCATTCTGCTGCATTTCCCAGCACACTTCCTGCACAGGTCTAAGCCAGACATGAAGACACCTGGTTCACAGAGTATGGATTTTTAATAGTGGTTCCTTGTTTGTATCCTAGCACCTAAAATCCAGCACTTCTCAGGCTGGCACACGTCATACTTTGGCGTTTCTGGTTGGGGAGGTCCGACAGTGCATCCTGACCCGCTGGACCTCTGTAACCATCTGGATGAATAAAGAAGTGAAGCAGCATCCCAGTGACCCTAAGCAGTGGGAAGCCTTCCCCAGGCATGGAATAGACTCTATGGCAGATGCAGGGGGTGGAAGAATAACATAGAAAATGAAGAGAACCCCTGAAGAGTTAGGAAATGGCATAGAATACCAATGGCATAGAAAACCTCATTGAAAGATGTTAACTAGATTTATTGTGGTACTCATTTAGCAATATATACAAATGTTGAATGATTATGTTGTATACCTGAAACAATAGAATGTCATGTGTCAATTATACCCCCCGAAAAAACACTGGAAATCCTGACAAGAAAAAGTGCATGTGGGGGGGCCTGGAGCTCACAGCGCGCCACGCAGTGTCTGCTTCCCTAGAGCCCCTCACTCAAGCACATAGAGGATTTTGCCATAATAAGAATTTCATTTAATCACATTTCATAAAAGAAATGATGATCTAAGGCTCAGAAGGTGTGGAGGATGCTGCTTTTCTCTGACACCTTCTCTGTTTGGTTTTTATTTGGCCTTGGGGTGGTGGGGGGGGGGCTTGGAAAACTTGTTCTGAGTGGAAGCCACTTTCTTTTGGCCTAGGACAGTGAGGATCTGGGGAAAGAATTGGTGAAGGGAAAGAAAGGGGCCTGAGAAATAAAGGCCAATGCTACCATGACTGGAGAGGTTCGGGAGGATGAGTGGTTTTGCAAATGTTATCTATTGAAGGCAGAAGTGTCTGCTCTGCACGGCTGGACTTCTTGCCCAGGGAGGCCGATGCCTTTGCTAACCCCAAACTGCGAGCCTGGCTGGGAGAGAAACCCAGGGAAGGGCTTGCCTGCCAAATCCCATTTTCCCAGCCCTTCGGCTTCCAGGCCAGCTGAACCCAGCAGCAGAGTGGCTTTGTTTTGCTGTTGTGCTGCCTGCTGAGGCAGTGGGGAAGCTGCCAGGGTTTTCATCCTGGGCTTTGTGGTTGAGCATTTCCTAACTCCGCTCTGACATTTCTCTCATATTAGAACTTGAACAGGGGGCTTTCTCCAGACTAGTGCTGAAGGCAACTCCTAATTATCTGTGGTCACCAACGACAAAACTCCTTGGAATCCATAACCAGTCATTTCAAGCAGCGCTTCCACTTCCACCAGCCTGAACTCACTGGAGAGTGGAGCTGCCTCCCGTGCCAAGGATGGGCAGCACCCCCGGGGCGCTGTGCTTCCTCCTTTCCTCTCCCCCCTGCTGGTGACTGCTCTGCATGCTTAGGGTCACAGAGGGAGCCAGAGTGTAAGCAGCTGCCCTTTTATCCCTGCACAGTCTTTGCTACTGTCCCCTTCCTCAGAGCCAGGCATTGTTTTGCATGCTTGCACGCACGCCCCTCTCACACCCATGGCTGGAGGTTTGCAGGCCTCCCCAGTGCAGGCCTCCCCATGAACTGGTCTGTCCACGGGCAGCGCTGCTGCTGCCATGCATGTGCACCTGTAGGCAGCCTTTCCTTCCGGCAGTGGTTAGTCCTGAAGGAGGCAGCCAGGCTCCCTCTGCTCCCTCCAAAGGCTCTGGTAAGAACCCTTCCTGGTCCCTTTCAGCTTCTGGTGGCTCCCAGCGAGCCCTGGCTTGTGGAACCATGACTAATTTCTTCCTCCGTATGCAGGTGGCCTTCACCCCTTGCCTCTGTATGTCAAATCCCCCCTCTTTTCTCTTACACAGACACCACTGATTGGCTTCAGGGCCTGGCGGGAATCCAGGCCAATCACATCTTGAGGTCTTTTAAATTAATTACATCTGTCAAGACCCTATTTCCAAATAAGGTCACATTCACAGGTACTGGCATTTAGGACTAGGGCATATCTTTCAGGGGAATGCAGTTTAAGTCAGGATACCACCCTTTCCCTCCTCCTCCTCTTCTCTCCTTTCTTCTTCCTCTTTCTACTTTTCAGTCTCCTCATCCTTCACTTCTTCCTTCTCTTCCTTGAGTACCTGCCCAGCACAGGAACATTTTTCTTTCATAAGAAATATACTTGTGCCCTGGCTGGTGTGGCTCGGTGGATTGAGCACTGGCCTGCAAAACAAAGGGTCACTGGTTCAATTCCCAGTCAGGGCACATGCCTGGGTTGCTGACCATGTCCCAGTGGGGGGCATGAGAGAGGCAACCACACATTGAAGTTTCTCTCCCTCTCTCTCTCCTCCTTGCCCTCTGTCTAAAAATAAGTAAGTAAGTAAGTAAATAAATAAATAAATAATCTTTTTCAAAAAGAGAAATATTCTTGAGTAATTTGTGCTTCTTCTCTTGGGTGGTTCTTGGAATAAGTTCTAAGTACTTGATTAATCCTTTGAATCTCAGAGCAACTTACCATTTGCCTTTGCTTTCTCGTGAGTAGTGCCTCTGTGAGCCCAGCAGAACGCTCTGTTTGAAAAGAGGTTTGTGCTAGGCATTAGAGAGAACTTCCTGCCAGTAGAGGTTGTGAGATGAATAAGGAGCCCCTAAGAGGGTATGGACTCCCCTTCGCGCAGATGGTGAAGAACAACCCTTAGTTGACCTCCTAGCTCTGATCTCTGGAGTTTTCTTGTTCTAAAATCTTATTCTAAAATCCTCACAGCCTCGGAATACAGGTCAGACCCAGGGGTCTTGGGTAGACTTGTGCTTTTAGCTTCAGAGTGCAGTGCTCCTTCAGGCCGTGTTCTGACGCCCAGCCCCACTCTGTGAGGGTTACAGAACACACTACGTACTTACTGCCGTTTGTGTCCTCACACTGGGAATAGGCCATAGGACTGACCTATGCCACTGCCCCCCATCAGGACCCAAGCCAGCCTTCCAAATCCAGCTGAGATTCTGCCTCCTGCTTCCTCCCTGTCTACATTCAGCCAGAATCTCTCTCCTCTGATTTGTCTTTCCACGATATTTGTCCTGTAGAGGAAGTGTCACTCATGGTTTCTTATGTGTTAGGCTCACATCAATATTTTTCCTCTGGGTTTGGGGGCCTTATTCATATTTTTATTCCTTGCATTTCTTCAAGTCATGCCAGGCATTTAGTAAATAATTATTTCAGCTACTGGAATCACAACTAAATTGCCACTCACTCTGCTTTACGGTTTCAAGTCCAAAGTTCACAGGTGGGAATTCCAGGTGGGAATTCCAGCCTCACATTCTCCTTGTCACCTCTCCCCAGCAGGCACCCTCAGCCCACCACACTGCTCCCCTCTATCCTAATTTGCCAGTGACTGCCCTGGTTTCAGCATTTAAAGTTCCACACCCCAAGAAACTCCTCACTGTTGGGCAAGCAGATTGCCTTACTCCACACTCACCCTCCCCAACTTGCTGAAAATCTCTATGAACTGAATTGTAGCTCAGGCTCCACCTTTCTCTAGTCCTTTGTCATATAGCTGCTGAAACTCTCCATCACCTTCAGGTGGACTTCTGGCCTCGGCCCCACACAGCCCTGCCAAGGCTTCCCCCAAAGACAGTCTCATAAATGCGACTTCTCTGCTCCACCCCACCGCAACCCTCACCTGACCCAGGTAGTGGACCATCCCAGGCAACTTCTCCTCTCTCCACTCCCAGTTCCCTGCCTTTACCAAATCAAAGAGGGTCCTAGGAGGATTGGATGACAGATGAAACCCTCTCCTCTGTAAAGCCACAACTCAGAGATACCTATTCCATAAGGCAATGCTTCCTTACCTGCTCATCGCTACCCCCACCCCCTTCATCCCCTGGGAGCCTCTAAGTGATGGACTGGCACCTGGGCTAGTTGTCAGGACCTGGGTTCTACCCCAAATTTGCCATTAGTACAAGTTCTTAATCTTAGTTTTGCTAATTGTAAAATGAGACAGTTGGGTGAGCTCTGTTTTTACCAGCCTTCCCAAACTTGGACTCGAAGAGCTTCTGCGTGATGCAAATACTTTAAGCAGAACAGCAATGGGAAGAGGCCTCTGAAATCTTGGCACATCCCCACCACCTGTTCCCACTTCACCGTAATTCCCGTCTTTATCCTTTGAGTCCCTGTAATCCCATCCTGGCCCAGCTGTGAATCGGACAAAAAAAGCCATGATCTACAGTTTAAGAGATTTTAAAGCACAATTAGAAGATCCTGATTCTTTTCCTATGACTCGGCTTACACAAGATTTGGAAGGAGAGCTTCAATTTCTGAGCCTTGTTTCTGGTTGAATTTCCACCAGGCCCAAAGCTATGTCTGATTTTTTCCTCTGCTCTCCAGATGAATTTGTCAGGGCCTAATTGTGGTTGCCCTTGTATATTTTCGATGTAGCTGAGCCTGTTGAAGCAATGCACTGGGTGACTTTCCAGACTCAAATTCTAGAATGTGTGTGCACATACTTTTAACATTTGCACCCCACGTTACTTTGGACAATGCACTTTCACTTTCTATCTCACCTGGCACTTGCAACAACTTTGTAAGGTTGGTACAGTTTTTACCCCTGTGTCCCATACGGGGAACCTGAGGCTCAGAGGAGTGAAATGTGGAGGTATGCGGCAAAACTAGAACTTGAACTTATAGCCTCCAACTCCAAATTCCATCCCTTCTGTGTGCCCGCAGCGGGTGGTGAACAGCCTGGCCACCACCCTCCCCCCTGCCACCTCCCCATAAAGCCACAGGCATGAGAACATCACACTGACTGGTGGCCTCAGGTAGCTCCCAGGTTAGTTCTGCAAACCAGTGTCTCTCAAGCTTTAATGTGCACACAAATCAGCTGTGATCTTGTTAAAATGCAAATTCCAACTCAGTAAGTCTGGGGAGGGGTCAAAATTCTGCATTTCTAACTAGCTCCCAGGCAATGCTGGTGTTACTGGTTGGGGTGGTACTTTGAGGGGCACACTTTGCACAGCAGGGTTGTAAACAGCTCTAGTTGACACACGCAGAGGGGAAAGGACAAGAATCTGTGTCTCCCCAGGCCCGCACCACTGTCCTTCCCCATGGGGTAGGAATGTGGAGAGGCCCAAGAAATCTGACCCCTGCAGTATAGAGGTCATGCTGCGTAGTGAGGGGCAGTTTAGTTGTGATTCTAGTTGCTTAAATAATTGTTTACTTAGCGCTCATCCTGTTGTTGTCACTCATACTCAGGTGGTGAAACAAGACAATCTCTCAGGGGACACAGGATGGCAGGTGAGGGCCCTTTTCTACCCTGATGCTGGGGCTCTGCACATAATGGGAGCAGGTGGGACAGTGTGGCGTGTGAGGGACCCAGTGAGGGTTCCATGGCCTTGAGCAAAGATGGAGAGGGGCAGGCCTGGCTTGAGGGGGCTGGTACAGGGAGGCCTCGGAGTGACAGGGGCCATGTGGGGTCAGGCGGCCCAGCCAGGGAGGGTGGCTATGTCCCCACAAAGCCAAGTGTAGCCCTCCAATTAGAAAAGCTCCTAAGAATTGATGCCCTGGGGTGGGCCAGGTGGGCCTTCAGGGCAAGGTTTGGATCTCCAGTGGAAGGCCCTGGCACCTCCTAGGGGAGCAACATGTTCAATAGAGTAATAACACAAGATTACATCATAAATTATATGATTGTGCAATTTAGACAGTGCCATAACATTCTGTTGGGTTTTTTAATCCCCCTTCCCCCGGTACTGAGTTTCTCCCAAATACGCAGCCCTGTGCTGGGCACTGTGCTGTCTCTAACACACTTCTAAGGTTTTTTGAGGGCAGGGCTTACTGCTTTGGGAGTATGTATGCTTCTGCACATAATAGTTGCTCTGTAAGTATTCCCTGAGCCAAGGATTTTTCCCTCCTTTTGATCTTTCAAAAGTGGCTATCTGTGAGGCAGATTGAGTATGGTGTGTTTTGGTTTTTTGCTTTCGATGGTCAAGGTTGGGCATGATCACGTGATAAGAAAACCCAAGTACCCACCCTCCCTCGCCTCCCCACAGTCTCCTGGACTCAGTACCGTGACACACTGTCTTCTGCTCCCCTGCTGTGTCTTACACGTGATACATCACCCAGGACCTGGCCTTCTTGCCCTTGCAGCTGTGGCCTCTGGCAGAGGGAAGCCAGCTCTGCTCCAGAGCAGGGCCAAGTCCTGTGGCTGGTGATGCTGCTGTGTCTGAACACACACATGCATGCACATGCATACATGCAAGCACACACACAAACATACACGTAAACACATGCACACACTCCAAAGCTGCTTTACTCACTTGTTCCCTGGCAGGTGACCTCTCCTCAGAGGTTAACTCTTATTTATGTTGTTTTCTTTGTATAATGACTACACGGTCGATTTGGACTACAATACATTAGTCTTTCTGATGATAAATAGGCCTATCTTCGCAAATGGAAACCAGTTGGTAGACTATCCAAATGACAACTAGCAAAATCCTAGACTGAAGAAGAATGTTGAAAAAGTAGACACACTACTACCACAGTGTAGCTCACTCGGGAGTGAATTATAGGCAGCACACATGGCCTGGGGGGCTCCTTTAACAAAAAGAGCCAGGATTTGCCTGTGAAAGATAGGGGCCAACCGTGTATTCCCTTAGGACCTTATCTTCTTCCCAAGTCTTAGATGTTTGTTCCTGTGCCTCTTAGACTGTCTAACAAACATAGCGGTACAAGGCAGCCCTGTCCTTCCCGACCTAATGGGACCCCACTTTAAAGCACTTCACAGTGATGCGCGCTTCTCTTGCCCTCCTCTCCACCCGCTCAGAAACGGTGGGATGAAACAAAAGCCCCCAAGGCAGGACAGAAGGCTCTTCCCCTTGTCGAACCCCCACCCCTGCTGCCCCCAGGCCCTGAGTTCTCTTGCCCGAGGGCCAGTGGCTGCCGGCACTACCCCCAGCCTGGTCCCCAGACCTCCCAGCAGGTGCTCTCCTGCCCGCTTCAGCTGCGGATTGCTGGCTCCATGCAGTCAGCCCGGCTGTAACTGGCACCCCTGGGTTGTCAGGCATACTCAGGCCCGTGAGGAGCCCAAGTCTCTGCCCCAGGACCGCCCAGGTGGACACGTTGACTGGAACTACGTTCTACTTGAAGGAAAGACCTGACTAAAATCACCAGGCAGCCTGGCCCTCGTGGGACCATCCTGGGAAAGCAGGGCTTGCCCTGCTCCCACATTTCACCCCAGAGGCCCTCCCTCCCAAGGCACTCTGATGGACTTTTATTGTTTAATTAGCCACCTGTGCACTGAGGGAGGGAAACCAACCACACAGTGCCTTCCCGACACCTACAGGAAATGCTGGGGCTGTCGGGCAGGTCCCCAGCTTTGGCCAGGAGCTCACATTTCTCCACCATCGTTTGTGAAGTAACCTCTGTTTAATTTATCCCATGAAACATTTACAAATGGCCTCCTTCCTGACTCTTAATTTCTTCTCAGTGCTTTCATCTCTGTCTTCTTTATTTCCTTCCTGCTGCAATACATTTCCTGGACCTATAAATAAGGCCACTGACAATGCTTTGAAGTATTTTTGTAGTGAAAATGCAAAAATATCCCTGAAAACGTGTAGACAGACGGACAGACACACATACACATACCAGGAACTGAGCCTCCCTGATCTGTTTTCTTAACTCGAGTGTCTCAGGCACATCATTCGTCCTCTCGCTCTGCATCTGCCTCCCACAGTTCATTAGACCCGCCCCAGACAGCTTCTCCGTGAGCTCTCCTCCAGAGAGCTGGGAGGGCGGGGACATTCGGGACCTAATCGGGGCCTTATTTTACTCCCCTTTTTAAAAAGTATATTTTATTGATTATGCTATTACAGTTGTCCCAGTTCTTTTCTCCCCTTTAGGCCCCTCCTCCCTGCACTGCCCGCCCCCACCCTCCAGCATTCCGCCCCCACAGTTATGTCCATGGGTCGTACACATTATATGTTCTTTGGCTTCTCCATTTCCCATACTATTCTTAACCTCCCTGCTGTCTATTTTGTACCTACCTTTTATACTTCTTGTTCCCTGTACCTTTTCCTCCATTCTCCCCGCTCCCTGCTGATAACCCTCCATGTGATCTCCATTTCTGTGATTCTGTTCCTGTTCTAGTTGTCTGCTTAGTTTTTGTTTTTTAGGTTCCGTTGTTGATAGTTGTGAGTTTGTTTTCATTTTGCTGTTCACAGTTTTTACTGGGAAAGCACCTGAGGCAGCACGCTGGGACCTGAGGGAACCACACTGGGATTCAGCCCGCCCCGCAAGCTCTGCTGTGTGCCCAGCAGTGAGCTAGGAGATGCACAAACCCGACGGTGCTGCCACAGGACATCAGGGGCTATGAACTCTCAAGCCAGGAGTCCTACTTCCCATCTGCTGTGCCCCTGCATGGTTCTCCTGGGGGGTTGGGGACTTAGAGGTCAAAGCCATGGGTACCAGTGCATCAGAGTTTCTGGTCGAGTAAAGGGAGTCCTTTTATGACAACTCTTTAGCCAAAGGCTCCCCTTGTGCTGGTATTTACTCCAGCCAAATTCTCAGCAATAAAGTAAGACTTGCTCCAGCCAAATTCCCAGAATTAAAACAATTCCTTCAGAATGCATGGTACCTAGATTTGATCCATTGTCACTTTCTTCCTTGTTTTTGTTTCCTCGGCCTTTCTGTGCCTGGACTCGGTGTTTCTGAGAAGGCCTGCAGTCATGTAGCGCCATGCCCTCTCGCCCCAGCAGGTGACTTTCTGACTCAGCCCTGGCAGCTCGCCCTGTTGTCTGCCTTCCAGGGGTTGCGACAGCGCTATCTCTAATCAATTTGCTTCAGGCAAATTGAGTAAGATCTTGCCTGCCAGGAATCCTGTGCACTCTCCTTAATCTACCTGTGCTCTTCTGCCCACCCCCAACATGGTTCCTCTCTGCGGATCTTTAGAATACAGCCATGTAGATGTCAAGTTAATTCATGCAGACCTCCATTGCAGGTGGCAGCAAGTGCCTGGGCTGCCCTCTTAGGTTGGTGGGCTGTGGACTCTTTGCACTTGGTACCTAAGGCCCAGCACCCAGAACACTGGCCGTCCCCACAGTGGGATGCACATCTGTGATGTAGGGCCCCCTGTGAGGGCCTTCCACACACCAAGTGCACCTCCGTCTTCCTCACACCTGCTTCCTTGCAGTGGGGCTTGGAGAGAACCATTGCTCAGGTGCAGCTTGGTATTAGGATCCCACAGCTCAGAGCTCAGGAACAGAGACGGCCTGAGTCTTTGCTTCTGCCCTACCCCATCTTCTGCAGCTGCTGTGTTTCCATCTCCTTATTCCTCCCGGCTTTGCCTCCCCCACAGCGTGAGCAGCAGGGCTGAGGAACAAGACCATCCTGGAGGAACCAGTTGGGCCTGGGTCTCTCTGCTTTCCTCTTGTCATTTGGATTTTTTTTTTTTTTTTTTTTTTTTTTTTTTTTTTTTTTTTTTTTTTTTTTTTTTTTTTTTTTTTTGCTCATTTGTATGGAGCACATTATATTTACCAGCATGTTCCAGTTTGGTAATACGAATTCATTCATCCCATTGTAGGTAAACTCTATCTTTACAGAAAGCAAAATGAAGTGGAAGTTAAGCAATATTCTATTATTTTTTTGTGCCTTCATTATGGTGGATGACATGGTTCAGAATACCCTCTGGCTCACACTCGATGACATATACCCCAGCCTTTTGAAGGGTCCCAATGACCAGTCTATCAAAGCCTGCCATGGGCCAAGTTAAATGTGTATGTGTCCCCTCAGGTGGGAGTTATCTAGTCTTTCTAGAGATGACTTTATATGAGGACAGAGCAGGAACCTTAATAGCTCTGATTAGGAATAATTAAAAGTATTGCCTTCAGTTGTGGCTTTGAGACACCTAACTGGTCCCGTGTCTTAGCCTCTGGAACTGGCTTTGTCTGCTGACCTGGTGTCCCCGTCGGGTCTGTTGTTGCAGAAATTCTCTCCATCCTTCCCATCATCACCATCAAAAGAGACAGGCTGACAGTGTTCTGGCTTTCAGTAGCCTATGTTTGGTTCCTCAAAATGCTCTCGTATACAGAAAGGTATTTTTAATCATAAAACTTGATGAGGCACTTTTTCTCGAAGTAGGCAGAAAGGGACAGAGAAGGCAGGCAACCTAAGGAGATGAGTGTTTCAAAGGGGCCTGTTTAAATCCCAACAAGTAAATAACAAAGGACAGGCATCACAAGATAGCGGCAGCCTGTGAGTAGAATTTAAAAGCTTTCCAGAGGAGACCCACTCTGGCCGAGCATAGGACGGAGGATCTAGGAGTGAAAAAGGACAAATATACCCAGAAACAATAGCATTGGGCAGTCAGGAGAGGAGGAGCAGCCCTGCATGTGAGAAGCCTCGTACTGTGGCTAACATTTCATCAGGTCTAAATATAGTTCCCATTGTTAGAAGTTAAAAGTCCATTAAAAAAAAAGAAAGAAAGAAAGGATAGGAGAGAATGCAAAGAGCTTTATCAGAGAGTTGATTTTGTGACTCTATCTGAAGAATGTATTTCAGTGTGGTTGGAAGAAGAAAGGGTGGGGCGTTCTTTTCAGAGATGGTATTTCCTGGGGTGGTGGGGAACATTGGAAAGCATTGTTGGAAATAAGTGTTTCGGACTTGATTGTCTGGTTCATCTTTATCTGTCTGTGCCCTCTGCCTTGAATATCCTCCTTCCTATCACATCAAGTTCCTCCCTTTCCAAATCCCTGGGCAGGTCTCACTTTTTTTCCAGGAAGCTTTACTATCTTTACTTAGCTCGTATCCTTCCAGCAGCCCATATTTATCCTATGGAGTTGCTGCAGATTTTCTGTTTGCTGTTTGTGTTCTTGTGTCTGCTTTCCCTCCTGGTATCCTGGGATGATCTTAGACAGAGACTAGGATGGAACAGCTTGGCTTTTGCACCTGCAGAATACAGGATCTGGTGTCCTGGAGTTGGGTTCGTGTTGCCCTCAGGTTTGTCCTCCTCTGGCTCACACAGGACACTCTGTCCAGGGTGCTGATTGACTCTCTGTCATGCAGTTAAGGTGACTTCTAAACTCCCAGAGAGCTTAGACTGAAAATTCATTTTGGCTAAAGCCCTACGGCCAATTTCCAAATGAAACTGCAAACATTTTTAGAGAGAGAATGGAGGGGTGGGGAGAAAGAGAGAGAGAGAGAGACAGACAGACATCAATTGGTCACCTCTCGTTTTTGCCCTGCAACCTAGGTATGTGCCCTGACTGGGAATTGAACTCATAACCTTTTGGCGTATGAGACTATGCTCCAACCAAGTGAGCCACACCAGCCAGGTCAAAACTGCAAACATTTTAAGTTAGAACACCTGCTTACATTGTCAGTGGGCGTTCATGCCAAAAGGAAAAGCTCCATGTTAAGGAGCTTTTATTGGCATTTCTTTCTCCTTGACCCTTGTTGTTCTCCTTTCAGTGAAAATGAGCCTGGTGATGTCAGAGAAATTGTGCAGGATCAGCTCAGCAGGAAAGGCTCATGGTGGGTTTGGATACTGACAGAATGATACCATCTCTGAGGATTTTCCATGGCCAGACATGTCTTTGAAAAGGGCAAGAAAGCAAACCATGCAGACTATGAGGGCTTCCCGCTGTCACTTGGGTGGCTGTCTTATTCCAGCAGCTATGACACAGGATGAAGGGTTCAGTCCTAGACTCTGTGCAGGAAGAGACTGATCCTACTCTTCTAGCCATTGCCAGGACAAAGAATGAGTGTTTTTGAGCATATAATTGGCCAATCACCCTCTGAATTTTGTTCTTTATTTGACCAGTAAACTCTAAATTCTAGACTGTTCACACAATCTCCCACTTGAACATCTTTGGCTTTCATTTTCTTTTCAGTAAAATGAGGCATTGACTCACATTTTAGAGATATAAAGGAATATGGGAGTCTATCAGTGTTATTTTTAGTAGGCTAGTCTTGTCTAATTTTAGACTGAGGAGAGTTCTTAGAATGCCAGAGGCGAGACAACTAGTCTAGCTCAAACTCTCAGGAAGCATGCAACACTTTTGCTGGGGTTGGGGTGGGAAACTGAGAACATGAGACTAGGGGAATTGGGAAATAAAAGAGCCTACCAATTGGCATTATTAAATTTCAAGCAATAGAAAATAACACTGGCTAATTTGAGAACAAAAGAGAAATTGATTTGGGGGAGATAGAATAGCTCACAGAATTGAAAGCATTGCTGACAAATCAGGCTGAGAAAAAATAGGATCCAGGATCAGCCAGAATTAAGGCACGAGACTGTCAGGGCCCAGCTGCGGGTGCATCCCTGCCAGCAGACCTTCCCTTTTCCCATCCCTCAGCATTCATGGCTCAAGAAAGGAAGCCCAGTTGTCCCACCTTGGCTCATATGCCCAGTGTTAGCTGGACTTCCTCATTTGTTCAAAAATACATGGTGGGTGTCTGTGATATACCAGGTTATGTTGTGTATCAGAGACACATTACTGAACAATATTGGTACCTTTGTGGATGAATTGATGTAGAACAGTCAGAGAAGCCTTCATGGATTAGGGAACATTTCAGCAAAGATGCAAATTATATGACAGAGCAGGTTGTGTATATACCTGAGGAAAAGGGTTCATACACAGGAAACAGCAAATGGAGAGGCATTGAGGTGTCCAAGGGAAAGCAAGGTAAAGAGGTGAATATGGCTGGGTTGGGATGGAATGAGTGAGAGGAAAGAGGTAGGAGGGGAAAGCTGAGAGGTGGATGTGGGACTCACCCTTACAGGACAGGAAGTGGACATTGACCCTTACTCTCGGGCAGACGGAGCTGTTGGAAGGTTTTGAGCAGGACAGTGATGTGCTCCTATATGTTGAGGTCCATCCAATAGCTGCGTTGGGGAATAGAGTGGAGTTGGGCAAGGGTGGAAGCAGGAGATCAGTCAGGAAAACCCTGCAATAACCCAGATAAGAAATAATGGTGACTGGATCCAGGAGGCTGGCAGTGGCAGTGTGGGGAAAGTGGTCAGCTGCTACAACAGAATTTCCTGGTGGAGTATCAGCGAGAGTAGAGGACACTCACAAGGCCTTTGGCCTAACTGGAAGGGTGGAGTTGTTACTAATTTGACAAGGACATTTAGAGAATCAAGTTCGAGTGGTGTGGGAGGCACAGGTGGGATCCAGGAATTCAGAATCGGAGATCAAAGGGAATTTGTGAGCTGGCTGTACAAATGTGGGAGTCCTCAGAATGTGTGTATGTGTGTTATTTATATATAGATTTACATCTATCTATCTATCTACATATCTACATATCTATATCTTTATATTCAAAGCCACTTGACTGGATGCGATGGCCTGCAGAGTAAATACCTTTAGCAAAGGGAATAGGGCAGAGGTCTGAACCCTCTGCCCTATTCACATGTAGAGGAGTATAAATATTAATTGACCTAATCATATGAATTGAATGAAGGACTAATGTCCATAATTCTAAATACCAACAATGAAGATAGCAGACAAGCATACAGTCTTTGTTCCTGAAGAAAAAAGATAAAAACACACACCCAGCCTGCAAAAGCCCACCTTCCCATTATGCACCAGAGGACTTTCTTTCTTTCCTTCAGTCTCTTCCCTTTGGTTGCTTCCCCTCATCGTGGCTGTCTTGCTGGCTGAACCACTTTCCACCAGCACCTTGTTGCTGTGGCCTCTGGCTCCCTGCTTCTCACTGGGAAGTCTCTGGTGGAAACCATGGCGTCAGGGCATGGGGAGGCTAAAACTAAAAGATCTGGTTGTGCTTGGCTTTGGCCACTGCTATAGCGCCTTTCTTTCTTTGTTGTGGTCCTAAACCAGAAAGCGGCTGCAGCCTCTTTAGGGAGAGCTGAATCCCGTACTTCAGCCCAAATAGTGATGATGCTTTGGGAGATGTGGAGGATGAGAGAAGGTTCTTGGGTGAGCAAGCAGCCCAGGCACCCAGTCTTGAAATTGTGCCTAGTGGTCCATCGTGCTGTGCAGAAAACCCAGGGAGAGGCATGAGTACTTTGAGAATTACAGCCTAGCCAACCTGGGGAGTGGGGAAGGGGACTGTCCTGACCACTTAAGCTACTGCCCAGACTATCTCCAGCCCCTCTAACCTCCTCCTTCACATACCCCCCTACACCCTGGGTATTCTGTGTGGCACTATTTGGGGCAATTTTCTGTGTGCCTTTTAGAAATGGATATATCTTCTTTCTTGGGGTTTATTTCCCATCTTGACCATTAATCTGGGAATCCCCAAGGGCAGGGAGTATGTGGAGCTTCTGTGCCCTGGTTGGGGACAAACTCAGAGCTGCTCCCCTCCCCCAAAGACTTACATCTTTAAAAATCTAAAGGTTACAAAAAAAGAAATTAAATGCAAAAAGACACTAAATTAAAATGTAGCCTTCAGAAAGCAAAATGCATAAGGTAATGAAAATTAGTATAATAAAAAAATACAGAGCCTTGAACAAAACACCCACACAGAAGCGAAGTGGCCCTAAATGGCAAACGTGCCGTGTGTGTGTGTGTGTGTGTGTGTGTGTGTGTGTGTGTGTGTGTATGCAGGGGGTAGGTCAGAGCCCAGTCCCTAGACCTGTGTGCCCAGCTGGTGGGCAGAGGATGGCACAGTTTTATTGACGAGTAAGTAAAAACACTACCCATTGCGGCAAGACATAGAAACTTTTTGGCAGCTCTCTTGTCTTGCACCAGTGGGTTGAGGGCTGACTGGACTTTGGTAGATGGGATCCTTGTCCTGGGTGCATGGCAGTCCATTTTTACAGGCTTTAGTAATGGGCAGGTATATATTCCACCTTCCTTTGCAGCCTTCACCTCCTCCCAGCATTATATACACTCCTACCCACACTCCCACATACACACATTTATTCATTGCACATTTGGTGTGTGTCTTCCATGTGTAGACAAGACACACAGAGATGAAGTCTCACTCCCCAGAGTGCTGGACATCTGAAAGAAGAGATGGACAAATCATAAATAATGACAATAGAACATGATGGGTGCTGCCTCAGGGGTGCACACTAGGTCCATGGAGGAGGGGGGCTTAGAAGTCACAGACACAGGGCTGCCTCCTTCTGGGTCTAGTCAGGGCAGGGGAACTTCACTGGCAGGAAAGGAGGCCATGTGGTGGGCATTCCAGGTAGAGTGATCAGCGCATACAAAAATCCCTGAGTTGTGAAAGAGCCTAGGAGGGGTGGGGACTCTAAGTCACTCTAGATTTCATCGTGGAATCTGGAGCAAGAGTGAGTGGGGGGAAGAAGCAGAAAAATGAGGCCACAGAGTAGGAGGTGGCTAGTTGTAGCTTTAAGGAGCCTCCAGATGGCTGTAAGTAGGGGAAGGATATGGTCTTTGTTTTAAAACTACATAGGAGGAGGAGGGGGAGAAATATTAATATTAATGACATTCCTTGAATGCCTATCATGGATCATTTCACATTTATTATTTCCTTTAATCTTTCAAACAACCTTGCAGGGTGGGTGCTTTTAAGGGTTCAGTGGGCACCCTCTCCAGGTCCTAAGGAGCCCTGTGAGCAGGTTGACCCTCAGAGTCAGGGCCTGCAGCTCTCATCATCCCCCTGCTGCCACAGAGCTTGGTACCTGCCCATGCATGGCTCAGATGGCAGAAGAAAAGGCTGAGCCTCCCAGGAAGATCTATTCCTTCTCTCTAAATGCTGCTTCCTGGAGCATCCATTGTACCCAGAAATTTTGGGAGCAATTAGGTAAAAAATAAAAACAGATGTTTTATGAAGTAGAATGCAAGCTCTGTCTAATTGTAAGATAAATTAAGATGTAAAGAAATAAATGTTACATTCTTTTTTTATTATTCACCTTTGTATCTTTTTTAATTTATTATTTTTTGTTTCATAAATTACTTTATTGTTATTCATTTACAGTCATCTGCATTTTCTCCCCACCCCATCCAAACCCACCTCCCTCCCTTGCTTCCACCCTCCCCCTTGGTTTTGTCTATGTGTCCTTTATAGTAGTTCCTGAAAACCCTTCTCCCCCCAGTCCCCTCTCTCCTCCCCTCTAGCTATTATTAAATTGTTCTTAATTTCAATGTCTTTGGTTATATTTTGTTTGCTTTTTTCTTTTGTTGATTATGTTCCAGTTAAAGGTGAGATCATATGGTATTTGTCCTTCACTGCCTGGCTTATTTCACTTAGCATAATGCTCTCCAGTTCCATCCATGCTGTAGCAAAGGGTGTAAGCTCCTTCTTTCTCTCTGCTGTGTGGAATTCCACTGTGTAAATGTACCATAGTTTCTTGATCTACTCATTTGCTGATGGGCACTTAGGTTGCTTCCAGCACTTGGCTATTGTAAATTGTGATGTTATGAACATTGGGGTGCATGGGTTCTTTTGGATTGGTGTTTCAGGGCTCTTAGGGTATAATGCCAGCAGTGGAATTGCTGGGTCAAAAGGTAGTTCCATTTTTAGTTTTCTGAGGAAATTCCACACTGTTTTTCACAGTGGCTGAACCAGTCTGCATTCCCACCAACAGTGCCCTAGGGTTCCCTTTTCTACACATCTTCTCCAACACTTGTTTGTTGCTTTGTTTATGATGGCCATTCTGACTGGTGTGAGGTGGTACCTCATTGTGGTTTTAATTTGCATCTCTCTGATGGCTAGTGATGCTGAGCATCTTTTCATATGTCTCTGGGCCCTCTGTATGTCCTTTTTGGAGAAGTGTCTGTTCAAGTCTTTTGTCCATTTTTTAATTGGGTTTTTTGTCTTCCGGAGTGGAATCATGTGAGTTCATTAAATGTTGCATTCTTAATGGGCTTTGATGTAGGTCTGTTTTCCCTCTTACTTGCTGCCCCTTCTGGAATGTTTGGGTGGGGAGGTTTAAGAACCACAGTAACCAGTGTTCTGACCCCCAAAGAATAAACAGCTTCTGGTGAGGTGTCCACAGGGTGGGGGCTGTCTGAGAGTAGTTGGGACTGGCTGCAGAGTGGGAGGTCCTCCTTAAAGGGCTCAGTACATAGCTCCCCCAATTCATCTTCTTTGTAAGTTCATCATCCTTCAGGATTGGGTGCAGTATAAGTAATGACAGACACCTAAATCCAGAGTTTATGATTCCTTATTGTAAGATTTCAGAAGCTGGTGTGGTAGCACCATGGACAGAGCCATCTGAGTCACTCCTCTAGAGGAGCTGAGTGTGCCTTCTAAAATGTGAGAAATAGGAAGACTAGTTGAAGTTTTTCCAGGCATTTGTTTGTCGGAGATAAAAAGTGAAATAGGACTTAAGACCAGACCCTACACAGGGCAGGGCAGTGAATGAGGCAGCTAAGACTTGTCCTCCTATCCTGTCCTCCACCCCTTTGTTGTGCACCTCAGGTGAATTCGTATTCCCACCCAGCCTCTCCCCACATAGCTGTACACAGACCCAGTCTCTTCGGATGCCTGTGTCCCCTCCCCTGGCTGTCAGTCACATGCAGGCTTCCTTTTAGCCAACAAAGTTTAAAATCCCAGGAGGGCCTGATCCGTGCCCAGAGCTGGTGTGGCTTACCCTTCTCAGGGAAGCAATAGTTTTAATAACTATAGTGATATCTTGAATTTGCTCAAATTAAAGCATAAGTATTACTACAGAGCCTTATTAATGAATTAGTGGTGTAATTTTTGGCTTTGTGACAGGCTGCTATGGAAAGTCGTGGAGGGTGTAGGGGACTTCCTGGAGGCCTTCTTCAGCTGCATGTGGTCAGATGAGCTCTGTGCTGTAGAGTAGCCCCATCAGTGTCTGGATTAACCCTCAGGTGGACTCCTAAAAGTCTTGCTTCCTCTTTCTAAGTCAGAACATTTCCAAACTTAAGCTTATTTGATTTGAGTTCCACTCAGAAACTGTCTACACAATTTGCACAACTTTCTGAGAAGAGGCGAAAAAGTTCATCCTCCCTGAGAACTTGAGGCCAGAAAAAAAAAGATCTATTTTGCTGTGTATAATGCACACCCATGTTTAGGTGCTACCCATGTATAATGTGCATACTTATTTTTCTCTCAAAAATTTGGGCAAAAAAGTGTGCATTATACATGGCAAAATATAGTAGATCTCCATTTTGCTTGCTTCATTTAATCAATACATTGATGCCTGCATTCTTTTGCCATCAAAGGCAAGGAGGCAGGAGCTTGTCTCTTCACTCTGACAGATTGTGTGTGTGTTGGAGGGGGGCTCTGGGTATGCAAAGGGTTCTGCTCAGAAAGCTACTGCTCCCTCAGCTCTGAATGACCCTTCACCAATCCAAAAGGGGTTGAGGCCTCCTGTGTACTGAAGCCTGAGCAAAGTTCTGTCCTGGGAGGCAGGTGGAGGGAGGAACTCTGTCCTTGAGCCATGAACACATAGTAGGTGAGATGGCCGGGCCTGCGGCATAGTGCGGAGCAAGGATACTGTGCTGCAGGTGCTCCACTAGTTCACAGGCCAGTGTCGACTCTAGGGTGTGCACAGGTTGTTCCCCCTTCTTGTCTGACCCACTGTCTCCCCAGGTGCTTCTCCTGGCTGATTCATGTGTGTTCATGTCCCACTTGGTTTCTGAATGTGAGGCTGATGTGTAATACCGAAGCCGGCCATCCACCCTATAGGGTCCACACAGGGTCACCTGGTTTACCCGATGGGAGTGGGGCCTGGGAGCTAGTTCCTGGAGGGGAATCCATTCTCAGCCAGCTATCCCCTTCCAGAGCTACGGCCTGATGGTGGGGTCTGTGGCCATTACCATTTGGGATGTCTTCATGGCCAGAGCTGGCCAGGGCCCCCTCCAATTGGACAAACTCCTGAATGACTGCTGACAGGAGCCTGCATGCCTCCAGGTGGCACACTGGGCCTCAGGCTATGGGAGCACACTTATTTGCTTCATCTGATCCCACCTGACACAAGCTGGCTCTGCACAGAAAGTCAGAAGTGGTTGAAATAAAAGTCATGATCTCTTCTCTGTGTGGGTGGTGAAGCACCCTGCTGAACTCGGAGGAGGAATCAGACAGGGCAGACTTCAGATATTGATTCTCTCACTTGCTCCATGTTTGCTCAGGTAATGATTTGTGAGTTTAATAAACGTACCCAGAGCTCTGGCACCTTACCTGGGAACTCCATTAGAGCCCCCTTAAGACAACTGTGGATCTGAACGGCAGATCTTATTTTTAAAGAAGTAATTAAAGCAGAATTTATACCACTCATTATTTTTCAAAGGGCTTGTGCTATATCTTAAAATCCCACCTCTTTCATAAAATTTCTTCCCAGTAAGTGGAAATAAGACCTTGAGTTTCTCTCATCCTTTAACACACCCCTTTCTACTCTCTTAAACTCATTTAAGCCTTTGTAAATAAATTGCCTATAGAGACAGAGGGTCTTGTGATAGGAGAGAAGTGGGCCCAACATGTCAAAGGACTGTGCTGTGGTGGTTAAGGGTGAAACTCTGAAACCACAGAGCCTGGGCGCAGACTGTGGCTCTGCCTCTCTTCTCTCATAATGGGGGCAAGATTCTTAAAGTCCCTGGGATGATTGGCCGGAAAGATTTTTACTCCAAGTGCCAGAGTGTTTCATAAAATGTAAAGATTTATGTACACATTACTCCTGTAACTACAAAAACATTTCATAAGAAGTTAGGGAAGGTGTCGGCAGAACCAGAACTATCTCAGCATTGCTTCTGCTCTTAAAAAGCTTGCAATCTGTGTGCACAGGTAAAACACAAGAAAATAACAGGATGGAGGCAACTCTCAAATCTTCTCTTCATACTCTAATCATTTGGCCCCATTCTGTTTGTAAACAACAGAATTCTCATCTGTCATAAAGCAGAGGAGAGTTAAAAGGCAGAACAACCAAGGTCAATGCCCAAGTGCATGCCTGAGGAGACGCTGTTCAGAGGAGAGGGTTATAGTGGCCATTGAATATATCACAGATCATAGTTGGAAAAGCCACTTGGTTTGATTATGATGGGGCATGAGTAGGCAACATGAGTATTCCAACTTGTTTTAAGTGACATTTGAAAAGGATGAAGCTAAAACACAGGGGTTTGCTGGGCTCCAGACTGGGTAAGAGGCTTCCCACGGAGCCAGGCAGCCCTTGAGGCCAGGTCGGGAATCCAGAGTGTTTAAATTCACTTTACTTTTGCCACATCTAACCCCTGCCTTCTCAAAAAGTCATTTGAGCCTCTACTTGCCCCTGATTCTCCCTGAAAGTAATAACAAGACACTAGAAGAACTGTGCTAGTGAGACTGGAAAAGCTGGCGTTTGCGCTGCCTGTCACAACCAGAACCAATAAGGGAAGACAGGGATTGAATCTTTATGGGCACTTTAGTCAGATGGTCGGGGTGATCTGTATGTTTCCTAACAGACTGTCTTAAATGCTGTTTCAAACCAACCCTTTTTGTAAAGAGAAGAAAAGTGTAGGTAAGGGGTTTGGAATTCAGGGGGAAAGTTAATCAGCTAAAAGCTGCAGTATTCCTTCATCTGTATACTGGACGATAGTCTTTAGTGGATGTCTCACCCTGGAGCACAGTGGCTCAGATACCATATTGATTGCATGAGACCTCCTGAGGCACAAAGGTGGAATTGCTTATGGTCTTCTGGAGTCAAGGTGAGTCACACCTTCAGTTCCTGGAACAATAGCTTTTTACGTGCATTGATTACTAAGCTTATTAACTATTGCCTAAACTAAAATTTTCCAACTCTTGAGTCTCCCATCACTAGGACAAGTTAGAAAAGCATGGGAAAATAACAAGTTTCTTCACTGATTACTAGATGCACTCAGTGTTGGAAGGGGTCAGAGGTGGGAATGAGATTGGGTTATCACTTAGCTGCTCCTCAGCTCAAAGCCCCTTGCTGCCCTTATATAGGCCATGTGTGAAGAAGCCACTGTGGTACCCAAGGTCACCTGGCAAATGATATGGATCATTTCACTTCCTTTTTTTCTTCACTTTCATCAAGAGTGCTTTCTGACTTAGATGGGCCATGCTTTGACATTGATGGGCCAGGGATTTAGCCCTGGCCATGCCTTTTTGGAAACTGGTGCCACCTGCCTTTTAAAAAGCTGGAAATTTGGACATTGAATCTGATTTTCCTCCTGGCCTTCAGCAATGATAGTTCACAGCTGCAGCGTGGCGATGTCATCATCATCATAAGAGCAAACACTTATACAGCATTTACCATGGGCCAGGTGCTCTCCGTAGCACTTTTCAGATACAACTGTTTTAATCTTACCCTTCCCGTATCATATTGCTCTGGAAAACAAAACCACTGACCCTCGTTTTAGAGTAAGACTTTTGGTTTTATTTACTGAGAGTTGTTGCCAGAATGAATAGGGAGGGCCCATCCAGAAGCTAGGGCCTCTCCAATCTCCACTCCTTGATCCACCTCACCTGGACTGGGTGGCTTACATTCATGAAAGAGGGTGGGGTGGGCAAAAAAGACAATGGCCATAGCAAATCTACCACATCGAGGCTCTGCTATTGACTCAGTCTGCATTTGCAGACTTTAAGAACTCTATGTAGAGTACTGATAACAGGTTTTTTGAATGAAGTCACCATCTTGAGGGGGAAGGATCTTAACAGTTTGTTGGGACTTCTATGTTTTTTTTAGTCCTCACCTGAGGACATGCTTATTGACTTTAGATAGAGGGGCATGGAGGGAGAGAGAGAGAAAAACATCCATGTGAGACTAGAGACCAAACCTGTAACCTAGGCATGTGTCCTGTCCAGAATTGAACTTGCAACCTTTCAGTTTATGGGACAATGCTCCAAACAACTGAGCCACACCAGCCAGGTCCTTCCCATTTTTTTTTTCTAACTCCATCTGTTATTCGGTAAGATAGATTGATTTCTTTTTCACAATAAGTTGTGAGGTGTTTTGCAAATAATCTATTACTAGTGATAGTCAACCAGAATGTTTTCAGATTGTTATAGAACAGACCCGGGGTGGGGGTGAACAATATATTATTACCAAAAGGACCCCTCCTTTTTCTCTGGGGGTTCCTCCCCTGTACTAGGTTCACTTTGCCCACGGCGAGAGGAAAGACATCTCTTAATGCCAGAGATTGGTGAAAAGGAAAGGAATTATTTATTTAAAAGTTATACAGACTTAGACTTTATGCAGACTTTACAGTTATACAGACTTTAATGGAGACTTAATGTCTTCATTAAAATACTAAAGTTCTTTAGAATACCCACAAACACACACAGTCCTTCCTTCTCCCCTTTGCCCAGTCTGGGGTACTGTATCTCAGGAAAAGAAGTAGAAGTCCACGATTCAGGCTCCTGGTACCATCAGCGGTTTCACCACCTGATCTCCAGTTAATTCAGAGCCATGCGGTGCCTTCTCATGGCCCACCAGCAAGAGTCCTTTTACCCCTTTTCTTCCAGGTAAAGTCTCCCCTGCTTCCTAAGCCATGTGGCAAAAGGGAGCACCCCAAAGCCATGTGGTTCTAACTCTCACCCAAGCCTAGAGGTTGCAACTTCTCCAAAGCCAAGTAGTCCTCCCTTGTATGGCTGCCATGTCTGGGTTTAAATCTCTGCACCAATCTTTCTCTGCAGCCCCATTTCCGACTCCTCCCACAATCAGTTACACCTGCCAGCATTCCTGTATTCTTCCAGCTTTACTGGGCTGCCATAGTAAGTCCGGGCAAGCATGGCCCCATGGTGTGGAGCCAATCATCTCCAAGCTCTCACGCAGGCGCTGTAACCAAAGGGAGTTGCTTCCCAATTGCATCCTGGGTTGAAGTTACTCCCATCCCCCTGGCTCAAAGCAAGGCCACAGCTATTTAACATATCTATGAAACCAGTTAAACGTTATAGATATGTTAAATGACCACGCCAGAGGTTAACTGCAAAGCTGTTGCTATTTAAAACAGCTCTCAATGGCCCTGCTCCATGTGTCCCATCCCCCAGCTCAGACTGGTGGCGGTGAGGACATCATATATATATTTTTTTCTCTATTATTTTCTGGACACCCTGAGTTCTGGACACATTACAAATCCCCATTTGGGGGCCACTCCTTGGCTGTGCCCTGTTACAAGATGATATACTTTTAAAAATTATACAGCAGTCAGAGTTATAACTACAGTAATGCCGTTCTCACTCACTGTATTTCAATATGCTTTCTTGAGAGGAGAGAATTGTGGAATTATAGCCTGCAAGCCAGGAGGGCCATGTGGCAACATACAGTGTGTTTGAACATCCCTGCTATGTGTCACAGTGACACTAAAACCCTAAGTTTTTAATGCTAGACTTGTAGTATTTCCATCAGAAGCTTCCCTTTGATTTTGAAGCAATGGGAATGACAACTACATTTTTTCTTGATATTCTCTTAAGTACAGTCCAGTAGCAAAAGGAATAAGGAAATACAAACTTAAAGAAAACCCTGAAGAAGCCACTTATTTTGATTAATTTGGTCTCTTCATTCATAAATGTACCCATGTTTTAAATTCCCTTACCCTGTCCACCTGTATGCTGGGGAATTTAAAAATACAGAATGAATCGAAAGGAGAGGATTACTTCTCCTAAACCTTTTCTGCCTAAATGGAAGCCTAGCTTTTCATCTGTAATCCAACCTCAGCCACATTATAGTCTATTTTAAGCTTTCTTTTTAATTTGGGAGTCTTTGTTCTTACCTGACAATATTTGCTTTGGCTCTTGAGTTTCGAGAGGACAGGTACCACATCTGAATTGCTCTAGGCAGTGCTTTGAACAGGAAAGTTGGGATGCAGATGGCTAGGGATCAGAGATGAGTAGCAACCCTGCCCAGCCAGTTTATAACAGTTTACTTGCTGACTCTGTTTATGCACCCACAGGTTAAGCGGCAAAGCCATCAAATGTAGAGCTGCAGTTTCTACCTAAGGGGCTATATATCTAAGGCTGAGCTTTTCCTTTGTAAATATGTTTGAAGCTGGCTCCTCCTGCTGAGCTAATCAATATTTCAATATTGAGTGTGGCAATTGGGTCCCTGGGTAGCTCTCTTCTGTTCCCTTCCCTTCCCTTCCCTGCCCTTCCCTTCCCTTCTCCTCTCTCTCTGTTCATGTGTGTGCATGTACATGGCACACACCTGCACACACACCTAAAACCAGTGGTCTCCCCTATTTCTTTACCTGTTTCAAATGCATGATACAGAATAACCAGAGACAAAGATACTTATAATTTCCTTGTCATCAAGGCAAAAAAAAAAAATTCACTTCAATGTCATGTTTTGTAGTTGCTATATTAAAACCTATTGTTTCTTCATTTGCTTCCATTCATTCATTATGTCATCCATCTAATCAACTGTCCTATTTGATCTCTCCGTATAGTCTATTTATCTACTCCACCATCCACCATGAATTAAGAATTCATTATGTGCCAGGTGTTGGAAAGGAAAGATACTGACAGCCTCTTTCATATGGACTCAAGCTCTGAGTTTATCACCTAAGAGGGCACGAAGGCAGTCTGGAAACTCAGAGCTTATCATCAGAAGTATGGCAAAGGGGCCAGGAGCCTTCAGGCTCCCGGGCCTCGGTTCATTATGGCTTAGAGCAGTGGTCTGCCAAGGCTTAGTTCCTGAAGAGCTTCTTTTAAAATGTACGCTCTGGTGGCAACCCCATAGATTTAGATTCAGTAGGTAATGGGTATTCCCCATATGTGTGCATTTGAACAGGTAATTTTGACACAGGGGGACTGCTGACCACAGAGGATAATTTAGACTCTTCAAGTCTTATTCTTCCTGCTTTAATGGTTCATCCACAGTTGCTTCACTTTGCTGTGTGGTTCAGATCCATCTCTTATTTAGAGGATCATCAAGATTCTTGTGGGATTAGCTGTGTAAACCCCTAAAAACTATTTATCCATCCCACCATCCACCACCCACCATCCACATGTTTCAGAAGACTTTTTCCCACACTTTTGCTGCTTCCTATTTCAAATAACCTTCTGGACCATTTTGAATATTGGAGGGAGGTTGACTATGCACTTGGCTTTTCCATGTTAACAGAAACATGACTCCAGAGATGGCTTGCCAGGTTATTTCCAAAGAATCAGACTCCTTCATACCTCAATTGAAAGGAACTTGTTTTGCTTAAATTTGGGATAATTTCTTATGTATCTGATGATGGAACATCTCAATACATTTTCTGAGATAACATTTCATCTTGCTCCTGTACTAGAGTAGTACATACCCCTTGCATTGTTTCCTCCTGGACAATGAAAAGTTAACCAGTTGCTATGGTTAACTTTTTTGTTGTTGTGTTCTTTTATTTGGGACTTGGTTTTTTCTCTCCTCATTTTGGTAACCTCCTTGTGTTTGTTTCCACGTGTTAAGTAGAGTTACTATGTCTCCTGGACTTGGTAGAGTGGACTAATGTTGCAGGTGTCCTAAAGGTTCAGTGACACAACCTCCAATTCACCTGAGCTTAGCATACCTGAGCTCACTCCTGGTATGTCCACCCTCCCAAGTGGACTGTATATACCCTTCTGTTGTAGTCAAGCCTTGATTGCTATTGAGGGGGCTGGGACTCCTCACTGCTCAGGAGGGACCTCTGCAGCTGAGATATCCCTCCCAATTTTTAACCATCACATATGGGTGTGGTTCCAGCCTATTCCACGTCTCTACCCCTCCTGACAGTCTTGATGTGGCTTCTTCATATATCTTTGGTTGTAGGACTTCCTTTCAGCTAGATTTCAGGTGGTTCTGAATGATGGCTGTTCTGTATATTATTTGCAATTTTGATGTGGTTGTGGGAGGATGTGAGTACCACATTTACCTATGGTGCTATCTTGACTAGAAGCCTCTTTTTTCCTCTTTTGAAATACACACCACTCTCTGCCCTTGTGGCCAGAATAGGTTTCAGTTTTGTTGGGGTTTTTGTTTTGTTTTGTTTTTTAATTTGTCTCTTCAATATGAGGACTCATAGTAGATCACTAAAAGAGTTTATATTCTTTCTAATCCCACACAGCATCAAGATGTAAATAATCATTCATCATTATTAACAATTGTTAACCCTTTAACTCATAGCAAGCAGTGGCAGGGCTGGACTGAGTGCGGTGACAAAAGCATAGCCTCAGCCTCCCTGAGCTCATTCCAGTTTCTTACTGCATTCATGGTGAAAAACATGGGCAGGCTTTCCATATCCATACCTCTTCACTTTGTGTTGAGTGGGGGCTTCTGGGTTGGAACCTATACTTTTGAGTGAATAGAGAAGAGCAGTGTGAGCCCTCACCTTGGCTCTGTCCATGGTCCTGAAACATTAAGCCTTTTCCCCCACTTTGATTCACCTTGTTCAGAGATTCACTGCAGCATCTGAGCAAGAGAAATTCTTGTCAAACTCATCTCCTTAATCACCTTATCATGCATCTGAAGGTGCTATCCTTCAAATGCTGGGCTTACTAGCTAGGATAAGGGGGTATACAGGCTCTGGCCACAGAAAAGTATGCCTTATTGTGCTGCAAACTGGCCCAAAAGGACTTGAATCTGACCTTGGTCCTGTCAACGTTGGGTCTAAGGAGTTGAGCTGGCCAGCCTGGGCTGATTCGCCATACTCTGGGCCAAGTTCCTTCGTATTTCAGGTTCAGATGCCAACCTGGTAGAGTTTCCTCTGTCCTCTCCATGAATTATTGCAGGCATTTGAGAGGGGCCTCTTCAGTTATTAGTTGTAATTGGATTCATGAATAATCAATTTGCTCTCAAGTCTCCTTATCCTTTTCAGCTTGCTTATCATGTAATTGTGCATGTGGAAATCACCAAATAAGCCTTCATTTCAGAAGTTAGGCAAGGGCTGCTGCTTGGTTTTCAGGAACTAGTACCAGGATCCTATTTCTTTACCCATATTGTAGCCTGTGCTGGGGAGATCCACCTCATGATTGGAATGGAGGAAAACAATCCATGTGAATTTTTGATATGGTGCTTTGTTCCTTCATTGCTCTGTCAAGAAGAAGGCATATAATATGTCTTCTGTCTACCAAACGTTGGGAATGTGAGGATGATTAAGAGTCAGTTCCTGTCCTCCAGAAGCTTAGAGCCTAGAGAGGCAAATAAACTAATATAATGTCACAAGTGCTATGACTTCCCATAGGTAGAAAAAACTTCACAGAGCAGGTGGTGTTGGTACTGGACCTTGAAGAGCAAGGGCTTAATGGACAGAGTTGGGAGGGTGGTGATTGCATTCCTAACAAAGAGCACAGGCCCAGCAAGGATGAGAGTGCAAGGCCTGCCTGGAGAACAATGAGCAGTGGCATGGGGCTCAGCATGGGGGGCTGAGGAGGTGAAGGGGCCAGAGAGCCATTTTGTGGAGGGCCTTCAAAGAGACTTAAAACTTTCAAATGAGGAAAATGTAGTCCTGACTATAGAAGTGAGCTGCTACAGCTGGTCACTAAGCTCCTGATGATCCCCAGTGTCTCCATGCAGGTTTCCTCCATTCACACTTCCTTTCATTCAGAAGGCCTTCCCTGTGTACCTCCCCACTCTTCTCCTGGGCTGAGTTCAGTGATCCATGGGCAGGGCCATCATATAGCCATTATTTAGCCACCATGATGGGTTCTGTTTACTTTTTATGTATCAAGCTTCACCGCCAGACTGCAAGCTTTCTCGGGTCAGGGGCTGGGCCTTACTTAGGTGTTTTTACCCAGTGTCTAGGGTAGTGCCTAGACTACAGAGGATGCTCAGTAACTTGGATGAATATATTAAAAACTGAGTGAAGGACCTAAAATTCACTGTAAGATAGGACCTGTCACATTTATGGGTTCAAAAATATGTTCATTAGTAATTCAGACACTAAAATGTTATCTGTGCGGTGCAACATGGGCCCTGGGCACTGGGAACAGAAGTTCCATGAGAGAGACTGTTAGCCAGGAAGGCCTGAAGGCCGCTATAAGCTGTAATCTGGCCTGGAGGAAAGGGTGAACTAGACAGCAGTGACAGGCTGATGGCTCCAATTAGCCAAGTTCTAGTCTACAGCCCAACCTCGGTGTCTCAGCTAAAGTGGCTGTGGTAGCTCTCATCCTCAAGAAAGCAGACATTTTAATATGGGAAATTATTTTCCATCATTTTCTCATGACAGGAAAAGTCAGGGAGAATGGATGTTCTGTTCCATGTGGCAATCAGCAGAAGATGTTTCAATCCTGATGATTTTGCCCTAGAAAATGAGGACTATTAACTGACACATTCATTGGAATTGGCAGGCAGGACCCATCTGTCTGAACAGATGAGGTATAGTGTGACATTGGCCATGGACACCCTTCTTGAGTTGATACATTCACTGTGGGCCCAGGAGGAAGCATGGGACCCTGAAGTCAAACTGTAGCTCAACTGTCCAGAACTGGATGGGAAAATAGAGAGATTTTGAATGGCTGAAAATCCAGTTCCCAAAGCCCTTGCATCCTACTGTATCAGCCCTTGGCCTGCCTCTTACACTACTTATAATGAAAATAAACATTGGGCCAAGGGGATTTCCTTTTTCTCACTCCCACTCTTCAAGTACTTATAGTAGGAAAGCATTTGATGAATGTTTCTTTAAATTTTTGGATTGCTCCTTCAATTGAGCAAGGGCCTGGAATCAAATTCAGATCAGATTCAGATTCTACTAGTTACTGCATCAGTGGCTTTTAGGCCTTAGCAGTACTTTGGCATCATCCAGGGAGCTTTAAAACTGCTCCACCCTAGAGATTCTGGTGGATTGGCCCACAGGGCAGCGAGGGCGCTGCAAGGTACAGCCACGGAAAACTACTATGTTGTAAAAATCATCTTGGAAAACTTATCCAATCTCTCTGAGTCTTATTTTTCTTCATGCCTATAAATTGGGAATTATAATATGAACCTCACAGAATTATGAGGATGAAATCAGATAAAGTCAGCACAATAAGTGATAACTACTATTAATATCACGTTGTCAAAGACAGGACCATGGGTGGCCCATGTAAGCTGGTGACCTTGAGTCTCCCATGTGAATGGCCCAGGCACACTCTTTACCAGCCAGGGTGGAGACCATGTGAGAGGCAGTGGAGGGCTGAGTGAAGTCCGTGTGTGGTTCATGGCAAGGAGCACTCAGCTCACTGCAGGACAGATCATAGACCTTCTTTCCCCGTGAGGATGTCCATTGCTGTCCAGACAACCATGCTTGGACTCACAAGTGCCCCTTTGTGAACTTTCAGAGGGCTAGACTTTTCCACTCTTGTGGTTAAATTGTTCTAAAATTATTGATTTCTTGTTTGTTTCTTCTCTAATCTTAAAGAAATAAGGACTTAAATGGAGAAAAAGGTACAGGGAATAGGAAGCCAAATTGGTAGGTACAAAATAGACAGGTGGAGGTTAAGTATAGTATGGGGAATGGAGAAGCCAAAGAACTTACATGTATGACCCATGGACATGAACTAAGGGTGGGGAATGAGGCTGGAAGGGAGAGTGCAGGGCTGAGGGGGAGAAAGGGGAGAAAAAAATAAGACAATTGAAATAAGATTATCCATAAAATATACTTAAAAGGAATAAGGACTGAAAGCCAGAGGAACCAAGAGAATAAAAGCACGTTGCCTTTACTTTTCACTGTGTTGCTTGGCACACTGGAGGACAGTCCCCAGAAGGCCTTCTGTGTTTGATGAGGTCATAAAGTTACCAGCTAACTTTAAGGCAAGATACACTAGGAACGAGTTTCTTCTCAGATTTATCCCTAGGGAGAGATTCCTGGGGAGTAGGGTACACCCTTCCCCCTTCCGCTCCTCCCCCTCTAGGAGTGCCTGGACCCACGAGGGAGGCCCCCTCTCAGGGGCTGTATGCACTCCGAGGGCAGAGATGACCCACGCTAGCAGCAGTGACTGACATGGCCAGCAAGACTCTCCTAACCCAAGCACATGTTTCCGATGCATGAGAGAGGCCCAATGTTACTCTCTATGACATAGTTTTTCAATTTTAAGTTTAAAAATTTATATGTTTCCCCACCTCCACCAGGGAGAAAAAGGGATAGGTGGGGCCAGGTGGGTTTCCTGCCTGGTTTTCCATCTGATTTGCCCTGTTCATTGAAGTGCTTTGGTCAAACATCTTTGCTGATGAACTCACCCTGCACAAACGTGTGCCCTTCAGCAGCCTGTTTGCATTTCCATAAACCGTTGCTGACTTTATCAGGTCACCTTCTCAGGACCGTCAGAACAGGAAGCCTATTCACCCCAGCCAGGCAAGTGCGGGTTTTTCCAGGAATGCCTCGATTCCCCTCCGCAAAGAGGGTGAAAACAAACAGGGAAATTTGGGGCAGGCTGTCCTCTGCACATTATGTAAATTGAATCTCTCTTATTTCAGTCTTTGGCTTCAGATTTTTACTTTAGATTTTAGATTTCCTAGACCCCATTCTGGGGTATCTCAGAAACTCACAGAAGACAGCCATTTATTCCATCAATTTGTATTGAGTCCATGCATCATGCCAAGCCAAGGAATAGCGGGTGACTCAGACCCCAAGGAGCTCAGGAGGCTAACGCAGAGACACATGGGTCATGCACTATAATTCCGAGGGATAAGGGTGATGACCATCATTTGGCAGAGGCACACAGAGGCAGGGTGGAGGAGGGCAGAAATCTTCGGCTCCATCAATGCCACCGGGCACAGGAGAACTCTCAATCCTCCCTCAGGGGCTCTGGCTTTCCTTCACTCCTTGGCTATTCGCTGGGCTCTGCTATGTCCGAGGCACCATTCTCAGCACCAAGAAAACAGCAGTTAACAAGACAGCCACAGTCTACGTGTGATGGCCAGAACAACGGGGGAAGGTGGTCCCACCCTGTAAACTAGGAGAGTAAAATACAAATATGTATGACTGTGGACTGTGTATAGCACCTGTAGAAACAACACTAAAGACACAATAACACTTGGAGCCCCAGGAAATCTTTTAGGGATGAGTCATTAGTCCTGTCTAGCTAGAGAGCTTATCTTTTCCAAGCGTCTCCCATCCTCACCTTGAGCTCCACTCCAGCCTGTGAAGGAGCAACAACATAGATTATCATCCCAGTTCACATAAGGCAGGGAGGGGACTGCTTGGGTTTAAAATGCAATCTCCTGGCCTTAGAGCATATTCTCCTTTGTATGTGTTTGTGAAGTTCATGGTCTCTTGTGAGGCTCCAGCTCAGCCCTGGCCTTCTTATGGAGTTCGGGGCTGGAACCTGCTGGAACTTGCTTCGTGCTTGCTGATGGGTTGATGGACCTGGAGGGAAATGTGAGGGCATGGGGGGGAGAGGCACAGCTTTAGCAGATCGTGAATCAGTTTAGAAACATAAGTATACAAAAGCTGAGCCGGGTCTGTGGTCCCTCCCTGGAGCCACAGGGAAAAGGACAGCTCAGACCTAGCAACTGGCTTCTGACAGCCACTTTCTGCAGCTTCTGACAGATCTCAAAAAAGCAGTGAGCGACTGAGACAGTCTACTCTGTGCCTTGTTGCTTGGGAGCAATTATGTCACTCCATGAGAAAAATTCTGAATTTTATTCCATCCATCCACCTCTACACAGTCTTCTGTTAAGTCTCGGAGTCATTTCAGGGATCTCATTACTCTAAAGCAACACAAAACACCTCTAGAGAAAATGTATTTTATAAGACCTAAAATTTTTATTAACCCCAACCACCAAGTGCTCATACAGCTGGTGGCAGCCTTTATGAGCCAAAGATCTTGCATTCAAGAATTTTCATTAGGATTAAAAAACGCTCTCTCAGGCTGGAGGTGGCTAGGAGCCAGGGCAGCAGGACCTGGAATGTACAGGTTAAATATAGCTGCTTTTAGTCACCGGAGTGTCAAGCACCTATTGTGTATGCAAATTCAGCATCAGGTGGAGAGGCTGCAAGATGCCATGGCGAGATCTCTGAACTGAAGCAGGAGGCCTGGTCTGGGTTCCCTACCTTGGCTCCCAGTTGCTCAGGGCTTCTGTGCACAGCACTTTGCTCCTACTTCTCGAAGTCACTGAGTCCTAGCAATAAAATGAGGAGGTCAAACTTGGGCCTCTTAGGATCCTCCTAGTTCCAAAGCTCCAGGAAAAGTAGTAAGGGTTGCAAAAATTGAAAGGAAGGTGCTGCAGGAGAACGATGACATCAGTGCCAAAGGTTGCCCTCATATCATGGCGTGCAGTTTTTCTTGACTTTCTCTTCTCTTCCCACTGTGCCCAAGGAGGCCCAACTTCCCTGGACAGCAGGGAGAAGCAGGGAGAATACTCTTCATATAATCTGCTGTAATTACTGGCATCCCTGGTCAAGAGAGACATGAGCCACTTTTTCCTGGGTCAGGGCCCTCCAGGCAGGGATTCAGCCAAGGGGAACAGGTATCATAAACACCTTTGTTGTCTGTTGACCAGAGTTTGTGAGAAAAATATCAAGTCTTTATTATTTCCAGTTCTTTGGAGCAAGCAGCTTCAAGTTAACACATTTAGATATAATTAAAGTTCTATCTTTTATGACTTCACCCTTTGTCTTTGGCATGGATTGTCCCACATTCTTCTCCAGACTGTTCATAAGCTAACCTGACCTTGAGAAACTTCACCTTGTTTACTGTTTACTTGAATTGCATGTAGTTAGTCTCACTTGGGTATCATTTCTGTAAGATGGAGATTCTGTGGCTTGGACAAGCCAGTGCAATGTCAGCCTTCATGAAATTCTATTTGTAAACCTCCTTAGTTAAGAAGGGTTAAACCTTGGTTAAACCATGGTTAAACCTTCTTAGCTCACCTCATTTTTCTTTTTTTTGGTTAGAAGCATGCAAAAAATTCCTCAATTCTCTCCTCACCCTCCTCATCTCTCACACACCTTTGTTTTCTATTTTTCTCTCCAAAAGTTCTGGCTGACCATACTAATTTACTGCTTTTCCAAATCCTGATGCTCTTTCTACCTTCTACAAAGCAGATTCCTGCTATTAATTATGCCCACTCAGCAGTTTCCAATTCACCTGCTCACCAGTTCTGTTTGGCTGTACGGGGGGTCCTTCCTGCTATGGGGGGTTTCAGTGTAGTGTCCTTGATTTTCCAGTTACATGGCCCTGGTTTGCAGAAAGATGAAATCTGCCTGCTCCCCCATTCTAGAGAAATGGAGGAGAAAGGGGAGGGATGCATAGACAGACAGACAGACAGACAGACACACACACACACACACACACACACACACACACACACACACACAGCTGCCCTGGAACAGGGAGGGAAGGGAGCCCAACGTGCCCAGCCTTGGATTGGGATTTGACTTTCTTCATCTTTTTTGATCCTCATATTGTCTTGCAAGGTGGTGTGGATTGCCCTGCAGATTTTCAAATGAAGCAATATACTTCAACAGTTAAAAAGAACATCAATTAAAAGTCAAAAGAAATTTTGCATCCCATTCCATATATTCAGTTGTACTAGAAAAGTGACCTTAATCAGGTTTTATTCCAAGTCTCCATGCTTACAAGTGGCAGAACCTTCATCTTAGGGATTTGGGGGCTACTCCCCACATTTTTAAGGGGTTGATCCAAGTTCTGGCCAGCTGTGTCCAATAGAACTTTCCGTGATGATAGAGAGGTACTTGCCTTGCCCCATGCAGTGCATATGTGGCTATCGAGCATTTGAAATGTGGCTAATTCAACTGAGCTAATGATTTTAAAATTTAATTTAATTTAATTTAAATGTAAAGAGCCTATAGTGTGACTATTAGCTTTTAGATTGGACAGAGCAGTTGTGAGCAGAAGTACTCGGTACAACGACATTTGGTGGGTCTTGGTTGGGGGCTCATCCTGGGAGTCACCGTTAATAATGCATTTTTGTGTCACACACTTCCTTAAAGCAAGACCCACCCAAGTGTTACAAATGGAACATTTTTGAGCAGCGATGGGGGCCTGGACTTGGAAAATAGGATGGCAGGAAATCGACTTACAAATGTGAGAGTCGCCTTCTCTGAAGGGCCATCCCATTGTCCCAGCATCTGCTTCTGTTTGGCGTGCTGAGGCCAGGGCAGCCAGGCCCCTGGGACTTCTGAAGTTTCTCTTCTTCCATATGAAGGCCAGAAAAGCCCACTGAGGACTCCTTCTATCCCAGGCCCCCAAAGGGCTATGTTGGTTCAGCTATGTGTGTCCCTCAGAGAGCCTTCCTCCTTCAGGCCCCACAGAGGGTCACATATGGGCTTGTTGGTGGTGTTGGTTTAGAACCCAGAGCCCCTTTTTCTTGGCCCTGAAAAATCACAGAGATTCATGATCATCTGTAACAATTGGCTCTTAATAGGAAATTTATACTCTCATGATAATGGTGCAAAACTTCGGGGAGGGTTCATGAGAGATAGCGATAGTGCAAAGTTGAACCAAGTCAACCTAATCCCTGTGTCATTTCTATTGTGCGTTGTAGAAGTCTGACTGTTGACAGTTGAGGCTCCTTGTCCCTTCCCGTCCTCATTGTCCTCATGCCAGGCATGGCCAGAAACATACTTTGTGCCTGGGAGAGAGCCATCTGGTGCAAGCAGCGCACCGGTTCTTCCAGAAATGGTCTGGAGGCCTGGAAGAGTGGGTGGAGGCCTGTGCTTGCCTCTAGGGGGCAGACGTGGGGTTTCTGCTTCTGAACCTTCCCTGTGTCCTCACCTGCCTTTGCTGCTTCAAGTCTCCCTGTGGAAGCAAATTCTTCTTATAGACTTTACCGGAAGCCTTCTCTGAGGGCTGGCTGCCCCATGTCCTCCCTCCAGAACTGACACAGGCCTTCAACAGAAAGTCTATGCTGGTCAGACATCACCATGTATTGTATCCTTGGGAACTAGTGCTCTGTCTGTGGAGACAGTTCACAGCCCAGAACATTCCAAGGGGCTCCACTCAGAGCAATGGCCAGGGACAATGTGGTTGTATATATGAGCCTCACACAGACACTGCACAAATTAAGTGCCCAAAGTTGGTGTTTATCTCCTGGGTTGTTCCCTACAGAATAAACACCCTAGAGAGACAAAGAGCATAACAGAGGAACATGGAATGCACAGAGATAAAGACAAAAATGATAAAGACTGCACCCCCTTTGAGAGCAGAGATAGTGTCATGATCTTCTGTGTCATCTGCACACAGCACAATGCCTAGGACACAGAAGCCACTAGCTACCTGTTTGAATGAATGAATGAATGGATGGATGGAGACAATAGCTCATGAATTGTTCTGCACATGTATATTGACCCCCTGTAATAAACATGTACATTCCAACTTTGCATGTGGATACAACAAGCTCATTACATGTTATTCCATTTAGTCCTCAGTGACCCATTTCATTGATGAGGAAACTGACTTTTGGGTTCAGCACGTTGCCTACAGTCATGCGGTGAGTAGCAGCAAAGGCCATCAGGCTGGGTAACAAAACCAGAAACAGAACAAAACTGCAAGGAAACAACTGTTTAACAAGCATGATCCTGGACCAGGTTTCCTTACAAACGCTTACTTCCTTATAACACTTATACTTACACAATTCTGTGAGGTAGATCTCACTGTCCTCTTGCTGAGGTTCAGAGAGGCGATGGGGTGTGCCCTAGGCACACACAGCCGCAGCCTTTGCACAGAGACGCTGCACTGCAGTCCACACACACCTCTACACCCCGAGCTCTTGCGTGGCCGCGACGCCTCCCACCACATCCCAGATGCGGCAAGACCTCTCTTCCGTCACCTCTCACATGGGCAGTAGTGCAGGCAGCACACTAATCTATAGGTTGGAGGAAAATGTCAACGTTCAGGACAGTCATGAGAAGCCACCCACCCTGAGTGGCAGGAAAATGTGTGAGTCCTGCTAGGCCTTCCTTGGAGGCTCCCAGGACGCAGGTCTGATTTGTTGGTGCTAAATTCCTGTTAGCTCCACTCAGAGCCACCTTGGTCCTGAATGAAACTGATTTCAGTGTATGTGACCTCTGAGTTTTCCACTTCATGAAAATCTTTATTACAACACAAGCAGATGCACCTTGATTGCTGTATTTTTTGGACTGTAAGACGCACCTAGGTTTTAGAGGAAGAAAACAGGAAAAAAATTTTGAAGCAAAAAATGTAGTAAAATATTTAATAACATAAATAACATAATATTTCACCAATGTAAATGTAAACCGAACTCAACAGCAGCATTAACAACCATTTTTCCTCCCAAATGGTGGGGTCGGAAGGTGCATCTTATAGTACCTGTCAGGTACTGCTGATAGGTTTGGCCCTGGGCTGCGTCCTGAAAATGTAGACATGTACAAGACAGGCCAGAAGGAAAGGCAGAAAAGAACAATGAAATACATGCTAAGTTGAAGCATCTGTCATGTGCTGTGAGAACCATTAATTCAGCCTGGAACTGCATAGGAAGTCTTCCTGAAGGAGGTAGCATTGGAGCTAGACTGTAAAGGATGAGCGCTTCCCTGGACAGAGAACAAAGGATCAGGCGTTAACAGCTGAGAAAAGAGAGGAGCTAAGACAGAAGGTCTGTTCTTCCCCACAACCACTTCCCTAACCCCCTCACACTTCTGGGCAAAAACTCCCCACCAAAGCCAAGCACCATTCTGGAGGTAAATCTATTTCCCTAGATTCCCTAGATCTAGATGAAGAGCAATGGAAGGGCTTACATCTTGGTTCATATCTTGCCCCCAGAGCCTATAGGCCTGGCAATTTGAAGATGCCCGTTTAATAGTTGTGGAGAGGACAGAGCCAGAGCAGAGCTGCTGCTTTAGTCCTGACCACGTGATGGACACTCAGTGACCTCCTTGTGAGTTAAGGGCTGGCTACTCCCAATCAATCATGTTTTCATCTTCGCTTTGACTGTAGGAGACTCAGAACTAGATCAGTGGCATCTGTCAGAGCCTTGTGGTTGGTACGTGGCTGTCTCTCATTTACTGCCCTTCTTCCCATCTAGCCTCCTGTTCTTGATGATTTGATCATTCATCTTGTACTTCTAACTAAATAAGTACTATTGAATCTGTTTTGTTTTTTTAACCAGAATGGAGAAAACAATTTAAGGTGAATAAAATAAATTGACAAACAGAAGAGCAAACCCAACTAACAGGAATAATGCCTGCATAGTAGCACCCCTGATGGAGCAGGGGGGCAGGCAGAAGGGAGGAGGTGACTGTCCCCAGCCTCTCCCAGGCCTTGGCACTGGTCCTGGGGCCCGGAGGCAAGGGCTCCAGGACTCTCAGGCAGGCTCAGGTCCCTGTTCTTGTGGACATGCAGCTCTCAGAGCCCTTTAATGCACAAAGCAGGAACACGGGGGCCACAGCACTAGAAACAACTGCCTCAGGGAAGCAAAGATGAGTCTTCTGAAAAGATATGAGCTGGACTGTCTGTGAGAACAGCAGCCAGTTTTGATATCCCCTCCTGCTTTCTCAAGCATTGTTTTCGGTGGGATGGACAGCCAAGCTGACCAAGGGAAAAAGTCAGAACAAAGTAGGTCTAGCATCAGAAGCTTAGTTCACTGTACTGCAGAGGACACGCTCTGGGACAAACAGATCAGGAAGAAGCAGGAGGATTCCTTCATTCTCAGTGTGTGTGTGTGTGTGTGTCTCCTTCCTCCTGCTGGGGGGTTCCAGGCAGCCCTGGGCTCTCTCCCACTGAGCCGAACTTCTGCTTTCAAGTGTCAGGAAGTGTCAGGAAGCAGCCCCCAGGAGGTGTGCATTCAATGTGAAAAGTTCCCATGGGCTGAAGGACCCTTGTCTTGGCTTTATGTTTGGCTCATCACAGCACTAGTTTTATTTGGGAGTTGTAGTTTTAAGGACAGTTGAACTCTGTTCATGGTTGACATAGCATAACCATGTTCCTTTCATGGATCCTGGAGACTTAAGATGACTGGCTTGAATAGTAGAGCTTTATTTGTGTGGCCACTTCGTGCTCGTCTGTGCTCTTTACTGGATGTCATGGTGTCCATGGGCTGAGTGCAGAGCTCGGAGAGCAGCCCTTGACTTGCTGTCAGGAGTGGGCACTCTGGGCTGTGAATCTAGTTGAGGGCCAAGGTGGCTCTGAGCAGCTGACCTGCCCTGATGATCAGCAACATACGTGGAACTGTGGCCACCCAGGTGAGGGGACACTTTCCAGGCCTGGGGCCCAGGGACTCCCTCTGGAGAAACTTAACTGGCCTCTGAGAGTCACAAATTCCTCACTGTGGCCTTCATCATGCACTCCTCCACCAGTTGTTTGTCCTGCCTCTCTTGTGTGTAGACCCTAGGTACAAAGAGACAGAAAGGCAAGTTCCTGCCCACCCAGATAACAGCTGGCAAGGACCTTGGACAAGTAAATGAGCTTAGAGAGTACTCCAGAGGAGATGATATCTGAGCTAGGACCTGAAGGAGGAGTAATGACTGCCCTGGCAAAGAGGAGGAAGAAAGACAACTCAGGTCAAAGGAATAGCATGTAAGGCATCTGGGAGGCTTCTTCAGAGAGCCTGGTGTGGCTGGGACTCTCTAAGAGGAACAGCAGAGAAAGGGCCAGGTGAGATACGAGCCAGGTTCCACAGGCCCAGGGCTACAGCTCCTGTGTCCTGGAAATGGGATTGCGATTTGGGGAGATAAGGGTAAACCAGCCCCCAACCCTCCCACTGAGTTCCCTACAACTTTAAGATTTACTCATATTTTAGCAGAGGGCCAGCAGGCAATGGCAGTGTGATTGCTCAGCAAGATTTCTGACCTGCAAGAATGATGGCATTTGAATTAGCCATAGAATCTGGCCTCCTCTCCCTCCCCTATGAAGGGTCTGGGATTGGCCAGGGAGATGTGGCTTGGTTAGGAGTGGACCAGGGGTGGCTTCCATGAGTCAGGAACCGGGTGGTCAAAATAAAGGGAGACTCTGGGGCCAGAGAGGCAGACTAGGTTGGAACCCTGGCCCCACCCCCCTGGAGAACAGAATCCAGGAGAGTCCACATGAGTAGCATGAGGCTAGTGTTCAGAGACAGTACTTTGAAGGAAAGAAGGCTGGAATCATAGAGCAGAAAGAAGGGGCCAAATGATGAGCCTTGATTGTCCTCAGGTCATTGTGGAAGTGAGGGTGGGCAAGTCTGGATTACAGGGCACAAAGATACAACACTTCCCCTTCTAAGTCGATCTGGACCACTGAGGTCCATTGAGCTCCCTATCTGAACATGGAATGCATGGGGGCAGAGCTGTGCAAAGCAACAGGGGGAGGCTGTGTTAGAGGCCAGGCAGATTTGACCATGAATCCCCGCCCTACCACTTACCAGCCCTATGGGATTAGGCAAATGACTCAACCTCTCTGAGCTTTGGCTTCTTGCTCTGCACGATGGAGATAAGAATATCCATGCCGCAGGGTGCTCAAGAGGATTGATGGATGTAGTGGCTGTGTGGTGTAAATCCCACTGTCTCCTTGACTGGTGTTTCCTCAACACTCAGCAGTCTCTCTTCCGCCCTGCATGGAAGGCTCCTGGGCTTGGGGCAGGGCTCGGTCACAGCATCGCACAGCAGTTGGCTCCGTCCATCCATCCACCTATCTATCCATCCATCCACCCATCCATCTGTCTGCTTCTAGCTTTCTGTATATATGTTTTTAAACTAACAGGATTGTGGACCTGATGCTTAGTTAACTTAGCTTCATGACATCGCCATCACGGGTGACAGTCCCCGTGAACAGAGGAAACCTCTCAGGTCCTCACAAGCTGCAGGCTGCAAAGGCCCCCTTGTGGTGCCTCACTGCAGGGGCACCGCTCGGCCTGTCCCCTCCAGGAGAAGTGCAGTCCTTGTGTCAGACTCTCAGAGTGCCCAGGAGGCCGAACCCTTACTGCCCATCACTGGGCACAAAGAGCCCAGCTTAGAGAGAGCCCATCTTTCAGGAACCCCCCACCCCCTTCTTGGCCTCCCCCAGCTCCGCTCTTTTCTCAGGATTCTGGGCTCTTCCCCTACGGGGGCCACAGTGGGCCTTTCCCAGTCTTGAGAAGGGAATATCTAGCTGACTCTCAGATAACAACCTTCCTTCTTGCTAATGCCAGCTACCGCCTATTGCACCCACTGGATATAAAATTCAATGATTCATTGAAAACAAAAATCCTTCCACTGGGTGAGCAGGAAAGGCAGTGAAGAAGGTGAGGGTGAACTGAAAAAGCCTTCCTGCCTGCCTACAAGTGCACTTCATGTGTGTGCATTTAAGACTTTGTTCACTCATTCAAGACACATTCACTGAGCTCCAGCTATGTGCCAGGCACCGTGCTCAGCCCTGCTGGGGATGCTGAAATGCATCAAGACAGAATTCCTGCTCTGGGGGCTGGTGAATTACTGGGGGAGGTCAGATATTTGCATAAAAGACTAATTTGGGGCAGAAATCGTTGTTCATTATTAGAGCAGAATGGGGATCCTGCTGTGTTCAGAAAAGGGTCGAGCACCTCTGACTGGGAGGCTCAAGGGAGGCTTCCTGGAAGAAGTGGCATCCTCAGGCCTTTGCTGAAGAAGGATTTGGACCGGTGGAAATGGGCACAGGGGAAAGGGGAGCAGTCGAGTGGGAAGGCAGCACCAACGGCTCTGGGTTGGGGGAGGAGGAGGAGGACAGGCATGAGGCATGGGCAGTCCTCTGCCTGCAGAGTAAGGCAGTGGGGCTGTCGCAAACGCGCATGCTCCTCCGTGGACGCTGTGTTTATGCGTCTGCTACACGCTGTTGGGTCCAGATTTGCTTCATCGTGTCGTCTCAACATGTACCTGGATCACACACCTGTGTCATAGCTTGAACACACTGCAGAGAGGGTGGCAGGCCTGTGGAAATCATTCATCTGAATAGATTCATTTGACGTTTCGAGGGAGCATGGCAAGGCCCTATTGTTTGTTCTCTCCCTTGGACCAGATAGGCCTTTACTAGGCTGAAAGGGGAGGGGGTGTCCGGCTGCCAGAGTTTCATCTTTGCGAGCACACAGAGGCTCTCCAGAAGATGCTCTTGCAGACCGGCCACATCTGGGGCCCACCGTCTGCCCCTGGACTGGGGCGTTAAACACATTGTAGTGAAGAATGTAAGCTTTCTTCCCGCGCAGCCTGCGGGCTTCCCAGCTGAGCACTCACACCTAAGCTCTGCTGCTGGGAGCACAGACAGAGCAACCACTTCACTGACCGCTGACCATAGGAAAATCGGCGAGGGGAGTGCTGTGGAGTGGGTTTTACTGTCAGTAAGTGCTTGTGCGTCCGTGTCCTTGAACAGATCCTGATGCAAACAGCTCTCTTGGGGAGCAGAGTCTGGGCCATGCCGGTTAAACACAGGCCTGCCTCATTATAGGCAGACTCTGTGCAGCCAGCAGAGGTCTGTACCACTGGGTGCTGGAAGCATGGGGACAGACCCCTCCCTTCAGAGCTGGGGTGGGGGCCCTGCCCAGGCACTGACTACCTGGCACTTCTGCGCCCCTTCTGGGCATGGCTGCCCTTGCCCACGTCTACCAGACTCCTCGCAGATATTGGCCAAGCATTAATGTACGCGGAGAGCTGACCCGGGTGCTTTTGTGACCTGCCCCTGCACATACGTACCCCACCCCCAACGCCTGCTGTTTTCTCCCCCATTATTCCCCAGACAGCAGGGACTGTGCTCTCTTCCTCACTCCCAGCCTCTGGTGTGGGGCCGATATAACGTGGGTTCAGTACAGGTTTGTCGAAGGTGAGGCGAGAGAGAAAAAGTGGAAAATAACAACCTCCCAGTGCTGCAGCTCTTTTTTCACTGAGCGCTGGTATGGCCTGAGCCTCAGTTTTCTCATCTGCGAAATGAAAGTTACAGCAACTCCCTGGGTCAGGTGGTGAGAATTAGCCACTCGGCTTAGCAAGAATCGTACATGTGCTTTCTTGCCTTTCAGCTACTTGATAAGAGCCAGGGTCTGGGACATAGAAGAGCTGGCAGGATCCCTGTGCAGGCCGTCACTTTCTGGCTGTGATACCTGAAGGACAGCCCTACTCCTCATGGGCCTCTGTTTCCTCATCTGTAACAGAGTCGAACAAAGCAATATGCGAGGTCAACTGTTTGTGGTTCTAGTTAGATCATTAGGCATCTGCCACCCACATTCCGAGTCACCAGCCATGGCTCACATAATCCCAAGGAGCGGCTAGAACAAAGGTCATTTTTATTTGACTTTCGAATGCTTTGCTTATTTTTTGATATACTTCACTTTCCACTCTGATTTTGCTGGTGCACAAACTAAAAGTTATTTGCATTCCCTGGACAAGGCAATGACTGTAGGTGGGGAAGGGGTGCTTCCAACACCGTCTCAGCTGCGAGCGCTGGGGTCTGGGCCCGTGCAGCAGGGCAGGCTGAATGAGTCTTGGGAGGGGCACTTCCCTTCCTCCTCTTGGCTACGGAAGTCTTCTTGGGAGAGGAGCAATTTCAAGATGAATGAAAATAATGACAATAAGGAGTTGAACTAATTAGCAAAAAACAGAATGTGGAGTCCAACTCTCTAGATCTGAATCTCAGTTATACCACTTAACCTTCCAAGTCTCAGTTTCTTCATCTGTCAAATGGGACTGGTGGCAGTTCCTTCTGTAGGGTCATTATAAGGATTGAATATAATACAATATGCTCATCACCCACTCTTAGTAATTGTTCAGTAATGTTACTGCTGATTATGGTTGGGGGACCATTGTTTAGGGGTGGCATGGTGTAGGAGCAGACTGGAATTGGAATTGGGAGGCCTGGACCCTGGGGAGAAAGGCAGTATAACCTGGAAGGGAGGAAGTGAGGAGGGACCAAGGGAGGGCTGATCATAAAGGGAGTGAGTGTGGGCCGAGATGGGGACCCTGACTCAGAACTACAAGGCAAGGGGATCCCCAAGGGAAGGGTGACCGAGGAGAGGAGAGCCCATGAGGCTTCAGAGTTGAGACCGCTGGATCTTCTTTTAGTCTCAGCTCTTCTTTTATATGTTCAGAGCAGTCATATCCAGTGGTTTTAGCTTTCTTTTGTTATGGAAATTTCAGTCAAATGGGGCCTGCGCCTGGGCCAGGGTCCCCAGGAACACCCCCGGCCTAGGTGGGCGCATGCCTCAGCTCTCCAGCTCCCAACTGCCCCCGACTGTCGCTCTGATGGATGTTGCTTGCTTAGTCCAAAATCACACAGCTCAGGAAGCTCATTTTCCCTTTCTGGCCCGAGACCTCCATGTATTCCTCCAGGTGAAGGTCAAACCCCAGGGAAGAGAGATTTGAGAAGCCTGTAATTCTTCTCTGCCAGTTTTGTCAGCTCCTCGGAGAGTCAGATCTGACAACTTAGAAGAAAGGGTGTTTTTACCAGTTCCTTTTCCTTGATGAGGCTGGTAGGGTGAGGCCAGTAGGTCCTGGCTATTTCAGGTACTTCTCAGAAGGTGGAAAGGGTTTTTACCCCTGGCCTGTCAGAAAGGTGTTGGGGGGAGCAGGGAGGAGGAACTGATGAAGTCTGTGGCTCCCTCCAACATTCTCAATGCAGATGAGATAAATTCCCACCTTCAGATCATGGGCGCTACCCCACCTCCCTTCGTTCTGAATCCCCTCATTCCTGCCTGGGGAAACTTAGACCAAGCCTCTCCCAACCTACTTCCAACGCCACATAACCCTGCTGACTGTGGTGGGAAGGAGAGCTTGAGTTTGCAGCCCCGAAAAGAGAAAGCTTCTGGGTGAGTCATTTGCTGCCCTTGGCTTTACAAAGTATGTGTAAGAGGAAAGAATACTGACTAGCTACTCTCCATGTCTATGAAGAAAAAACAAGTGGAATTGGATTTAAATAAAAGCAGACAAAACTGTGTGCGTATATAAAATTGACCATTGGACAATTACATACAGAATGGACCTTCTGCATTTAATTAAGAAAATAGAATCTGGGGCTGGAAGAGTCAGGGACCTCACCTTCCCCGGACCATCCTTCATCCACACAAAGCAAGAACACCTGCCTGGCATGTGCTGCAGGGCCACTGTGGTCCCAAGGAGACAGTGTGTGTGTCAGCTTTCTGTCACCACACACAGGGAACAAACGTCAGTTGTCATATCGTTAATAATGCCAGGGGTCACAGTCACTTGCCTTCAATGGTTTAGAAGACGTAGGACTGGACTAGGTGACCCCTTGAAGTCCCTCTGATTCTAGCATCTCTCTCTGGGATTGCTGCCTTTGTTATCAGAGGAACCCTGGCCACCGGGAGCCAAAGGAGGAGGATGGGAGTGAGTCTGTGGAAAGGCTGCGCTGCCTCCTGGGGCCTCTGATCTTGGAGGCTCGGAGATTGTTACTAGAAATGGGGGTGATAACCTAAACTGTGAAACGGCCAGGAAGTCAAGAACCCCCCTATGGAGACATTGGGCATTGTGCTGCTCCTCGGCCCTGCCCTTCCTTTGTACTTCCGAGCAGGGGGCAGGAAGGGCCTCTGCCTTTGAGGCAAGTTCTCAATTGGCACCAAAAGCTTCCCCCACCCGAGGAGATTGCATTGTGGTGTCTGCTCTGGCCCAGGGCACCTCCCCCTGCCTGGGTGTTGCTTCCTTGTGCTGACAGCTGGCATGACCGGCAGTCCCAGAGCGAAGGGCCTCATCTCTCCTAGGGCTGTCTGCTGGCAGGGCGGACTCTGCCCTTCAGTCCCGGAGCGCCGTTTCTGAACACCACCCGCTACGCCCAGCACCTGGATTCCTCTGGTCCATTTTAGCTGCTGGCTGTTGCCCTCTTGCTTTGGGGCTGGGCCTTCAGAGCAAAATGAGAAACTAAGAACACAAGCCTGAGGTTACAGGTTTAGTCTAAGAATGGACCATTATAACTTCAAAATCAGGTGTTTAATGAGCACCTGCTATATGCCCTACATACACTGTGCCTGTCCTGAAGGGTTCCACTTCTGCCCCCAAAGATGGCTTATGGAAGCTCTTCCTCCTCAGAGTGGGGCTCTGTCTTGAACTCACATTTTGAAGGTACTCCTCCGCCTATCTCGGTTTGCACCAGGACACGTCCACACCATGCCAGGTCTGGCCAGACGCAGCTCCTTGGGCCCCCAATGGTAGGACTGCCCCTCCCACTGAATCAGTGACACATGAGGGCCACATTTTCAGTATGAGGAAGGTGAGACCTTCTATCCAGGGTAGGAGGGGGGCAGAAACTACCTTGACCAAGCATCCAGGGGTGCCACATGCTTTATCTACCGTAGATCTCGCTCATCCATGCACCCACCCCACAGCACCCATTGTTCTCTTTATAGCAGGTGCAAGAAGGGCACAAACAGAGACCTGCTTTGAGGAGGAGCAGGTCTCCTCCTCGAAATCGAGTCAGAAAGCTCGGGTAGGGATCTGACCTGGGGACAGAAGCTTATGTTGCATGGGCCTGTTATACAGTGAACTGGGACATGAGAGTGGCAGAAGGAGTCGAGTCCCATTTTCAGGTAAAGGTGTGGAGTTCCCGTTTTCTACTCCTGGTGAGAATCCAGGAGGCAGGAGCAGTTGCCCGTGGCATCTGGAGGGGCTGCAGGCTGGAAGGCAGTCAGGAGCTACCACCCATGGGCTGCGGTGTCGGACAAGCCTGAGCTCGGCCCCTCACAGTTTAGGCTCTCACTGTGAGGGCCTATATATAGGTCCTCATCCGTGCAATGGGATAACAGCGGTACCCCACACGGTTGTTTGGATGCATTGAAATACGTATGTAAAAAGTGTTTACCATACCTCAGGCTACCTGACGCACAGGGAAAGCATAGCCCCTGCCCACCACCGTCATGTCAGGTGGTTCTGGGCTCCTTTCTGTGGGTGTGGCCCCTGCTTCTCTCCTCCCCGCTTTGGGTACCCGAGTACTCATTTCTCTGCCATTTTGATGCCTCTGTGCCCTCTCTTCTCCACCCTTGCTCTTGCTATTTCTTCTCCCACCCTCCCCGTGAGGCTCTTCTGCAAGGGCTTCTTGCCCTTCTCTTCTGCTTCCTCTCCATCTCGTTCTAGTCTGCTCTGTCTATCCCTCTCTTCTGGCCTCTGTCCCTCTCAGAGGCTGGTTCCTGGAGCTGGAGCAGGCATCCTCCTGGCCCACTTCTCCTGCATCTTCCAGCCCCCTGCCTACTTTCTTGCTCCCCGGGATTTCCCAGAGGAGAAGTTGTGGGAGGCACCCGTGCTCGGTGGTGAGAATTGGCCGTGGGGCCGTTTTCTGGCCTACGCTCCCCCTGCCTCCGCTCCCCCAGGCCAGCCAAGAATACTGCAGTCTCCCTGCCTGAAGTGCACAGGCTGAGCGCCGGCCTGGGATGGGGGGACGAACCGTGCAGATGTTCAGCTTCTGGGCCAACTCTGGGCTTGTTTTCTAGTTGTGTCAGAGGAATGTGGAAAAAGTGAGGGCTAGATTCTGCAGCCCTGTACACCAGCCTTTCCAGTCGGTACTGGGTTTGGGACCATCTTCTGCCATCTGTCTGTCTATCCCTGTGCCATGTGCTTGCAGTGTTATCGTGTGAAAAAAAATACAGAATAAAGGAGGTGGAAGGGATGCGGCCACTTGATATGCACCACCAGTTCCCTAATTCTGCATCAGCTGCTTCCTGCAAATTAAAATGTCACTTTCCCAGATGCATTGATGTGGGTTACTCTACCACAAACAGGTTTGCCTTGAATGGGGGTGTGGCTGAGGGGGGCCAGAAGAAAGCCCTTGGGAAAGATGGCCTTTGGCAGATGCATCGCCAAAGGCCCCCCTTTGGGGGGCCTTTTGAGAGGAGCTGGTCCCGGGGCCCACCACAGACCATAGGCTAGAAGCAGGCACATTACCCACCCCCCACCCCATGGCAGTGACTGGCAGCAGCGTGGGGTTTTGCATGAATGTGCCATTTGCGAGACAAATTATTGTGCTTGCTCCCTAAGAATGGGGAGTCATCTGCAATTGGAATAAACATATCCCAGGTCTGCATTTGGCAAAAGAACCTTACAGGGCTGCCACAGACAGGGATGAACACTCCTGAGGGCAGAAATGGCTCCCTGGCTCCCAGGCCTGAAGCTCAGTCCCAGTGCAGGAGGCAGCGATGGGTCTGGGTAATTAGCTGGTCATAATTTCTCATTATCTCATTAGTCCGAAGAGGTGCTCAGTGCTTAGCCCAGGCCAAGCTCAAAGCCCCGTGCAAGTAGGAGACCTCCTGTGTCTGCTGTGTTCAGTCTACCTGGAGAGCCCTCCTGACAGCCCCCAGGGCAGCTTCGCAAGCAGAGCAGGCGCATGAACCCCTGCCCTTCCCAAAGCCCCTTTCTCTGGAGTCCCTCAGTGTCCCAGCCCAGACGGCAGAGCTGGGCTGTCCACTGGCTTGGGCTCTAGACCCAGTTCTGTAGACCAATTGAATGAACTCTCAGCAAAGGACTTAAGCTCCCTCAGCCTGAGTCCCTCACCTTTGAAAGACAACTAACTCTTCACGTGCTTGGGGTTGCTAGTTAAGGCAAGTAAATGCTTAGCACTGGGTTTGGCCCAGTAGCTGGCTGTAAAGCACACTGCTCCATCCAAGGGCACAGCTGGGCCATGATTCGTCCAAAAACCGAGTATTTCTAAGACAGACTGGGCTCAAAATCTGCCTCCTCCTCCCCTGCACAGGTGTCTGGGGGCACTGTTCTCCCAAAGCTTTAGGAAAAACAGATTCTCTGAGTGAAGGGAATAGACTGAGCAGAGAGGAGGAAAGAAGGGGACTGTCCCTGCTCAACCCCATCCTTGTAGCCAAGAGAACCAAGAGAAAGTCAAGGCCTGGACTGTAGCCCTGAGAGGTTCCGGCGAGAGACAGTAAGGTGCTAATGACACAGACTGGGTAACGTTGGCCAGGGCCCCAGCCCCAGCCTCCGCAGGCAGCCTGTGGTGAAGGAATACAACAGGGACTGTGGGTCCCCAGGTGGGGTCAAGTTCTTCTCCTTCTCATGCATTGCTAGGTTTCAACCTGACTTTCTCCCCTCAAGTCTCCCCCCATCAGCAAAGGATCAGGTAGGAAACCAGAAATTAAAACCACGCTGATTTTTTAAAACATTTTTTAAAAGTTTTTATTTACTTATTTTTAGACAGAAGGGAAGGGAGGGAGAAAGAGAGGGAGAGAAACATCAATGTGTGGTTGCCTCTCACATACACCCTACTGGGGACCTGGCTTGCAACCCAGGCATGTGTCCTGACTGGGAATCAAACCAGCAAGCCTTCGCTTCACACTGACTTTTTAAGAGAGGAATTAAATTAGGGAATTAGAAGGCTGAAAGAGAGAAAAGATGTTGGGGATGCTCAAATTCATAACTAAAAGAAGCAGCTCCTCTCCAGGATGGCAGCACAAAAGGTTGGCGTTTTTTATCAATCTTAGGAGGCCAGAGGAGGGGCCCAGCGTCTGGAAGGGCTGCCCATGCAGCTCACATTCAGACCTCTGAGGCCAGTGCTGGGACATCCGAGGAGGAGATACCGGGACGTGGCCCCAGAGCTCTGGGATGGAGCTGAACTCGGGTGCTCAGGGGTGAGGAGGGGGGTGGGCCCAGGCAGCGCTGGGCTACTCCCAGGCCTCAGGGGACCATGGCAAGGTTTGAGCAGGGTGCAGCCAAAAAAGCTACTGGAGGGCAGGGCTAAAGCTGACCACTGCTAATGGCACCGTAAATACAGGGCTGAGAGCAGAGAGGAGGCCTCTCCTCGCCTCTTCCTGCTTCAGTCCTGCTGGGGCCTGCTGCTGGCAGCATCTAACTGAAACCAGCTGGCCAGGGCTCTGGGAAGCACCGGCATCTCCATGCAGAGTGCAGAGGGTGGATTTGGTGCTGGTTGGCAATAAGGATACAAATGATGTGTGAGCACACCGCCACCCCCCGCCGGCCGCAGTACACTGTCTCACTGCATCCTCCTGATGTTCCTCCAGAGTAAAGAGTATGGTTCCCACGTTACACAGACAAAACCAAAGACCAGAGAAGTTCCTCGATTTTCCCAAGTCACTCACTCAGTCACCAGGCATCGAATGCCCACTGCACGCCACACATTGTTCTAGCTTTGGGGCCACCGCAATGAACAAGGCGAGGCTTGTGCCAGCAAGGACATTTGGATTGTACTGGGAGCAGTGAGGACAATGGGTGCGAGGTGATAACCAGAGCACGTGTGCAGGCTAGTAAATGCACTGACCATCACAGGTGCTGAAATCAAAACCTGAACACAGCGTAAGCCTGCTAGGTGCTGTGGGAGCTTAGAAAAGGGCCGGGCCCTTTTTCTAAGGGGCAGAGATGTCAGCAACTAATACCAAGGGCCCAGTTGGATGGCCAGTGGCCATTTCGAGTCGCCCTCACGTCTGTGCAAGCTGCTGGCATCTCATCTCCTGAGTTAGTGTGTACACCTGTCTTCTAAATATGAGTGTGACACAGCTGCCTATGTGGCAGTCTTGAGGAGGCATAGAAAGTTCCCCAGGTGATCTGTCCCTCTCCCTGTAGACAACCACTGCTGGGGTGGGGAGGCAGGTGGATCTGGGCTTCCACCCTTAGCAGACTGGCAGAGACAGAGCAGTTTATCACTTCGGCTGAGAGTCCCAGGGTGGAGCTCTCTAATCTCTAAGAGGTGCCCTTTAGGATGGGTCTCCCTGAGATTTGTTTTCTCTAATGATTTCTCCTAAGAATGAAGCTACTATGCCCCTTCTGCCTGGCCAGGAACCAGAGTGGGCTCCCTGAGGGTGGAGGCATGGACGGGCAGGCTACTAAAACCACCTGTGGAAGGGCTATGGGTAGCTTCATGGTTCACAGATGGTTCCATCCAGCTTCCTGGACTAGGAGACATGACAGGGGCCAAAGCTCTTCAGGACTGGCAGTGTGCACTCTCTGGGATGTCCACATGCAGCAAATGCTGGGGGGAGGGGGGGCGGGACCTGGCGCAGGTGCGGCCCCAGGGTGAGGGTCAGAGTTTTCCGATCCTGCCCATTCCTCTCACACCCTGACCTGGCGGGCACATCTAGAAGCAGGCCATGTCTGCCTTGAGTTCCATGTGTCCACTCCTCTGCTTCCCTGGGCCACCTCCTCCGTGTTTGTCACTAGCTACCTTCACAACCTTCTACCTGGCCTCCGTCCCTTCAGTTGCTCCCCACGCCTCCACCATAGTCATCCTCAGACCCTGCCGCCCTGCCTGCTTCATGTGGATAGAAAGGCTCTCCTGGCCCCTGGGGCAGCTGGGCGATGCCTCCCTGCTGGGAGGTTATGTGGCAATAACCCCGGCGTGCTGGTGTGCACAGCACTCTGCCCAGCACCAGCACTGCCTGAAAGCACAGCCGGCTCGAGCATCCCCAGCTCCCGGATGGGGAAAGCAAGGCTGAGAGCAGTAAGCTGACTGGCTCGTCACTCAGCTAGTTGTGACTGGGGTAGGGTGCTAGATACAGTGCTGAAACAGGATTCTGTGATGGAACGGAAGGCAGACCGAAGCTCTGGCCGTCTCTGCTCCTGAGGGTCTTTGCAGAGATGGCTGCTTGGGTCTGCCTTCTATTCTACAGTTCGTACCTTCCTGAGAAAGAAGCCCAAGGCTGCTCACGCTGATGAGCCCATCCTGCGTCCAGGGGCCAGGTGTGGCTGTGGAGCTGGGGTCCAGTGCCCAGGTGTTAGCAGGGACAGTGAGACCTCGGCCCTGGTCTAGAAAGACAGTGAATCTACTGTGTCAGACACCCACTCTCATCTCTTGAGGAGCATAGTATGGGCAGAGAATGGGCGTGTGAGAATGGAAGAGACCCCTCTAGTGCACCCCTCACACATGCTCTCCAGGAGAGGAGACTAAGGCCCCAAAGGAAAAGCTCAGGCAGCCAGTGAGCCTCCCCCTTATCACGGCAGAGCCCTTAACCTTGGAGGAGCCCATCTCCGGACCAGTCCTCCTGCTCCCCACACCCACCTGTGATTCTGCGCGGCCAGCCCTGTGGAGGATGCAGGCTTCCTCCTAATCCAGTTCCCAGTTCCTCCCTACACTGCCCCTGAAACTGAAACAGCCCTGCAGGGACAAGGACAAGAAGGACTAGCTCTCTAGATGAGCCCACACGCGTGGTACAGGGCCACCGTGCAGACAGCTTGTGAGAAGGCGCAGGAGCTTCGCACATCAGAGAGATGTGGCCTCATTCTGGGGTTCTCCCAGCCCCACTCTCACCTGTACCCCTGCTGGCTGCACCGGCTGGGAGGCTCACAGTACATGTGGTACAGGCCGGTTCTGAGCAAGTGTCAGGTGTTGATGTGAGGGTGATGACGGTGAAAACTTTCTCCAGGAGTGCAGACCTGGCAGATGCCGTGGCAGCTGAGTTGCCATGACCATCAGTTTCCAGAACCAGGCAGTTGCACGAATCGAAGAGCTGTTTGCTCGGGTGCTTTGTGCGTGGGGCGGTGTGATCGGACAGCTTCGGGGAGTCACGGCAGCCCAGCCCCATGCCTCAGACGGGGAGGCACGGGTCCCGAAGGACCACGGCAGTGACATCAGAGCCAGCTCTCTAGTGATGTACAAGTTGTCAGAATTCTCAGTTGTTTCTCTTTTTGTAGAAAACAGCTATTTTTTAAGAGTGGAATTATAATTATGTAAGTATACACCTTATAACAGATTCCTTAACCCAGAAAAAAAATAAGATAATGGAGCCAACCAGAAGATGTTGGGGATGGGTAGATGTTTCTTGAATTATTTCTTCTTTTGGTGGCAAGAAGCAAAGCTGCGGAGACACCAATCCAGAGAACACCAGGGAAGGCTGACCTGGGTGAATGACTTCTGTGTCATGGAGTGGTTGTGAGGAGTAACTGGTGAGGACAAAGTGCTTAGCCCAACGTCTGGTCCTTCGTCACGTGGTTCATTGGTGTTAGCCACCGCTGGGCGGAAGGCTCGGGTGAGGACGGGAGAGAAGCGCTGGAGAGGCAGTGGCTGTGAGATGTGGACCCTTCTGTGCCACCCTGGCTCCCTCCTCCTGTGGGTTCCCCAGGACAACTCTTTTCCCTCTTTTCCATTTTTCTCCATCTCAGGCCAGAAGGCAAAAGGAATGTTCAGAAGACTAGGCCCAGGGTGGAGATAACGTAGTCCCAACTCTGCAAGGTCATGGTGAGCAGGATGGTGCAGGGGTATCTGGCTAAAGACGCTGAAGGGGGTGAAGGCAGTGAGCCAGATGCCTGTAAGAGAAGTATTTGGTGGGTTTGATTTCTGCATGCCATGGATCACCTTCCTCGTGCTTAACCTCTCCCTTGGAATAATGAGACAGCACGGTGTTACTTCCCATGATTTCAGAAGTCAAGATTTGCACTTCCACAGACAGGAGGGAGGCATTATCCAGGGTGGGTTGGGGGCTGAACACTGGTCCACCTGTCTCAGCCCCTGAGCATCTCTGATGAAGAGGGGCTGGCAGCTCTACATTTGGCCCTGTTTCCTCCCACCTGACTGCAAAGGCCTGGGTGGGAACAGGGACTGAGCTGGCTAGGACAGAGGAGGTGGATGTCGCCATGCTCGGCATGGGAAGTTTCGGGCTATATTGCCGGGGCTACAGTAACTGTGAAGGGAGGGAGGGGCCTCTCACAAACGTCATTTCCTTGCACCAGTACGGCAAGGCTGGAGGCAGGAATTCTGCAGGTGAAACAGCTGAAACTTAGATCAAGAAATTTCTTTGTAGTCTGTGCCAGCACCGAGAAGGGTGGGCATTGTCACCAATTCTTGTTGGCCCCTCAGCTGCATGAAGCAGGTGAGCTCCATAGCAAGACCCTGTGAGGACACAGCAGAGGGCAGGGCTCTAGGAGGGCCACACTCAGGGGACAGGAAGAAGCAGCAATGAAGGAAACTGAGTCCTGTTCCCCTGTGGCTGCTGTGACAGATGACCGCACACTGGGCAGCTTAAGGCAACACTAATTTGTTCTCTCGCCGTTCTGGCGGCAAGAAGTCAGAAATCAAGGCATCTGTAGGGTCGGCTCCTTCTTGAGTCTCTGAGAGAGCATCCGTTCCCTGCATCTGTCCTGCATCTGCTGCCGCCAGCAATCTCAGCACTCCTTGGCTTCGTAGCTGCATCCCTCCAACAGCTCCCTCCATCGTCACGTACGTGACCTTTTGCTCTGTGTCCTGGCTTCTCCTTTTTGCCTCTTATAAAGAGACTCGACACTGGATTGAGAGCCCACCCTACTGCAGAATAATCTCATTTCAAGATCCTTGCCTTATTAGATCTGCAGAGACCCTTATTCCAAATAAGGTCCCACGTGAGGATCCAGGTGGACGTGTCTTTTGGCGTCCACAATTCAATCCGCTACACTGAGGGAGACGAGGCAAGGAGGAGGGTGACAAACTTGGTCCTAGTGAAATGCCAGAGGCCAGTGGCTCCCACTCAAATGTGCTATCTCTTTCCCAAGCAGCAAAGGATGCGTCCCCTTCCCTGGGCGGTGTGGAGAAGGAAGGATCCTCATCCCTCTCAGGTTTGATCTTCCTTAAAGAGAGAGAAACAGATGCGCCTGTAGGAGTCTTTCAGGCCCCAGTTTAGTCTGTCAAAAGAAGACCTTGCGGATCTACCTGCTTTTCCTGGGGGCACTTACAAGAGGGAATACAATGGAGCCAGCGCTTATGGGATGTCACTGAGGGGTCTGACCAGATCATTCTTAATGCTAGAAGGAAGGACAGATGTTGCGCGGTGGGAGGGACCAGCCTGTGAGCAGCACTCTGAGAACCGCTGGACCAGGTCAGCTGAGAGCGGAGCATCTCTGGCCTCTAGATTCCTCTTGGATAAAGTCCACTCAGACCTCTGCACACCTGCCTCTCCTACCCAAGGCCGTGTCCTGAGGGCAACCTCATCACTCCCAAGGGAGGCCAGATTTTTCCAGTAACCGAAACACTCAGCTCACATGCTGTACAGCCCCTTGCTTGCCTTAACCACTCAAGGCTGGACCTCATCTGAAGTCTTTCCCCTATCCTGACTAATTAAAGGGCCGAACAGCCTAATGTACCTCATGAACTGGTCCCTCCTTAAATGATCTGGGAGTCTCTGCTTCTCGGCCTCTCTCCTCCCCTTGGCCATCTTCTCTCGGCTTCACTGTTCTGTCCCTGAATTCTTACTGAAGTTGCTGATGGACATGGAGTGAGAGAAACTAGCAGAGAGGGATGGAGGACGGGCACGGCTGGAGGTTATTGACATATGCTGAGAGAAAATCATCCTCTTCCCTAAAACCAAGGCGTTTGCCCTGGCAAAATGGCTTCAGAACATGGGCAAGGGCAGGGACACTGGTGGCTGGGGTTTGAGTCTTAGCTCCACCTTCTTTGTGCCCTTCAATTTCGTCATTTGAAAAATGAGAACAGGGATTGTGCCCACCTGCGGAGACTGCCGTCAGGAGGGCGTGAGGTAGCATATGTCCCACGTTTAACAACAGGGCCTGGCACATCTGAGAGTCTCCATCAGTGTCCCCCCACTGCCACAGGGACTCTTCTATGTCGGGTGGCATTTCTGCCTTGGTGTCATTACATGTGCTGTTCCCTGTATGAGCACCTTCGCCTTATCTCCCCCGCCACTTCCAGCGCATCTTTCTAGAATCATCTCAAAAGTCACCCCTCAAAGAATGATACATAATACATTTACTCAGCAACTATTAAACGTCAAACTCTCTTCTTAAAGGTTCACCGATATTATTCAGGTTAACCCTCTTCATAGCCTTATGAAATCAGTAGCATTATCTGCTTTTACAAGTGAGAGAACTGAAGCTTGGGGAACATGTGTCTGATTTCCAGCACCCGTGCTCTCACTGTCTGCTGCTCCATGCTGACTCCACCAACTCTCGCCCACCCCGGGCCCACTTAGAGCCTTGAACTTAAGCTGATGTTTGCCAGCCTATCTCTTTGGGGGGAAAGGTTATGCCTTATTTCCTTCTAGCTTTTGACACTTGTAGCCCATGGTCTTAGCTCAAGGAGTGATTGCTGTCCTGGGCTGACCTTGGTCCCTCTGGGACCCTTTTCCCCTCCCCGAGGCTCAGGCCTCCCATGGTCTCGGTAGTCCACATGTCCACGATGCTATTGAGAGAAAAAGGTAGCGTTTGATTCCATCATCAACAGACGTGGCTGTTCCGAGAGGTTAAGAAGTGGCCTTTTCAAAAAGCAAAACCCACCCAGCTGCCTTATTGTATCAGTCCCTCTCCAGTTTGTTTTCCTGCATTTTCCGTTTCTTTGAGGGCCCAGTTTGTCAATCTCTGTTCTATGCAGAGCTTCTGGAGGAGGGGGCTGGGTGGTGTGTGGACACACTCACACATGAGGACAGTGGGTGGCAGCGATCACACCAGTCATCAATCTAAGGGTCCGAGACCATGGTCAGCAGATCTGGGTCAGGCTGCCTGCATCAGAATCACCTGGAGCTTGTTACGAAGGCCAGTTCCTGACCTCGCCACAGGAACATCTCACTCAGTGGCTAACGATCTCTCCAAGTGGTTTTGAAGTGCAGCCAGATCTGAGAGCTGTTGCTCTGGTCCAGCCAAGGAGGAGCACAACTTGCCCAAGGTCACACAGTGGACAGTCAGGGGCAGAGTTGGGACCACTCCAAGCCTGTGTTCTTTCTAAGGCTCTCTGCCTGTTCCAGTCCAATGAAAACCAAAATAAATCCCTTTTAGTTTATCTACGGGTTTCCTGATTCATGCCTTCGCCACTGTTCATGTATTCACAATGTCACTGAGAATTGAAATTACATATACGTTTTTACTCTTCACTCTGAGCTCTTTTAATCACTGGCTCCTATTTTCTGTGCTGTCAGGACTCTGGGCAGTCCATCCCCTCCCATGTGCTGCTGGGACCTTCTTGCTCAGTGACCCTGAGGGGACTCCTGCTCCCCTTGACCTTATTTGGGTGGGCTTGAGAGAGGCCAGACCCCCCCCTTGACTGCAACCCAGAAGAGGTGGTCAACTGTCCTGACTCACCTCAGATCTCAGGGGGATCACTTTTTCAAATAAATTCAAAAATAGCTTCTCAGAAAGCCCTGCAGCTCTAGGAGCTGCATGTCAATTCATTTCAGCTTAACAACCATTCACTAAAGGCCTTCCAGGCTCAAGCTATTGCTTCGTGAGTCCTTGGAGGGATGCAGAGATGGATGAGTGAGGCACAGCGGCCACGTCTGCCCTGAGGCATCCTCTGTCTACCCTGTTCCAGAAAGTCATGAGCTGTTTAGCATTCTGTGTGGGCATCACATGCCTAACACATCAGGTCCCACTGTGGGCTGGCAGGACTCTGGTTGGCCAGGAAGGATCCAGACTTATCCTATCCCTGGTACCAGGATCTGTGTCAGCCTGTCTCCAAGGCCTTCCCGGTGGGTGATAAGAAGGCTTCTGGTAACAACCTCTCCAGATAGACCCTAGCACCTATCTGTTGATGTGACCCCTGTCTACAGAAGGCCAATGTCAAGAAAGGTGATGTCAAAGCAAGAGTACTGGTCCACACCCTGAAGTTTTCTTTCTACCTAGCTGTGCGACCTGGAGCAGGTCACTGCACCAGCTAAGCTCCAGTCTCCTCAACTGTCATACTGTGGAGGAGACCCCTGCACACCTCCCTGGAATTTTGGCTTAAATGGGATAATGCATTTGAGTATGTGGAATAAGCTATAAAGCACAGTAAAAAGTACTGTACTATTATAATCATTAATCATTCCCAAAGAGACTTTAGAGAGGATCTCATCTAGTGGTTTTCAAATGACTTTTGGACCATGGAATGCTTGCCCAGAGTGAAATCCTTGCCCAGAATGAAGCCCAATACATAAAATAGGAAAACAAAAGAGGAAAACCTGGCACTGCAATGATGGGAGCTCAGGGAGGAGGCTGTATGGCTGGTGAGGGCAGGTGCGAGGGTGGCTTGCTGGGCAGCAGGACTGAAATGAGCATTCCCATCATCTGTCCCAGAGGCTCTTCCCATGACATTGATTGCCCTCCACAGGAAGATTCAAGTTTATACAAAAGAAAAATTCAAGAGCAGTTGTACTCTGCAAAAACCTTCATCTCAGGGCTACTTCTAAATATCAGATCTCTGAGCTCATGTAAGAGATTGAAAAACTAAAAAATGGTCAGGCAGGGATGATGGAATCAGTGTTAGGTCAGTATGAAATAAAGATGGGTGGAAATAGAAGTCCCTTAGGATTTTATTTATATATTACTCTTCAGGAGCATATATGTTGTGCATTGAGAAGTCTACCTGTACTACCTCTTTTTCTTCCTCCCCATAGACCACAGACATCAGAAATAGATGTGTTTGTGCACGTGTGTGTGTGCAGGGGGGGCACACACATCACTTCTTTCACCCTAGCGTGGGCCTCACAAATGGGGTTAGCCATCACTGACATTTTCATCCATTCTTTGACAATCGATGGACTACTATATATGCCAAGCACGATACTGAAGGTGGAAAAATGGAACAAAGCATGACACCCACCTTTAGAGAGCTATGCCTAAAGGAAAAGACAAATAAGCAAAATGCTGTAATGGAAGTATATGTGTGGCTGCCCCATGAACCTGGGGGTGGGGGAGGGCCAGGGAAGCTTGTTGGAGTAGGTGGCTGAATCCTGAAGGTCACCTAGGAGTCAAATTGAAGGAATGGAGAGGGAGATGAGATTGAAGGGAGCTTTTTCAGGACCTGAAATTGCTCAGTATGGACAAAACATATAGAGCCACTGATGGGCAGGAGATTTGATTTGACAGCTTCATCAGTCATGTCATAGAGTATGGATTGATGCAGTTCCATCCACTAGGGGACAATGCATCTGCAACGGAGACTCCAAACCCCAAAGTCTTGGGGCTCCACAGTAGGGGTTGAGATGGTAGGCACCATTTAGCTGAAACATGGGTCAGGAAATGGCCTTCCCATCCATTAGGGCTACACACAAATACAGAGGGTGCCTCACCTCCCCACGTGGATGTAATTTCAGTGTTTGCCAGAGGGGATTCTGGGGAATACTACCCTTTGCAAAGACAGGGTCTGGGGGAAAGGGCTTAAGGTACGTGGCCTACGATATTGTCCTCTTAGACATTTGAAAGGTTCATTAGCCTTTGAGCCCTAATGTTATGGCTCTGAGAAGTTCTGCAGTAAAGCAACACATTTAATGTTGCCGGGTAGCTCAAATTCATTTCATTTGGAAACTTTTCATCTTTATAGCACCATTAAAATGTCATGGAACACTTGAAAAAGATAGATAGACTTCCCCAGGCTTCCAGGTAGAGCCTGTTCAGAGCAGAGCGCATCCTGGGTTATGGGCTTGGGTTTTGCCCAGCAATCCTAGGGCGCCCCACTGCCATGGAGCTGTGGAGCCTTTCTGAGCAGATGAGAGCTGCTGTGGCTGGTGCTGGCAGCACAGACCTCACTGTCTTGAGTCATGCGGCCACCCCTGCTCACTTGGATCTAAAGTACTTGGCCAACAGCCCGATTGTGGCTGCCTCTGAGACAAAGAGTCCATGACTGACTTCTCCGAAAAAGTGGTTGAAGTTAACAGCAGAGCCCTAGACCCTAGATCAGTGAAGCTGTCTGACCATATTGGCCCTGTGTCCTTGGAGGATGCTGGTTTTACTCTCTGATTTTCAAAGCAGGGTTCAGGCACTTCTGGAGGGCAGATGTTCTTTTCTGGTTCATCTCCCCATTGGATGAGCCAGTGATGTTCAGGTGGAGCTGCCTCTGGCACCCAGGGTGACCAAGGGCAGCACTAGGGTGACACTTTGGAAAAAGCCAAGCGGACTCTGAAGAGTCAGCACTGATCAGAGAGCCCGAGCCCATGAGTGCTGAGCTGTGCCCATTAATGACGTGGCCACAGCATCAGAATATGCTGCGGGGCCAGGCTGAGCCCTGGCCCCTAGTCCAGGATTCTGACCCACGGGGCATTTGGTCAAAAAGCATACCCAACTCCTCTAGGAGGACCTACCACTTCCCCTCACACGTCCACCTTTATTAACCTGTGGGTATGCTCCACTGTACAACCTCCTAGGATTAGTTTTGTGTTGACGTTTCAATATTTGAAGAAGTGCTTCCTTTTCTTTAACCTTAAAACATCTCATTTCCAGTCTCAAGAATTGCCCCTGAGCTTTGATGTTGAGGATAAGAAGACCATGTGTCCTGAGCCAATCCCTCCCTTTTACATTGATTATGATCTCTGTGGTTTCATCTTTCCAGGCAGAAGACATTCTCTCATTGACTCACTAGCTCCTATTTATCTGTTACTCATTCATTCATTCCACAAATATTTCCAAAGGCCCCTCTAGTTACCAGCCATTCTCCAAGTGCTGGAAATAGTGAACAAAACAGACAATCCCTATTCTCTTATAGTAGATAATTTAAAAAATATATATATATACAATGTGACATGCAAAGTACTCTGGTAGGCCCTTAGGAAGTTTTCACAGGGAATAAGATAAAAGATGTAAATAACTGGTATCTTGTCTGGGAATTTTTGCTTACAAAGAACAAGACCCCAGTCAAACTAGCTCAAGTTAGAAAGTAGGGAAACTGTTAAGCATCAGATGTCCCACAGAATTAAGTACAGGAACCAGAGCAATCAACTCAAACAGCCACCCTCCCTTCTGGTTACATTTACGTTCTTATTCGTTCATCCCTTCTCCCTTCTTCCCTCTTTTTCTCATCTCTCCCCTCTGTCTAAACCTCCTTCCTTATTCACTTCTCCCCTTCAACCCTTTAAGATGGGATGTGACTGGGAAAGGAAATAGTTGGTATCTCAACTGCAAAAGGATACAAGATAGAATGTAATTAGGGCAGAAGAGCAAGGGCGCTAGAGTTGGAAGGTGGGAGGAGGATACCCTAGAGCTCCACGGAATCAGGGAAGTCTTTCTGGAGGAGGTGCTGTCTGAGTGGGGCCTGGTGTAAGGAGTATCTGGATGCCCAGTAGAGAGCAGGGACCTTTGCCAGAACAGAGAACCACATGAGTGGAGGGGAGCACAGAGGGTAAGAATGCCAACTGAGAGCACAGGGGAACAGGCAGAAAGGGTCCTTCCTGATCATGCAACTTACCATCCTCCCTCCATCCCTGTGATCCTTTACGTGGATTTGTCTTCAGAGTGGCCAGGACTCTGCTGGTCTGCAGGCTAGACTGACTGAAGGGGACCAGGACAGGTGGGGTTATAAGATCACAGCTGGGCCTGCCCAGGGATGGGAGAAATGCTGCCCAATGGAGATAGTGAGACCAGAGCAATATGACAGGAAGATTTAACCAGGTGGCAAAAGGGGTGGCAGCTCCATCCCACCCACCTGTGTGTGACTCAAATATAAAGTCATCCAGTGACAGGAACTTTGATGAACAAGTCGGATGGCAGGTGTGAGCCTCCAGCCTGCCAGTGATTTGCTGACTGATCGCTGGCATCAAGCAACTCAATGGTTTTTGGGTTCCTCTGTATTTATTGGCACTAAAAAATGACCGTCAAGTCAGTCGTATCTGATAACCTGAGTGGTGCCCTCTGGCTCTGGGCTGGGGCTTCCTGGAGCAGGTAATGTGAGTTATGTATCATCTGCACCTAGAGGTATGAAATCAAAAAGCCTTTTCATAGCCCCTGCCTTTTTTTTTTTTTTTTTTAAACCAGGGGCAGGAGGGTTCATTTTAAGCATCTGCAGTGGGGCCAGTGCTTTTACATAAGCATCTTGTGTTGATCTTACACCACGTCAGTAAAGTAGGGATTTTCCCCACTTTTCAGTGAGAAAACCGAGACTCAGAAGTCAAGATACGTGTCAGAGGTCACACAGCTAGTGGCAGGGCTGGGGCTTAACTCTCTCTGGCCCTGAACCCTTCCTGCTGGAGTGCCACCGCATGTGCCTCCCCAAGACCTGGGCTGGCGGGTTGCTGGGGCCGGTTCGGGGTGGGTCTGAGGCTGCCGTACAGGGCACAGGGGCTCCAGATGGTTCTGCTGGAAGAGCTGCCTTGCTCCCTTCCACAGGCCTCTCCTCTACTCCCCAGTGAGCTCCGTACCAGCAATTTACGTAAAGACAACCACCTGTCGCAGGCCGCCCCCTACAGGTGTAGATGGGCTCTGAGTGAAGCGCGCCCCTCCAAGTGCACCTGCCACATGCACTAGAAGCCAGGAGTGACGAAGCTTTCCCACATCAGGGGTCGGCCCAGGCAGAGCCCTGTCATATGTAGCTCATGCTCAGAGTCACACTCAGGAAACAGTGTTGCTGTCTGTCAGTCCTCTGCTTGAAGCACTGTCATCGTCAGAAAGTACCTGCTGGACATCCATGGATCCAGGATCTGGTGTCTTGGGTACAAGTTCCTTCCAGGAAACTACCTGCTATGTGACATCTTGATTTCCTCTTCTCTAAAATGAGGGGGGGGGGGGTAAATAATGTGTCCCAGGGACCTGGATAGCACTGTTGTAAGGAAAACCTGAAGCGACATCGAGTGTGTTACAGGCTGTGAAGCACTGCCCAGTGTCGTTATTGTTAGGGCAAGCTCATGTGCAAGGTCACGGGCCTGTAAGCTCTGTGAGGACGAGGAGGGCTTCCCAGCTTTCACCTCGCCCAGCCAGCCCCGTTCACTTAGGGTCCAAGGTGCAGATGGCAGTCTTACCTGTAGCCTTGCCTGGGGTTGCAGCCAATCTTCCTCGCCCTGGAGTGTAGTTTAGAGGGAGCTATTCAAACTTATGTGCAACAGAATCACCTGGGAGCTCTTGAAGTTTGGATTCAAGGGCTTCCCACCCAGAGATTCTAATGCATTAGGTCTGAGATGGGGTCAGAAAAATGATTTTTTGAGAAGTTTGTCATGTGAAGTTGAATTGCAGGCAAGGGTCAGTTAAAGAGGGCCCAGCTCAGAGTCTCAGAGGTCGGCACAGTCTCCTGGAGGAGGCCTCTGGGTAGCTCTAGCCTCCTGGCTGTGGGGGTGGAGAGGTTGAAGGTTTGTTTCTCTTGCAGAGGACGCAGCTAGAGTCCATTTATGCGGACGGGAAGCTGGAAAGAGTGTTAGGAAAAGGAAAGCGAAAGTGGTCGCTTGAGAAGAGCCCCAGCAGGCTTCGGCAGGGATGCGAAGAGGCTGTGAGCCTCAGCCCTTGGGGGCGGGGACTGGGAGCCAGAACTGTGACAGGCAGAGGCGCCCAGTGGCCAGTTAACAGGGCGTGTCCTTCTGTCTTTCTCCAGATCGTGTTCCGGAAGATCAGCGACGTGAAGCGGGAAGAGGAAGAGCGCATGAAACGGAAGAATGAGGCTCCCCTGATCTTGCCGCCAGACCACCCTGTCCGGAGACTCTTCCAGAGGTTCCGGCAGCAGAAAGAAGCCAGGCTGGCGGCGGAGAGGGGCGGCCGGGGCCTGGATGACCTGGACGTGGAGAAGGGCAGTGTCCTCGCGGAGCACGCCTCCGCCAACCACAGCCTTGCGAAGGCCAGCGTGGTCACTGTGCGGGAGAGCCCCGCCACGCCCGTGCCCTTGCCGGCGGCCTGCCCCCCAGGGCTGGGCGTGTCGGACCACGCCAAGTTGCACGCACCCGGCTCTGAGTGCCAGGGCGCTAAGGCCGGCGGCGGCGACTGCGCCAAGCGCAAGGGCTGGGCCCGCTTCAAAGATGCTTGCGGGAAGGGCGAGGACTGGAACAAGGTGTCCAAGGCCGAGTCCATGGAGACGCTCCCCGAGAGGACCAAGGCGTCAGGGGAGGCCACACTGAAGAAGACGGATTCGTGCGACAGCGGCATCACCAAGAGCGACTTGCGCCTGGACAACGTCAGTGAGGCCAGGAGCCCCCAGGACCGCAGCCCCATCCTGGCGGAGGTCAAGCATTCCTTCTACCCCATCCCGGAGCAGACGCTGCAGGCCACCCTCCTGGAGGTGAAACACGAGCTGAAGGAGGACATCAAGGCCCTGAACGCCAAAATGACGAACATCGAGAAACAGCTCTCTGAGATTCTCAGGATATTAACTTCCAGAAGATCCTCTCAGTCTCCTCAGGAGCTGTTTGAAATATCCAGGCCCCAGTCCCCGGAATCAGAGAGAGACATCTTTGGAGCGAGCTGAGAGGCCCGTTAATACAGAGTCTAAGATGAAAACCCGCCACCCCGCCCTAGGCAACACCCCCACCACACACACCTACATGACCAACAACTTTCCAAGGAGGCTTTTCCTGACAGAAAGTCGGAGTGGGACCCGTTGCTTAGGCTCACGTGCTCTCTCAAAGCTGTGGGAAGCGGAGTGTGCGGCCCCTGCCCCACGCCAGCTGCAGCGGAACTGCCTTTGCACAATCTCGCAAGAGGGGGCATGCTGTCTACGGGTGTTTTCCTTCATTTTTAATTTTTTTACTGCCATGATATTTGTAAAAGATGAAAACTACCAGGAAAGAGCAGCAGCCATTTGGACATTGGTGAGGGAGCACCAGGAACCCCTCACATGTATACCATGCTGGGCTCCTTCGCCAGGACCCCCCAAAGACTGAGATGGGCCCAGGGATTTCCCAGCATTCCCTGTCCTTGTACAGCCTTTGTCTGACCTCATCATATATCTTCCTACAGTTGTCATTTGTGACAAGCTCGGGACAAGGGGAGCCTGAGGGACAGGGAGGGCAGAGCCTTTCAACTTCTGGCTCCAGTGGTTAAGGCCAAAAAGCAGCTGAGGTGCTGTGGGTGCCTCCCATAGACACTGAGAGACAGGAACCCTTGGGTTTCCTTTCCCTAAAGAGGTGAGCCACGTGCAAGAACTGGAGAGGGGCCCTTGGGATCCAGAGATTCTCCTCACCTTGCTCTACGGGATGGCTCCATGCCACTGGCCTCATCACACAGGCCCCTCTGCTTCTTTTCCTTCCCAACCTCTCCCCACGCGCTCCTGTGGCAATCCTCAGGGTAGGGGGCATCGGCAGGAAGGGCGATGAGCCCGGAGTTGCTTCCTTAGCAAAGCAGACACACACACACACACACACACACACACACAACCTCAGAAAAATGATTGTAGCAAGTGCTATGTTTATAACTCTCGATGGGGTCGCCCTTCGGAAGTTTGTATTTTGTTCACAGCATGCAGTCACTGTAGGACATGTGGGAGCCAGGCTTGGCCTTATTTTAAAACTAATCTCTTTACCTCCTACTAAAGTCAGTAGGACTTTAAGAGAAACCGTGACAAATCCCAGGGCCATGACTGTACTGGCTTCAGGAGCTGCAGAAAGAGAGAGAGGCACTGGGTTTTCCAGCTGTCTGGTAGGCTGATGGAGAGCAGCTACGGTCCATGGGGGGGGCCCAGGCTCAGAACCACGATCATGGGGTGGCCTGTGCCACAGTGCTGGGGATGCTCCACTGCCTTTTCTGACCTGGGGTTTGGTCACTTGTGCACTTGGGTTTCTTTCAGTGGTGCCTGAGAAAGGAAAGAGAAGTCTCTCCTAAGCAAGGCAGGGCTCACCCAGGTATATGCCCACGGAGAGGTATCAGACTCTTAAAAATTGACAAGAACTGAAGGTTGAAAGTGCAGTTCTAAGAACTCCACTTTGAGAGAGTGCAGTTAGGGTGCAGATGGTCTGGACCGTAGTGACAGCAGGGTATTGTCCTGGCACTGACCTTATTCACGTGTTATGCTGCAGCGGCCCCATCCTGAGCACCTCTGCCTGGCGTTCGTTGCTTTGCTGCAGAGAGTCTGGATCTAGTGCTGATTTCCCTCATGCTGAGGGGACCTGACAGGTTGGGACCTTTCCTACCAAAGATATTCAGTGTTTCTGAAAGCCTGCTGTCTGGGCCCACCCACCCACCTGCTCAGTGGCCATGGCAGGACCCAGGACTTGGCCCTCTCTTGTCTGTGTGGAGTGGGACTGTCCTCTCCTGGCTCTCAGGGTTGGCACAGATGGTCCTGGGGAGCAAAGTCTGGAGGCTGAGGCCAGGCGCCTTCCCCTGAGGCCCTGTACACTCTCGTAGCCTCTCGCATGGGGTGGCCACAGACTAAAAAGCTGAGAAATTGTTAGATTTAGTCCCAAATGGAAGCATACAAAGAAGACGAAGTGAAATTTCCTGACACCAAGTCATGATTGTTTGTGATTTTGGACAAAGCCTTGGGCTTTCCCTGTCTTTATCTTGAGAAGCTGCCAACTAGTCCTTGGGCAGAGGCTGTAAAATATCTAGAATCCCATCTACCAGCTTCCCCTCGAGTTTGCCTTCCTTAAACGTGCTCCTTCACCGGCTTCCGAAGTTTTGAGCCTGCTGCATTTAAAGCAGAGCAATGACTTTCACATCCAGCTTCAGAAGCACCTGCCCAGCTCCCCAGGGACTTGATGACAGGCTTCCCCCCAGCACCCTGCAGGCCAGTGTGGTGAGGCCTGTCCACTTCCCTTCATCGCTGCCTGAGGGGCACAGGTGTCTATTCAGAAATGAATCCCCATCAGGGTTTGAGGGGCAGAGATGCTGATACGTGAGGCTTTGAAGTTCAGACTTGGTTGGGAGGGGAGGATAAAGCTCCATGAATGTACTCCTATGACTGACTCTTAGGATCCAAACTGGGCTTGACCGGAAGCCCGGATCCGTTCATCTCCAGGTCATAGGGCCCATGATACGTGCTCATGTGAGTGACAGTGTGGCTGGACATGCTTTTGTCCTCCATCTAAGGATTTAGGGACTTTTGCTGTAATTGTCTTCTCTGGGAAGAAGAAACTCTTTTTTAAATGAGCCAAACCTTCTCTTCTTTCATTTTTATGCTTTGGGCTAACTGCCTACTCTTGCCTGAATGCTGCTCTGGGCTCCTAAGCAAGGACCGCGAGCTTCAGATCCCACCGACTGAGCCTTCCACTAGAAGCCAGCCATGCGGTGTTCTCCAGCAAGCATGTGCACCAACCATTAAAGAGGAAAGGGACCAGGGTGATAGCTTTGAATTATAGTATTGAATTCTTCAGCACACCTATGAGGACCTTCAGTTATCATGGGAAAATCTTTTACTATAGCTCTAAGTTCTGCTTCTCTCCATAGGATGTAAGAAATTAATGTGTTTAGTGGTATCCTCCAAAGGCCTAGTACAAGGGAGAGTTTTAACAGGCTTAGTTGGTAAGGTTTTAGCACTAGAGGAGAAGGACATTCTGCAAAAGGAAGGGGTTAGAACAGGGCAAAGGTAGCTATGGAGGCGGTGGAGCGAAGGGGCTGGAGGAAACCACAGTTGGTGCTGCCAAGGAAGGGGCTTCGAATGTTTTTAAATCTTTTTTTAGGTATTTTCTTCAGTTAATTTACATGTAGTATTGTGCAAAGAGGCAAATTTAGAAGCCTCTAGGTACCAATGAAAATCGTTTTCTCATTTAGATTCTTTAGTTCAATTACTGTGATCTTCTAATTTACTCTGGAGAAAAGTGTAGGAAGATTGGGAATTCCTCATAACGACCACTGACCATCTGGAGTAAGGTTGGCCCATTATGCCAAAAATGCACATGAAGCAAAAATATACGTTTTAACATAAAGCCAGCTGGAGACCCTGAAGGAGGGCCACCCTTCGAGCATTTAGATGCCTGAGGATAAACCCCATTTATTTTCTTGAGAGCAAAAAAAAAAAAAAAAAAAAATTCCTAAATAGTCTGAAGGGGGTGCTTTCAGGATTGGGAGTTGTATTTTGTTTTCCTGGGACTGTGCCTTTCACAGATACATTTTTCTCCTCAAGGACGGCCTTTGCCCCTAGTTGTCTGACTCATGACCAGGGATCTCCTGTCACACAGAAATTTTCCTGGCGGTTGGCTGTCAATCTGGCCTTCCCGTGATCAAGTTATCCTCTCTCAGAGTCTTTTGCTTTGGAGATCAAGTCTTTCATAAGGAGGTGGCAAGCACTTTGGTAGATTTATTGCTGGACCCATGATCACTGATATTATTTTTAGTTTTTGCTTTCACAAATTCCAAGTAATTATACCAAAATTATAGCGCACTCCTAACAAGAAAACAAGTAAGTAGGACGAACACTGAAACAGAAAGAACGAAGCACTTGAACAGGTTCTGAATAAAGTAGCGGAGCTCAACCAAAGGGTAGGAGCCCAGAATCTGAGGAGACTCCGCAAACTGGAAGCAAGGGAGACTCGGGAGAGCGGTGAGCACAAAGGGCTCAGTGAGGGTGCCCTGCTCAATTCTGAAGGAATTCCAAGGGTCATTGTCCCTTGGGGGTCATTTCCTTTGCAGTTAGGGACAAGCAACCTGTAGGAAACTATAGGTGAGTCCTGAATTGCAACTCCTCTGCTATTCCTGAAAACTCATCTCCTTTGACAATTTTGAGCTTGCCTCTTTACTTAGGTTGACAGAGCCAACTGTCAAAGGGTTGTCCAAGCCTCTGTGGGGACTCAACAAATGCCTTAGGAACACCGGACACAGAAGGAGCCCCATCTCCTCTTGTTGCATTGACCACCTTATGGCACATGCACCTTCTGGGAAATTTTGGGAGCCCTGGTGGAGATACAAGTCGATGTGCATTTGATGACCAGATTGTACAGTGTTTTGCAATAAAGATGTTTAGCCTTAAGACCCTTGAATGGAACTCCCACTGTGGTGGAGCTGCCAACACTCTTTCCCCTCCCCTCCCTCCTCACATAGTGTTGCTTAAACAGGAGGCCCGCCGCGGGCACTCGGGCCCCCGGACAGCCTCTCTTCCGTGTAAATCATTGCACTGCCTTCTCGCTTGCTTCAGTAAGGACTACGTTCACCAGCTCTCGTGCCCCCTGCTGGGGCGGACACCACCGTCCTCTCAGCGCCTACTGCAGCCGTCAGAGAAACCACTGTTCTTCCAGGAACCAAGGAGTTCACGTGGAGAAGTTTTCACTCCCACCCCACCCCCACCCACACAGGTCAAAAGAATCAATGTGAATTTGCCTGAAGCTTAAATTAGTTTCACATGAAACTTCATTTTCATGGGAGCCAAATAGACTTTTTCTGGAACCTCTAGAACTGGACTTGAATTACCTGCAGGTGCCGGACCCAGTGGGTGCCCCCCTGGCTGGCCATGAAACTTTTCTTAGAGCCATTGTCTCTTTCTCTGTGACTTCTGGACCCACTCGTTGTACAATGAGAAGTTCACGGATCTTGTATCAGGATATGCACTGCTTTTATGTTAAGAAAGATGCAATCCCCGATGAATGTATTCTCTTAATATTCAGACACTGTATCTGTGTGTCGGCTGGACGGTCCACAGCCAACATTCTGCCAACACCACAAGGACACCTACTCACAAGTAGTTTGTCACTCTGGGGCTTCTCCTTATACGAACACTCTTTCCATTGAGTCCTGCCAAATCCTTCACTGGGTTTTCTTTTTCCTTTGCATCTGTCACTTTGTCCAAATGAGCATGAATAAACAGAAGTGCAAATGAGCTGATACTATTTTTGTGGCCAGCGGAGGATGCTGCCAGGAACCCCCCGTATGTCTGCAACTTGGGAATGTTAATAGGAACATGTGGACCCCTCCATTGGTGATATTCCCTTCTCAACATTTTTAAACAAGCACAAATGATATTTGTAAAAAAAAAGTTTAATTTTATTTATTATGGTAATAAACTATTTTATACATGATGCTTACTTTTGCCTTTTCTTATATAGTCTCAATTGGGTGTTCTAACCTAACATGACAGACCAAGGATGGTACTTCTATTTCCTTCCAGAGCCTGGCAAGCTCTAATTTAGAAGCACCTACAGTTGTGGGTTTTGGAGAACTTAAATTCTAGAGACACCAAGATTGTGTGTCAAAGTACCACACAGCAAGGTGACAACTGTGAAGTTGCTTTGCAGTGTGATCTTGAAATAGAGCTGTGTCTGCTATCCCGGTGTACAGAGATGTCTTCAAAGCCTGGCATCGCTGGAAAACTGCGGTATGACACACTGATTTAACGCATATCTGAAACTGTCCTCCGCTTAGAAGTGAACTTTATCTTTTGACCGTTTGGATTGAAATCTGTACAAGACATGAATGCTTTCCCACCGTGTAAAATACAGTGTAGAAAAAACGGACCTTTTCAGAATGACTCAGTGTCCACAGCACGAGTTGGATGTGCGCTCAACTCACTGAAGGTCTCGGAAGCTACGAAGGTAGAGAGCTGCTTGGCCCCACACTAACGGGCCCTCCACGCCAGCACTGCTTCAGCTGTGCTGCGGTTTTAATAGGCATGGCTTCTTGCCCATGGCAAGATTCTCCACAGCATTGCTACCCCGAGCTCTTATGTAACACCAACGGACCACGTTTCAAAAACGGCACTTTTCTTTTTACCAGCAGGACTCTGCTTGATCTCATAAGGCCACACCCTATTATTTAATTACATCACAGAAAAGCATAATAAAAATAATGTAAGGGTATATTGCTTAAAATTCCAAATGACTGATGTTCATTTTAAAGGTCTCACCTAATAAAGCACTAAACATTGCGTTCTTTGGATAGCCTCAATGGAGGGGGGGAAGAAACTCTGTGAATACAATTTTTATAAGTAATCAAAAGGACTAGTAATACAGAGCCAAGGAATACACTTTGGGTGCCAGATGGGCTTCAACTATTAGAAAAAGAGAGATTTTGTTGCTTTGTTTTAAAATAAAATAGTTTCCTTGAAGAAAGGCCTCAGAAAGCTTCCCAGCAGGCAAAGAAAGGCCAGCCCCGTGGGGGTCAGCTTCCTGATAGCTGGCCCTGTTGAATGGATACGTTTGCTAGAAAACAAACTCATATTATGGTTAATTTCTTACACTTAGTCAACAACTATATTATTATTATTTTAAATAAGCAAGTGAGCAGTATCAATTTCTCTAAGGAGAATCCCCTCCCACTAAGTTACTGCTCTCTAATATATAGATCATTATACAACTATACATGATCGATACATATTTTTTCCTAGGTCTGCAGTCTTGAATAGAATGAAGGGTTTTCTGCTGTCACTTCAAACAAATTAATCTGAAGAAATAATACAATACTACTAAGTCTCTCATGAGGTCCTAAGAATTAGAGTAAGTGACTTAAGATGCGGCTGTCCCTCAGATGTCTCGCTTGCCTCCTTGGGGATCGTCTTGGCCATCATGCCTGGAGCTCTTTGGCTTTTGCTAGGTTGGGGTCAGAGGCTCCAGGGGCTGGGAGTGACCTTGGACCTTGTCTAGTTGTTTCCCAGCCCCAAGCCTGAAGCTGTCCAGGGCCGATGACTATGAAAAGTGACGTGTCAGAAGTGCCCCAGCTGGAGCTGCTCAGGCTGCCCAGGCTCCTCAAGTCTCTCCGTTAAAGCTTCTCCAAGATTTTAATTCTTATGCACGAAGAGAAAGATACCATCATTTATTTTCATGTGATAGTTGGGGAACAGCAAGAAGCTAGAGGAAGAAAACAACGGTCCTGGATGATTGACATACTGGTTACCTGAGTCCTCAAAGGCACAGCTAAACAGTCATTGTTTACTGACTCCTGAGAACCACTCCAATCATATCATAGCTGAAAGCCGGTTCGGGATTATTACTCTCAAATACAGGTTATGGCTCAAATAATGCCCTTTCTTACAAAATCATAAGCATCACACTCAAGCATGCCTAATGACATTTTGGGTGAAATGTTCAAATTAAAACTATAAATTATTATACCCATATCATTACCCTACCAACCACACTCAAGCAAGCCTTACTTCTGCTGGACCCTATATATTCCAATAGTTTAATGAATGAATAAACTTATTTTATGTAAATGGTGTCTCTGAAGAGTTCAGAATCTTTTCTATTATTTATATATGCACATATACTTCCTTGTAATCATCTTTATGCTCCCTCTTTGTCCCCCTTGGAAAGCCCTTCCCTTCCAACCACACTCCCTCTGACAGACCACAAAGCCCAAATCAGCGTCAGTCCATGAGGTTGCACTGTATTCGTTTGAGTTCTCACTCTTCCCCAGTCTCGTGCCCTCCTTAAAAAGGCCCAGTGCCTTGGAATCGCCTGCCTGCGTCTCCTTTACTGAGCCAGCTGCCCGGGGCCACTGCCGGCCCCTGTGGCCTCTCTGCCTTTTGTTGCTGCCCACTCAGGTCATCTGCATCTACCCCCCTTCCATACAGAGTGGCTCCGAACAAAGAACATCAGCACAATGACTGGCCCTGCACCCGGAGAGTTTAAGCCGCGTTGAGTCGATGACCACAGCCAGCACGCAGCAACAAACCATTACCATGGCGCGGTCTGGCACGGACCAGGGCCAAGTGAGCCCAAGACCACTCAAGTCATGTGCTTGAGATGTTTTAAGTTCTCCCATCGTTGGGCACACTACAGATTCAAATTTTAAAACGTTTGTTCACTTACCCCTGCCCCCACTGCTCTAAAAAAACCACCAAAACCTGAAGCCAAACAAGTATTCTGAATTATCTGCCACTTGAGGCCATTAGTAGCCTGTCAGCACCTTTCCAGAGGAATGAAGAATTAAGAGTTATGTAAGTATGCTTAAACATTTTCCTCAAAAAATATTTAAAACCATTCTATAAAAAAGTGACTTATGTGATAGAAAAAGCTCCACTTTATTTGAAACAGAACCAAACAGTATAAAGCACTGAATGCAAACCACTGAGTGGGAAGGTGCCGGTGGGACTTGCGTGGGGAGAGGAGACCCCGGGAAGCCATCCTTACCCTTTGTAACTCGCCTGATGGCCCCTGCCTGCGGTAGGCTGTCCCCGGTTTCTAAATTCTGCTTCCTTACGCGGACATGACGAACTGCCGGGTCGAGGCACTGCATGCTGACCGCTCTGCAAGTCTAGGAAACAAGCAGCCAAGTGTAGACCGCCACGATGAGGTTCAAAAACAGGTCTCCTTGGGTGCAGACTCCTTGGAATGTCACAGAACACATTCTGTCTTTCCTGGGTAATTCGAAACACAGCTGCGGCTTTGCCACCTCCCTGCTGAGACCACACTGCAGGGCATGGGGAATGGGGTCACGTAAATGTCACCAAAATGTTTCAGAAGTATTGCCCCATGAAGGACAGACCTATCACCAGTCAGGACTTCTGGGCCTCAGTCAAAAAATGCCCATTACATTTAATTCTTAGTAAAGGAGAAAAAAACCCAAAGGGCCTTTGGGCACTGGGGACCACGGTGTCACCATGGGCAAATGGGCAGGACACGGTAGCTGGACCCCAGCTCACTCAACAGGAAAAGGACAGTGGGGGAGATGATCTCTGTGTCCCTGAAGGTGGAAGACTCTGGTTGTCGATCTTCTGTGAGAGTTCAAGCTTCCAGTCTTGGAGTGAGGTAACTTCCACACACGAGGAGCAGGTCAAGCGCTGGCCCCTTGGAGGTCATCGTGGGCCGTGAGGGCAGGGAGAAGCACCATTTGCCTTGGAGGCCGAGAGCAAGGCCGGCCTGGGCCCCCCGCATTAGTTCTCGGAGTATGTCTGGGCCCAGGCAATGCCCACGTGGGAGTAGCAGTACAGGAATCCCAGGACGGACAGGGTCACCCACGGCCAGCCTGCAGCAGGGACGGAGATGGAAGAGCAGTTAGAAAGGCCTGGGTGGGACCTCCCACCGGTGCAACCTGTCCGCCTTCAGAGAAGGCGACCTAAGAAGGAACATGGGCTTTGGTTTACGGCTTAAGACGTGAGCCTCCTGGAAAGTCTGCTCCAACTGGAATGCCAGCGAGTCGAAGCTCACATCCCCACTGGGTCAGCGTCAAATGAGGGGTGTGCTATCATAAATGCAAATTACGTTTAGATATAGGACAAGCTTTTAGGGAATACATATTTAGAAGACCAAAGCAGTTAATAACAACAAAAGAACAACAGTCCATGAGACCCATAGTAAATCTCAAATTATTATACTAAATCTCAAGTAAATCTCAAATGATCAATGATTATATTGAATTGAGTGTCCGTCAATAAGCACACAGCCAGCAGAGCCTAAATTAAACATTTGCTTTCAAGAATCACACCTTTTAGTGGTTCCTTCTACAAGCACTTTGAATATCTGATGTGCTTTCCTTTATCCTTCTTTTAATTAACAGCCCTTTCTGCTGAGTATTTGTTTCTTAACACATGTTTCACCTGTTCAAACATTTATTGGGGACTTTGGGGAACCAGAGGTGCTGTGGAAGGTACCAGATCCCAAAATAGAAAGATCTAGTCCTCCGGTGCTCCCACCCCAGCTTGGCAAAGACAAACACGCACCACTGGGATTTACGAGCCACGTGTATAAGCTCGACAATGATGTGTGCAGAGCACATGTAAACTGGACCGTGTGGGATGAGCAAGAATTTGTCAGATGGAAAGGGACAGGGACAAGGTACCAGAGGGATCACCTGAAGTGTGAACATCACAGGCCCTTCAAGGAACAGGGATCATGTGATGTGGCTACCACACAGGGAGGGGCAGGAGCAGGGAGGAGGCAGTGGGCAGCCCCTGGGGGTTATTACAACTGTGGAAGACTCTCTTCTCGCCATGTCAGCCATTCGCGGCTGCCATTATTAACATGACAGCATAGTAGTTAAGAGTGTAGGCTCCGGAGGGGGATTAGACACAAGCTCAAGTCCTGGCTCTGCCACTTGCCAGCTGCATGACCTTGAGCAACTGAAGAAATATCAAATATAAAATGAGGAGGGATAGAGTAACTTACTTATGCATCTTTATAAGGTCCCATGGACTAAATTGTGTCCCCCACCCAAACTATGAGTTTGAAACCCTGATCCCCAATGTGCTGATACTTGGAGGTAGAGCCTTTGGGAGGTAAATAGGGCAAGATGAGGTCGTGAGGGTGGGGCTCTCATGATGGGATCAGTGCCCTTATTAGAAGAGATACCAGAGAGTTTGCTTCCCTTCCTTTCCCTTACCTGCTCTCTTGTACCATGTAAGAGCACAGTGAGAAGGCAGTTGACTTTAAGCCAGGAAGAGGGTCCTTACCAGGAACCAAATTAGCCAGCACCTTGATCTTAGACTTCCCAGCTTCTAGAACAGTGAGGAATAAACAGCTGTTGTTTAAGCCACCCGGTATGGTATTCTGTTATGGCAGCCTGAGCTGACTGAGACATAAGGGTGCTATCCAGTGATGGCCCTTGGCCTACAGTGGGCACTACAGAAAGGCAGTGATCATGGAGATGAGAGGACAAAGAAGTCTTTCTCCAACAGGACTGGAGCAACATCAGGGAGGTCAAGCCCTACTGTTTTCAGCTTGTTCCTTGGCCTGGCTTAGCGCAGGAATTCTCCCAGGTCCTGAAGGCGAGGCAAGGAAGGGGAGCAGAGAACCCCCAATGGCCTGGCTCTGGGACCAGCCCTGATGCCCCGCCTCCTGGTTGATAGCAGACAGGAGCTGGAACAAATCACCACACACTTCGTGGCTTCAAATAACAGAAATTCACTCTAGAGGCCACAAGCCTGACATCAAGGTGCTGGCAGGGCCACCTTCTTTCTGAGGACTCCAGGGGGGACTCCTTTCTTGCCTCTTCCAGCCTCTAGTGACCCCAGGAATGCCCTGACGTGTGGCAGTGTCCCTTCAATCTCTGGCCCTTCTTCACACGGCCTCCTTCCCTGGTCTCTCTGTGTCCTCTCCGCTTATAAGGACACCAGTCATTAGATTGAGGGCCCACCTGCAATCCAGGATGATTTCCTCTCAAGATCCTTAATTAATTACATTTCTGAATGAAGTCACATTCTGAGATTCCAGTACACAGGACTTCGGGGGGCACTGTTCAGCACAACACAGTCAGATACTTTTTTAAGCTTCATGCCGGATCCACCCTGCCTCGAGGCCACCAGCTCTCTCAATTCTGTGGCTCAGACACACATGCCAGGAGGCCTGTCAACACCTGCTCCTCAGTGGGCTCAGGGAGCAGGAAGAAGGAAGGGGGCTCCAAGTATAGGAAGCATTCCTAGACTTCAGCTGTGCTTGGGATGAAGCATCAGCAGGTGTTTGGTGAACACAGAACCCAGAGGCCAGCTGTGGAGCTGAGGGTTGGGATGTTTCGTTTGCACAAAGCTGGACCTGGGGTGTTGCACAGCTCCGCCTGGGGCATTGCACAGCCATGCCTGGACAGCCCCGTGGAAGCTTCTGTCCAGCACACAGAATTCTAAGGAGAAACGTGCCCAACACTACCCCGAGGTGAGGCACATACGTGTGCAGTTAGGACCATAGCTGGGCCCTGAAAATGCTCCCCACTGTGACTGTGCCATCCAGAGAGGCAGCAGCTACACAGCAGTTAGGAGACTTGCAATCCTGACTCTACTAAGAGACACTAGTACGGTCTCAGTTTTTCCATCTATACGATGGGAGGTCAAAAGTAAATCATAGCATGTGAGGATCAGTTTGGGTAGTGCCTTTACAAAGTTTCAGAAAAGCAAAGGATTGCCTCAGGACCCCCTGAGCATTCTGTCACACACACAGACAGCTGGCCTTTTTAGTGCATGCATGTTCCCACAAACAGTAACCCCAGCATGTACCAACCAGCTGCCGAGGACCTCTTACCCTTTCTTGACCTTAAGTGTAGTATGTGATGACAAGGAAAGGACAGATTCTGCAAGTCCCTTCCACGACATACAGCCAATAGTTTACAAGCCTGTGCTGTGTGCCAGGCCCTGTCCTAGACACTGGCATCACCATCTGGGGGTAGCCATAGGTGCAAGGCCTTGGACTGTGGTGGCTGCTAACCAAGCACTGATGTGGCTCAGGTGTGTAGGGGGACGTGGAAGGGGTACTTGGGGCACAGCCTCCTCTTCATCAGGGCTCAGATGAGCCCAGGATCATAGGAGTGAAAAGAAACTAAGACTGGCTTTCATTCTGGAGACATTCCAAGGGTTGCTACGATGCCCAGTCACCTGGGCTTGTCAGCTGTTAATCAACAAGATGGCACCAAAAAAGTCCTCCCTGACAAATGAACACTGACCTCACCCTGCAGTCCTCCCGCCCATGGCCTTTCCCCGCTCTGTCTCTCCTTCTTTGCTCTCCCTTCTCACCAGCATTTCCAATACGCAGCGTCCAGTCAAATTCCACATCCCCATGGCCCTGACCCTGCGCATGTATACGCACATGCACATGCACTCCATGAACATGGATCATAAAGTCTGGGGGGCAGCGAGGTGTTTCTTGGTCAAAGGAAAAGGTCCTTCTTGAGAGGGTAGTTGAGGGTCAAAGCCCCCTGCACACTCTGCACATTCACGGTGGGGCCCCTGGAGTGAATGAGGTGTGTAGCTTACCAGTGGGCTTTTGATGCCTGGACCTAACAAGGTCTAAACAAGTGAACAGTTTTAACAGCATTGAAGATATTATCAACAGGATGCTAGCAACTTAGATGCCAGGTGTAAAAAATTAGGTGATATAGTTAATAGGACAAATCATTCAACAGGTACAGCTAAATGCATTTAAGTGGAATGTACAATGCAAAGGATTCAATTAAGAGGACCAGTGTGTACATGGTATAACAGATGGAGCAACAGGATTTAGGCGGCTGCGCCACGAGATCGTTAATAAGGTAAGAGTGAGGTGTGCAGTAAGTGCAGCTAATGAGAACCCAGTAGAACACGGAGGGGAAGGCTACAGCTAACAGAAAACGACAGTGTCGTTTTACTTGAGGTCTCTGTGGCTGAGCAAGTCTCCGAGCAACTCCATCAGTGTGAAGGGACTGGAGAGGCAGAGCCTTGGGACAGCAAAGGAGGAGATGACCAGCATGCAGGGCTTCGAGAAGGCAAAGGACATGTCCAATTGGTTTTCTGGGGAGTGAAGGGATAATCAGAACAAGAAGCAGGTCTAGTGAAAAACTGTTCAAAATGTAACGCTGTAAAATGACGCAGCCACAGCGGAAAACAATATGGAGGGTTCTCAAAAAATTAAACATAGATTTACCACACATACACCCAAAATAACGGAAAAGAACAACTAGGAGAGACATTTGCACACCCGAGTTCACAGCAGCATCACTCACAACAGCCAAAGGCGGAAGCGGCCCAGGTGTCCGTTGACAGATGAAAGAATCAACAAACTGGGGCACAGGCGTACAGTGGAGCAGTTCTCGGCCTTAACAAGGAAATTCTGCCGCCGGCTACAGCATGCGTGCACCTTGAAGACATTAGGCTGAATGAAGCCAGTCACAAAAGGACAAATACCGCATGGCTTCCACTTACGTGAGGTACCTAGAGCTGTCAGACTCAGAGACAGAGGAAGTAGAATGTGGCTGCCAGGGGCCGGGGGAAGAGGTGGGAGTTATTGTTTGATGGGTACAGAGCTCACGTTTCTCGAGATGCAGAGACTTCTGGAGATGGAGGATGGTGGTGGTCGCACAACAACAGGAGTATACTTAATGGCACGCTGACCTGTACACTCAAAACTGGTTAAGTTGGTAAGTTCTATGTTGTGTATAATTTACCACAAAAAAAAAATTATGCTGAGTAAAAGAAGCATTTGAAAAACGAATGCACACTGTATGACTCCATTTATGTAAAATTCAAATTGATTTACAGTGACAAAGGCATGTCAGTGGTCGCCTGGGGTTGGAGCAGAGGGAGGGGCAGGTGACAAAGGGCTGCTGGGAATCTTTGGGGATGATGAAATCATTTTGTATCTCGATTATGGGAATGCCTTCAAGGGTACGTACATCTGGAGCATACTTAAATGAATGTACTTTATTGTGCATGAAGTATTTCTCGATAAAGTCATTTAAAACATTTGTAAAGGCAACAGAACCTGAGCACATCACAGGTTTACAGCAGGCTGCAACGTCCTGGGACATATATGCCCCAGGGTATTAAAACGAAAGGTGCAGGAAGATGCATTTCATTTTTAAGTGATGATGAGTCTTCAGTCCTGACTCTCCCCTGGGTCAGGAGGACCTGCTGTGTATAGGCTGAACAGCGGGGGCCCCAACCATGTGGTCTTCCCTGGGGCCTCGGAGGAGGACAACGGTGATGGCTCAGCACCACGCGGGCACATTAATTAGTCAGCACAAATCTCTTCCCCAGGGAAGATGCCAATCCTTCCCAATGGGAGAGGAGTTAGCGTGACCCGCTCACAGGCTCGCTTGGTTGTCAGGCGGGGCAGCACCCCTGAGCCTGTGGCTGCCACCTCGGCTCTAATGGGTTTTCAAAGGCCACATGCTACTGTTGTCCATTTTTAGAAGAAAGTGGCTGGTGACCAGCACATGAACAAAGTTTCAGGGAAGCCTTCTTCCTGCCCTTCCTCCCAGTCAGCCAGCACCTTAGTCTCTGTCTGCATGTACACAGTGTATGAAGAACAAGCCGTCTACCATAGGGTTTGTAAAGCAGTCACAGTCTTTGGGAATCCTCACAACACTCTGAGATAGGAATCACTTACCTACACCAACATTCTTGCTGTGAGTCACACTGCTTCAGAAGGGCTCAGAGTCCACCTCCCAAGCCCAGGGTGTCAGGTTGGATTCTATTTGGAGAACAGTCTAAAGGACTTCAGTCTGTCCTTCAGTCTTTATTTTGAATCATCCATCATTTATCTATCATTAACAATGTGCTGATTTCTTTCCTCCATCCACCCAGGCAAGTTTTGTAGCCAGAGGCTCTGGCTCCCTGTTGTCTGTAGTCCCTTACTCATCCCCTGCTCAGGCATCACCTTGCTGGGTCACACTTCTCTTGAGGGGTGAGAAATACTGTGACCTTCCCAGCTTGGCTCTTGGGTGTCTAGAGCTGGACAGATGGACTCTCGCTTTCCAGTCCCATGGAGCAGCAGTGTTGCCCAGCGACTCAAAGCCAACCTACGAAAGGAATAAGAGGAGCTTCCCACTACTCCTGAGAGTCATCAGGCCACAAAGAAAACACATCTCACCTCCCCAGACAAACTCTCTGGGGTTGGACCGAGGTGTGCAAATGTGAAGGACAGATTATGATCATTCAATGCCACCTGCATATCCATCCATACCCCTGGGGATGCAGGGGCTTATATAACATCCTGGTAAAGACCAACGTAAGGCTGGTGAATTTCAACCTCCACGGACAGCCTTTGCCAATGGGCAGGCTCAGAGAAGGCTATCCAATGGGGAAATGGCATGAAAAGATGATTTTAGGAGATGCTGCAGAGGAGAGAGCCACAGGTCTTGGTGACCGGTGGATTTGGGGACCAAAGAATGTATTTCCTCTCACCCACCCTGAACCCTGCCTCACACAGTACCCTCAGGCTGACATTCAGCTGGTGCACATCGGAGAGACTATAGCTGATGTTAAAAGGCCAATATGCTTCCCTACTAGTTAGTCACAGGCCCTGCCTCTCCCGCATGCCTGTCCCCAGATACAACCGTGAAAGGGGTAACAGCTGGCTGTGCAGGAGCCTCTGGGACCTGCTCCAGCACGTGGCTGCCATCTTTTCAGACTGACTGGTCTGTGGCCATGTCTTACCATTTGTTAGATATTTGGAATGCCACCCCCGACCCTATGCATACCCTGCTCTGCACTGGTGGCATTTTCTACTCCAAGGCCAGCACAGGCTAAGTGTGTCTTTCCTTGGAGAACTAGCTTGTGCGTTGGATCCTAGTCCTCGGGCGCTGGCCCTGGATCTGAGAAACAGCCCAACCCCTGCCCTGGCATTCTCTACACCAGCTTCACCTCAGTCATGTCATTCGATGTTCAAAATGACGCTAGTCCCAGCCTGGGGATGTTGTGGAACCGTGTATCACATCGTCCTGAGCCTGCAGACCTTCCTTCGGAGCTCAGTTTAGAGCTTTCACCTAAATAAAGCTATAGGGCAGGGGCCTTTGCCTGTCGGAGGGCTGTGTCATCAAAGGACACACGGCAGGAGCAGAGCTGCCCGGGCTGTGAACCTGTGACCGGTGGGTCTGTTTTCACCCACGTGGGAATGTGGACGGCAGGTCTGAAGAACTGTCTCCTGCTACTCCAGGGTTATAATAATAACAATTTCTTACCCTCATGCAGTTTACAAATCTGGGCCTCAGACCCAGTTTTTGAGGCCTCAATAATGTTCTTTTTTTTTTTTTAAGCTCAGCTGCCTCTTTTACATCCTCTGATGACAAAGAAGGACTGGATGGTTCTAACTGGTTCTAAACAGAACCACGAAACCCTAAGGCACTGGTTCACCAACACGAGCCCACATCAGAATTACAGAAGGACATGTTGAAATAGGGGCCTGGGGAAGGCCTAACAGGTGCATTTCTAACACACTCCCTGGTGACATGGATGCTGCCGGTCCAAGGACCGCCCTTTGGGAAGTGCTGTTCTAGGGGAGCTCTGGAGAAAGAACTTTCTACTAATGGTTGTTCGTCAACTGATGGGGCTCTGTCACGGAGCGGAGGGGACAGACAATTACTGAGCACCACCAGCTGCCAGGTGCTTTGCTGGGTGCCTTCTACATTCTCAACCACCTTATATGGGTGGTATTATTAGCTCTGTTTTGTGGAAAAAGAAACTATGGCTCACTACGGGAAGTACAGTAACTTTTCCAAGGTCTAAGAGCTAACTGGTCATGAGGCCACACTCAGACCTCAGGGTTGCGTGACTCTCAGCATGCTCAGGCCCCATGCAGGAAAGGCTTGCACCGGGCCCCCTCCTCCTGGCTTGGCCCTCACCTTTAAATCCTCTGCCTACAAATCTCGTTTCCTCCCTTTACTCATGATGCCAAAGGTAACAGGGAGGGGAAGCAGCAGATTCTTATCAGGCATCATCCGTCATAACCCACTCAGTCACCCCACCTCCAGAGGCCTCAGTTTCTCCATCTTTGCAAAGGACGATGAAGAAAGCATTGACACGCACACTTCCATCCTTTGTCTTAGTGCCAGCCCAAGACTCTGAGCACTGCAGAGCGCGTGCCCAGGGCCTGGATGATCTTTCATGAGGACTGGCAGTGTCATCTGGCCCCTGCTACCAGCGGAGCCTCACAGGGCATCCAGCAAGGTGACACCGAGGAAGAGGTGGCTCCAAGCACCCTCAGGGAGCCTCCTGCCATGCCGGGCAAAAGTCACCTGCTAGCTGCTGAGCGCGCATCTTCACTGGCACCAGCAGCAGTCTTTAATGAACCATGTAGTTCACAGTCAATTTCACATCCCGATGAAGCCAACCTAGGCTGCATTTTTCTTCCTTCCCCGCCGTCCGGTACAGGCCCTGCAGGCAGATGCTTGCTGAAGCGCTTGCTCCCATAAACTAAAATCATTTCATGTGAAATTGGGGAAATGATGAGAAGAGGCCAGGCTACTTTTTTTTTTTTTTTTTTAATTCTGAGAGGGCAAGTAGATAAAGTAGAGGGCGGTGCTGAGAAAACACAGATTTTTCTCTCCCTGGGGCCAAATGGGTGGGAGGCCTATTTCCCACAAAACTGTCCCTGCAGCTGGTTCCACAGCCCCAACTCAGCCACTGGGGCCAGAGGCTTCGCTGGAAGAACACGCTTCCACAGCTGTTTCTCTTCCATGACCTGCGTCTTAACACAGCCTAACTGGGAGCGCTGCTCGCTGTCCATCCAGGGCCACACCAGGTAACAGAGGATGCTGCCTCGTGAGGGAGCTCATGGGAGCCACTTCCCTTCCCTCAGGCAGACAGAATGCACCCAGAGTAGGGACCAGGCTCCTTGTCACACAGCCCTGACAACATTCACCCATGCTAGTGCTTGCGAAACACCTACTATGTACCCAGCACTTAGACAGGCAGCCTTGACACATGTCACACAAAGAGCCAGTGTGCTTATCGAGGCCTGTGCGTGCACTGAGGGCTGGGAGCATGCACACAGGCCCGAGGCTTCACACGCACCCGTAGGTTCAGTTCCATGGCTCCGCCACCCAAGTGCTCGGGTAACGAGAGGCTCATAGAAAACACAGACGACAGACAAGAGTCTCAAAACTGCTGGCTAGGCTAGGATGATAGGCTGAAATTTCACTATGATGAAAACAGCAGAGCTTCAGTGGTTTTGTTTTGTGTGCTCGCCCCACTGCACTAATATGGGATGGTGGACATCTGGGAATCATGTCACAGAGGAGTGGCTGACAGGCCTAGCCAAGAGAAGGCTCTAGAGAAGAGAAAGCTGCTACCTGCAGATATGTCAAAGTTAACCCTTCCTGAAGAAGGACAAGAAGACATCTGCCACCCTTCTCGGGAGGCAGAGGGACATTGGCAGTAGCAGCCCTCCCTCCAACTCTGGAACAGGCTCAGGAGACCCTGAGCTTCCTCTGACCCAGGACGAAGCAGAGGCGGGACAGGCGGTGGCCGGAACACAGTGGATGAGGGGCCTCTTTCTGACCCAAGGCAGATCCAGGTCTGAGAGTCTATGAAGCGGCTGCTTTCTCCCCAGGACATAGAACCAGGGCATACAGGGTAAAATGGCCCATGAATAAACAAGGACAAGGCTGAAGGAGCAGGCCACTGACTCTCAATATTCATCCAGAGGACTCTCAAGTCCCTACTACCGGTAATTACAAAGATCAGTTATTGCAACCCCACGAGCAGGGAACCATATGGAGGTCTACTTGTCCTCCACTTCCACAGCCTACTTCCCCAGCCCGTGGGACACGAAGCCCCCCGACAGAAGTGCCCACAGTCTCAGCTCATGCACATTTGTGGGTATGCCTGGGAGAAAAGGTGTCCAGCCTGAACTGGCCATCGATACCCAGACTTTTCCAAGGGCCAGGAGGGTGGGAATGTCTCTCCAGTCGCCCTTCCCCTACCCCGGAATGAATAGGCCAGGGAGAGACGGAAAGGGAGAGAGTGGGAGCAATACCAAAGCCATGGGAACATCTGGAAAGGTGATGTCAGCAGATGTGGGGCTGACATGTTCCTTTCTGAAAGCAGGTGCTAGATAAAGGGCTCCAAATTACTTGACTTAAATTTCCAAGCAAAGAACAGAATGACAGAACTGAGCTCCTGGCAGCAGCGACAGCAGCCGCAGTTCCTCCTGGAGCTCTCAGAAGCCATCGTGGGCTATGAACACCAGCCACCCCTTGGGGAGAGGAGGAAATGTTCCTGCTTGTCAGAGATGGCTTTGTTCCCACCAGCTGCTCCCACTCACTGTGTCTGCGAAGTCTAGTTTGCTCATCTCCACGCTGAGGTGTGGATGGGTCGGAGGGCTGGCTGTACTGGGAGGCTGAGAGCTTGCCTGCACACTGCCTTCTCTGCTCCTAGCCCAGGGGCCGTCCCCACTGTCCCCTGCTCCTGTCACCTGGTCAAACGCAAGCTGGCTGTGCCTGGGATGCAGTTGGTGGCCACAGAGTGGTTTCTGTCTAAGGACACTGAGCCCATGGGGTGGTCTCATTACTGTTGACTTGAACCACCTGAGCTGCCTGTTGCCCTCCCGGAAAGGAAACAATAGATGCACAAAGGAGCACTGAGATCAGTTCAGAAAAATGTGCTTCCAACACTCACAAGTGGTATTTAGAAAACGCATCTCACTTCCTAGGCGCTGGTGTAAGGTGAGGTGTGGAAACGGAGGTTAAGAAGAATGTCCAAGCTCAGGGGATGCTCTGGTGGCAGCAGGATCCACAGCCCCCCACCAGCCTGCTGGGTTGAGGGGGAAGCAGCTTGCTCATCCCGCAGTAGCTCGTGCTGACCGCAGACTCAGGGAGCCCAGGCCCTTCTCTGCTGAAGAAGCATCTCATCCGAGAGAACACTTTGTAAACTATAGGAATGTTTATCCACTGTGCTGTGCCTAAAACTAATACACAATAGTGCTAAGTGCAAACTGTAATCAAAAAATAAAATAATAATTAAAAAAGGAGCATCTGCACTTCCCTGAAAGGGGCCAAGGCTCTTAGGTCACTGTTCCAGGGAGGAAATGCAGAAGACCCCACAGGGCCCTTCTTTGAAACCCACAGGGGGACCAGGGCTCTGTGAGGCTGTGCAGAGGGGCACAGCGTTGTCCCACGGCACAGTGGCTCTTCTCCTGACTCAGCATAAGGCTGTGGGGCCCCATGGGTACAGGAGCAAGCATGGCCACCTGGCCCTGGACAGTAGCCATGGCCACTGCACTTGCCATCTCAGGCCACATGGGAAGCAGAGGCTTAGTGAGTGGGGGTGTGTTCAGCCTGCAAGTTAGAGAAGCGAATGCACATGAGCCGAGACTTGGGGAGGCTGACCATCCATATACCGTGTTTTACAAGAGGGACCATCACACAAAAGCCATTTCAAGGGCTGCTAGGACTCCAGTGTGTGCACACTGATAAGTCCAAGCTTAGCCTGGAAAAGGCCACAAGGTCATGTGGAAAGGCAGCTAGACTTAGTTTACATCACTTCAGAAGACACAACTGGGCCAACAGATGGAGGTTGAAGAGGCAGATTTTGGCTGCTACTGAGAGGAGCCTGGTCTACTGACAGCCTCCCGCCAGGTGGAGGCATCCTGGGGCCCCTCCCCTGCCCGCATCCAGGTGGAGTTCTGGAAGGCAGCTCCTGAGGTGACTGCCTCCCTTGGGAGGGGGGCCAGATGAGCCCTGCAAGGCCCCTTCTAACTCTACAGATCACAGCCTATAAAATCCCAGTCCTCAAACCATCCATCCTCCCCTGAGAAGTGGTGTCTGTGCTGGGAACAGAGGCCACGTTCTAGCAAGTGGTGGGAACGTCACACGGTTCAGCAAGTTTTCAGTGAAGTGTTGATGAGGATGTTTATCTGTCATGTGAAGTGGCTCAAAGACTTCTTTGGACTCAGAGTACAGAGAAAGACATTTTTGTGCCTTAAATATCCCATTTTGAAAGAACACTGTCTGCTTTAGGCCCCTGCCCCTGGCTGATGGCCTGGGGCTGGTGGGGAGGATGCTCTGTCCCGGATAGCAGGCCAGATGCTTTGAGCCCAGGCTGGGACTAAGGGTCCTTCCTGGCAGCCTTGCTCACTTGGGCAGCCTGGAAGACCCTGTGCAGGCCTTTGCAAGGAGCAAGCATTCAGCAAGCTCACAGGGAAGCTCTCTCACTCGCCTGCCAATCTGCTCAGAATCAAACCCCTCAAACTGATTTTCTACAGGGGCAGAGGGGCCGGGGCCGGGAGCCGTTGGAGTGGAGCCAGGGAGGAGAAATCAGAGGCAGCCTGGGTCTCTCGGGGTGCTAGGAGTTGGTGAAGGTGCCAGCACCCTTCCCTGCCTCCTCTCGGCTTCCTGTCAGGCCAGCAGGACAGGCTGGGAGGCTGGGATCCTTCGGGAAACTTGTCCTGGTTTCCTCCCTTGCTGGTAGTCTTTACATGGGGTTAATTGTCAGTCTCCAGGGAAAGGACCTCCGCTGCCCCAGTTTCTGGCTGGGTTTTGTTTATGACCTCGGACCACAGTATGGACACTCTGGACTCCTTGTGGAGTTCCCAGACACTCCCACAGTGTGGGTCAACTTGGGGTGTGGAACCAGCCTCAGCCTGCTTTCTCAGAGTCTGCTGAAGACACAGGGCCATGTCTGCAGGAGTCAGCTCTGTGACACAGACCTGGACTTCTCCCCATCCTACTGGTCACATCTGCCTAGTTCTTCCTCACTTGTGTTCAAGCAGCAGGGCTTGACGTGGTAGAGAAAGAAGGAACTGCGCCAGTCCCTGTGTTGGCTGGTGCCATCTCTGCCGACAAGCTTGGGTGGAGAACTGACCTAGCCTGTGGACGCCTTTTACCGCCCTATCCTAGTGGGATGCCGTGTGTCCTATTTGGGAAGATTTGGCTCCGTTCTTGCTGTAAGGGCTGGGAAGGATCTGAACTGAAGATAAACTAATCATCCTTGTGATTCTCACCCACTATTAAACACTTATTGAGCTCCTACTATATGCAGGGCACTGGACGAAGTGCTGGGGATACTGAAGAGACTAAAAGGCTGACCTGCAGTTAGGGAGACAAAAATTAGATGTAAAAATGTACAACACAACCTTAGGGCATTTTCCAAGAACAAATAAAGGAGTCAGCATTCAACATTAGTTAAGTTTTTTCTGTGCACTGGATATAACATTAAGGTCTGGGAAAATGGGATGCAAAGGACTGGCCTCCACCCACAAGAGCTCCATTCTGGAGAAGGAGGAGGCATGTCTGGTGGGGTACCCAGAGCACTGAGAGCCAGGCCCTAAGAGGACGAAGGAACAGATGGGGCTAAGAAAACATGGACCATCTTGACTCTGACCATAACCCATGCACAGACCAGGAGGGCCATCCATGGCTACCATTCTACTCTCCCAGGCACAGACCTTCTGGTAATTTCCATCCTCTGGATAAACCCCCTTCACCGGAAGAAGGCCTGCCCTCCACCGGAAGAAAGGTCTACCTTCTATGCCTTCAAACATGGTTTAGAAGGAATTTCTTTTTCAAAAAATTTAATCTGTTTATTTTTTGACTAGGTAATGCACAATATAAAATTCAAATGTACTAAAGGGCATGGAGGGAAAAGAATATCTCCATCTTCCCACCTGCACATCCAACCAACCCAATTCTCTCCCTGAGGCACCTGTTCCCAAGTCCTGGTTTCTACTCCCAGAGCTCATCTCTGCACACAGAAGCTTGAACATTTTATATGCATAACATACAAGATCTGTCCAGAACAAGTCCCACCATTATTAATATAATGAGAATGGTTTGCATGACATCAATGTAATGTGGCAGCCAAAGAGAGTGGATTGGAATGTGCATGTGTGAACAATGACAACTGGTGGTAGATGCCATTGAGTGAGCACATGTACTATGTGGCTGTCACATTCAGAATGGATAAAATGTCAAATCTGCATCAAATTTTGCATTAAGCTTGAACATTACTCTACAGAAATTATTTGGATGATTCATAAGGCCACAGCTACAGGCAACTGGTGATCAACAGCCTCATCACAACGATGTGCCCACTCATGCATCAGGTCTCATACGGAGTTTTGGGTGAAATATCAAATCACCCAGGTGACTCAGCCTCCCTACAGTGCACATTTGGTACCTTGAGACTCTGGCTTTTCCTAAAACTAAAATCACCCTTGAAAGGGAAGAGATTTCAGATCGTCAATTAGATTCAGGAAAATATGATGGGACAGCTGATGGTGACTGGGAGAACAATGTGAGGTCCCAAGTTGCCTACTTTGAAGGGGACTGAGGCATCATTGTCCTGTTTCTTGTATCTTGTATCTTCTTCAAGAAACATCTCTAATTTTTCATGTTACATGGCAGGATACTTTCTGGATAGACCTTGTATGTAACACACACAGATATATACATATACATATATATGCATATATGTTTTAAATGGCTGTTAACTTTCATTTTGAAATATACAGGGTCTGGCAGCAGTAAGGCCTGATTGAGTGTGGTCGGTAGGGTGATAATATGGGTGTAATAACTTACAGTTTTCATTTGAATAGTTCACCTAAAATGTCATAGGGACTGCTTGAGTGTGATGTTGTTATGTTACAGAATTACATGCTCATGATTTTGTAATAAAAGATTTTGTAATAAAAAAGGGGCACTACTTGTGCCAGACCCTGTATATATTGCCTGAACACAAATATTATACACACTGTTCATTTCCTTATTTTTTAAGGTTGAGTATCTTGGGGATTGTTCCACATAAGCACATAATGCTGCTTTGTCCTTTCTAATGGCTGTGAACATTTCTACTGAAGTTACATACCACCATTTATTTTCTTGGCCCCCTTGATGGCATTTATGTCCATTCCAATCTTCTGCTACAAACTCTCAGTGAAAATATCCTTGCACATATTTCATTTCCCAGGTATGGAAGTATATCTGAATGACGAGTTCCTAAAAGTGGAATTTCCGGGTCAGTGTGAATGACACTGTCGAACTGCTCCCTACAGAGGGGTCACCACTTCATACTCCTGGACAAACATATGAGGCTGAACTTTTGATCTACGTGATCTGGGGCAGTACCTTGTTGAACATTTAATTTGCATTTATCTCATTCACAGTGAGGTTGGGCATCTTTTCATTTGTTTTGGAGCCATTGTGTTTTCTTCTTCTGTGAACCGTGTACTCACATCCTTTCCCCATTTTTCTATAGGAGAGCGTTACCTTTGAACAGAGGCCTAGCATGGTCTCTGTCTTCCTGACTAGATCTTCAGGGATACATTGCTTCACTCCCAGTTTGAGCTCAGAACCTGCTGAGAGACCCTGTGGTGTGGGGAACATTAGGGAAGGAAAGGCAGTAATCACGTGAGTCTGGAGAGAAGGGTTGGGGAGGGGCTGCCACGCACAGAGGAGGGAGTCAAGACTTTGGGGTTCACCCTTCACAAAGAATCACCCGGAGGAGTTCTCATCGAAGTGCCCTCTTTCTCCCCTGGTCAGTCATGACCTATTTCTAAAATAGTGCTCCAGGCTCCATTCTGAGCCGTTTCCCCTCTCTCCCCAGGGACAAGATTGTATAGCTCCTAGGAGACAGTTATCTGTGGCTTCCCAACAAGACATTTAATCAGTGAAACTGCATACAGTGAATGCTCTCCTCTGCCTGTTTCTGAATTTATTGAATGAGAATATGTAAAAAACCGTATTTGGTCCTCTTGGATCAACTAGGGAAGGAGTGTGCCATTGGGGCTAGTAAGTTAATGAAGGATAGGATTACCCGGGGCCCATGTACCTCCAGCTCATTCCCTAGCTTCCCACCACCTTGTAGGGAGGAGGGGTTCAAAAGCTCACCTTGTCTAATTTAGGAGCTACACAGGAACCTCCAGCTGATCTAGAAAGAGGTTTAAAAAATGTCTTATACCCAAGAGCCTCCTAATGCTCTAATGAAGTTTGAGTTATAGCTGGATGCCCTTAAATGAGTTCACAGTTGGCTAAGTTCCAGAGTTGCAAGTTAAAGGCCCTTATATTACATTTTCCCTTTTAATAAAAAGAAAAAAATAACCAGACTATGTTCCCCTTTGCTAAGTCCAAGAACACACCTACAGCACAACACTTTTAATGGAACCTTTAATAATGACTTTTTAGTAATCCCCTCTCCTTCAGCACTCTCTCTTGGCTGGGAATCCCAAAGCAGGAAGGAATAAGATAACCTGCCCCCATGGTTGGGGCCGGTTTCAGGAGCCAGAACTCTAAGACCCAGAAGAGAACCTTGGCCTTGGACTCAGGAGTCCTGAGTTCCGCAGCTTGTCAGCTATACTCACTGATGTCTAGGAGCCTCTTATTTTCTTTCCTTTAAAACTAGTGTTGTCTATCTTTACTGACAAAATCATTATGAGAAGAGGATCCATCTGGTTCTCCATTCATTCATCAGGACCCCTAAATAGGGCAAAACTCGGGCAAGAATAGACATGGACATCTTACAATCCTAAGCCCAAAAGGTTTCCTTATGCCTAAAACTAGCCATTGCACAAGCCCATTTCTGGCTTGTTGAGGTATGGAGACACAACCCCAAATATACTCTGGCTGCATAAACATGCTGCTGTTTCTTTCCCCACAGTGTGCTGCCATTATTTAAGCCTATCATCCCTCAGCACTGCTGATTATCAGTAGCATGATTTCTGTAACACCAGAAATCCTCACACCCAACATTTCAACATTCCACCTTCCCATCCCCACAAGCTACAGAAGCTGGTTGACACCATATAGGACAGGTCAAGGCCATTCGTGACTCTGACCCCCATGTGATCACTGCCAGAGACAACATGGAACCTGAAGCAGCCACCCATCAGACACAGTGTGAGCCATATGGGTGTCCCTCTGAGCAGCCCACCCTCCCCACCGGAAAAATACTATGCTACCAATGGCCCGCTATCTGAGGCTCATATTTGCACACAAAGGTCCACCGTGGCCATGGCGAGGCTGGCCTCCCTCATCACCAACCGTCGCTGTATTCACTGTGACCGACACAGTGCTGGAGCTACCTCATCTGACCCACTCGGGCCCGTGAAGTTCCTCTCAGAAAGCTGGTGTGGACCCAGGGCTTGTTTTGTGAATCCCTGTGCAATTGTGTTATGCTTAGACTCCTGAAAATGAGTCTACATTGCTGAGCTCACTTACACATGGTGAGAAAAGGGGCTCCTGCCTATGCTGGGTGGTCAGAGGGGACCCCAAATGTGATTCCAAACGCTGTCTAAAAACAGCCATGTATCTGAGTGTAATGCTCCCCACACACACTAGAGTTGAACATATATCTAAATATATGCTTAATATCCCTTCTACCTTCCCTAAGTATTGGGCAGAGGCCAAGACTGTACTGTTGGGCTGATTCCAAGGATTTGAATTACTGGAAGATGCTTTCATTATACACCAATTGGGTTATTTAACACAAAATTCAACGTTGCTGGATGTCTGAGTCTGAATAATTTATACAATCATTATGCTGGGAATGGTCTGTTTTTAAAAGGCTCAATTCTGGAGTCACTTTAACTAAACCACAAATTCCCTGCACATTCCTGCATGCAGGCATGTTAATTCAAACATTGGTACTACAACCAGTTTTTGCATTTTGCATAATGCACGTTCAGACCTCTGTGACATTTTATAATTAACCCTGCATTTTATATTAACACATGTGCTTTACACATCACCACTACCTTCTCTACAGAGCAGACGAATCCTCACTTGGAGAAGAAAGCGTGCTGGAGAATGCATGGGGTGTCATGCATAATCAATGGGCTTGTGGGCTTTAAGTGCATACGGATTGAGGGCCTTGGAATAATAACCGAGTAGCCCTGAATAAGCAGATGGATATTGAAGACAAGACTGAAGACCTCGTCTGATGACTAATGAACCCAGAGCCATGCAATGGCAGAGAAAAAAACAAATATAATACTGCCAAGATGAGGGGAACCTTCTCCCCACCACCAGCCCCACCAAGTTCACTGCCAGGGGAGGAAAGGCCTGGATAATAAATGCATGGGTTCAAGCTCCTTTGGCCAAACATACACTGACTACATATTCATAGCAGTCCCCTGAGTATCAGCACGGCAGCAGTCAATTTACCTGAATATTTTTTATCTGTGGTTGTCCTGTGGACCCCCTTCCCTTCCCCATGCAAAAGTGGTTCAGATGTTGAGACCGATGAGACCACACATGTGGCCAGAGGGTAATGGAAAATTGTATTACTGACATAACGAGGATGTGTGGGGAGAGCAGGTGCCCAGGCCATTCCGAAATGGCTTGAGCCATGGGAGGGGCCAGTGGCTCTGGGTTCTACTGTGGTTGGGGGTAGGGCCAGGAGGAGCAGTGGCTGGGTTTGCCCTGCATAAACTTTCCTCCAGCACCCATTTTCTTGTTGGTTTGCTTGCCCAGGAATGGACCCAAGGAGATGAAGGAGGGGTAGGACTTGAATGCTGTTGGTGGTCGAATGTCAAAAATGGACCTGGACTCCTTAGTACAATTTTCCTGTCTTTAAGCTGCCATTTAGGGATTTGAAACAGCACTCTAAAATTGACCCACCATGTGACTCAACCTAAATCTCTGTCCTCGTCAGCAAAAGTTATATAACAGTTGCAGTAAATGATGTCACACATATCAAAAGAAACTGGCCCAGTGCCTGTACACAACAGTTGCCCAATAATTGTTTCTGAATGTCAATCTGGAAATTACTGTAAAAGGAGAAAAATCTGTTTCCTCCACATCATCTCACCTTTACCCTTAAATTGTGTTCTTGCAAAAATCAGAGAGAGGCCACCAGCTCTAGTAAAGTCCTTGAAATGATTTACCAGAGATACTGGGATAAGGGGAGGGAAAAGGAGAGCAGAAGGGTTATGAGGCTGGTGGGGGAGGGGGCGGAAGGTGGTGGTCAGGGCGCTGCAAAGGGCAACTCCCCAAGATATCTCAGCACATGTCTGTCTGAGGCACCTCTCCTGGTCACAGTGGACAGGTAGGTGTCCTAGCTTAGGAAAGGATAGCCTCCATAGGGAGGGGTAAAGGACAGGAAATGCTAAGTGTCATGGATTGAATTGCATCCCCCAAAAGATATGTTGGGGGATAAGTCTTAACCCCTAGTTCCTCAGAATGTGACCTTATTTGGGAACAGTCTTTTCAGATGTGATCAAGTTAAGATGAGGTCATAGTCAATTAGAGTGGACCCCAAATCCCATATAGCTGATGTCCTTGGAAAAATAAGGAAGAGAGACACAGAGACAGACGGTCAGAAAGCATGCCATGTGCTGACAGAGGCAGAGATTAGTGATCTGTCCTCAAGCCAAGGAGCACCAAGGACGGCAGGCCACCAGCAGAGCTGGAAGAAGCAAGGACTCCCATGAGTCTCCGAAGAGGCTGACCCAACTAATACCTTGATTTCAGACTGCCAGCCTCCAGCCTGCGACAGAAGAAATTCTGTTGTTTATGCTACCCTGTTTATGGCGCCCTGTTACAGCAGCTTCAGGGAACTAATACAGTAAAGAAGAGATTATCCATTGCTTTCATTTTCTTTCTTCTTTGATGATTTGAGTGTGCAGTTTTACTCAAAAATGGAATAACTGGGGGATGCTAAAGATTTTTAGAATAATGAACAAATCATAGATCTTCATATATTGCCAATTTGCCTTAAATTCCTCAAAATTATTTTACATATACAATAAGAACATATTTTATATAAAATACCTAGAGTTTTGGCTCATAATAACTTTTATACCACATGGCTAATATTGTAACAAATTTGCAAACAGAACATAAAGATGCATGTCTGCAAGATCTATAAGCAAAGACAAAATATTAACAGTGATTACACCTGGGTTATGGGATTATATGTAATTGATGTTTTTTCAAATTATCCTCATTGTAGTCAGAAATATTTTTAAAAGGAACACCCTGGCCGGGTGGCTCAATTGGTTGGAACACCATCCTGTACATCAAAAGGTTGCAAGTTTGATTGCCAGCCGGGCATATACCTGGGTTACCAGTGTCTCAGTGTTTCTCTTTCACATTGATGTGTCTGTCTGTCTGTCTGTCTCTCTCTCCCCCCTGCCCCAACTTTTCTGTGTCTCTAAAATCAATAAAAGCATATCCTTGATGAGGATCTTAAAATTTTTTTAAAGGAACACATTTTACTTTCCAAGAGATACTATTTTCACAAAAGCGAGAAATAGGAGTCAATGCCTTCTCTTTTGGGCTTTTGTCTTGACTTTTGATTCTGGGGCTCAGAGATATGTTCACAGCCTCCTGATTAGGCCTAAATGAATTGGACTAGGGTGCACAGGGGTAGAAACATCCATTTGTTCCTTTAGAAATTGGAAAAAGAAGAACTTATCCTGTCAGCCAGCACAAAGGGCTCAGGCCAGAGAGCTTGTGGGTAATTTTTTTCTGGTCTAGTATAAAATATAGATAGTCCTCTTATTCTCAGTTTTCACAGATAGGCCTTAAAGTCCAGCTGCTTATAAGACTCTTTGTAACACAAATCAAACATTTAAAAGTAAAGTGAGAGTTCTGGTTCTGCCAGGATGGCACAAACCCAAAACAGCCTCTGTCTCCTGCAACTTACAACCAAAAGCTCTGCAGAAATACAGAAAGCAACTCCGAGGACTCAAAAAGCAAACTGAAGCAGCAGATTTTGGAGGAGTCAAAATTTAACGAAGCACAGGGGTAACATTCCCAGTGTTATTTTCTCTTCTCTCCCTTGGCTGCGCGCAGAGAGTGGGTCCAGATCGTAGCGCCCAGAGCAACCAATAAAGGGATCCCTGCAGGCTGGAGAGTGTAAGGGGACCCTGGAGAAGGGCAAGGATGAACTGCGAATGGCAATGCAGAGCCTGCGGTTTGAACCCAACCAAGTTAATTGCTCTGCATCCTGATGGTGGCAGGGACTGACTACACAGGTCACTTGTCAAAATTCATTGACTGCTATACCGCACTTGAAGTGGCTGCATTTTATTCTGCATTTTGTTGTTTATACGTTATACCTACGTAAAGTTGATTTTAAAATAAACACAAGAGAGCCCAGAAATAAAGCCACACATATACAGTTAATTTATAACAAAGGAGCCAAGAATATACAACAGGAAAAAGACAGTCTCTTCAATCTATAGTCTAGTAAAAATTGCACAGCCACATGCAAAAGAATGAAACCACACCACAAAAATTAACTCAAAATGAATTAAAGGCTTCAACACAATACCTAAACCATAAAACTCCTAGAAGGATACATAGACAGTAAGCTCTGTGGTATAGGTCTTGATAATGATTTGTTAAATCTGACACCAAATGCAAAAGCAACAAAAGCATAAACTAAACAAGTCAGACTACATCAAACTAAAACACCCCTGCAAAGCAAAGAAAATCATCAACAAAATTAAAAGACAACCTATTGAATGGGACAAAATAGCAAATCATGTATCTGATAAGAAGCTAATATCCAAACCATTACATAATATCTGAAAAAATGAACTCATACAACTCAGAACAAAAGAATCAGATTTAAAAATGGGCCAGAGATTGATACAGATATTTTTTCCAAAGAAAACATCCATGCTTCTGGCGAAGATGGAGGCATAGGTAGATACACTTTGCTTCCTTGCACAACCAAAAGAAGGACAACAAATTTAAAAACAAAAAACAACCAGAACTGCCAGAAAAATCAAACTGTATGGAAGTCTGACAACCAAGCAGTTAAAGAAGAAACTTCCATTTGGACCAGTAGGAAGTATGGAGATGGGCAGCCAGGGAGAAAAGGACTCGTAGCAAGGTGGCCGCAGGACCGTGCAAGGCAGTGGCTGGTGGGGTAGGCAGTCCCACATTTGCATGTGGATAAGCCAGGAGAAACAACTGGGGAGTAAGACAGATCATGCAACCAAGGGTTCAAGCACAGGGAAATAGAGCCTCAAAACCTCTGACTGAAAAAATCTGTGGGGGTTGCAGCAGCAGGAAAACTCCCAGACCACCCACCAGGGAAACAGCACCAGAAGGGCCCAATTTGCTTGTGGGTAGTGGGGGAAGTGACTGAAAGCCAGCAGAGAGCTGAGCAAGTAGCATGGCTCCCTCTCTGACCCCTCCCTGACTTATAGTGCCACAATAGAGCAACATGGGTTGCCCCGTGCTGGTGAATACCTAAGGTTCCATCCCTTACTACGTAACAAGTACACCAAGACAAAAAAAATATGGCCCAAATGAAGGAACAGATCAAAGTTCCAAAAATAGAACTAAGCAATGAAGAGATAGCCAACCTATCAGATGCACAGTTCAAAACACTGGTAATCAGGATGCTCATAGAATTGGTTGAGTATGGTCACAAAATAGAGGAAAAAGTGAAAGCTATGAAAAGTGAAATAAAGGAGAGTGTACAGGGAACCATCAGTGACAGGAAGGAAACCAGGCCTCAAATCAACCATTTGGAGCAAAAGGAAGAAATAAACATTCAACCAGAACAGAATGAAGAAACAAGAATTCAAAAAAATGAGGTGAGGCTTAGGAACCTCCAGGACAACTTTAAATGTTCCAACATCTGAATCATAGGGGTGCCAGAAGGAGAAGAGGAAGAGCAAGAAACTGAAAACCTATTTGAAAAAATAGTAAGGGAGAACTTCCCGAATCTGGTAAAGAAAATAGACTTCCAGAAAGTCCAGGAGGCTCAGAGAGTCCCAAACAAGTTGGACCCAAGGAAGCACACACCAAGGCACATCACAATTACATTAGCCAAGATTAAAGATAAGGAGAGAATCTTAAAAGCAGCAAGAGAAAAGGAGACAGTTACCTACAAAGGAGTTCCCATAAGACTGTCAGCTGATTTCTCAAAAGAAACCTTGCAGGCAAGAAGGGGCTGGAAAGAAGTATTCCAAGTCATGAAAGGCAAGGACCTACATCCAAGATGACTTTGTCCAGAAAAGCTATCATTTAGAATGGAAGGGCAGATAAAGTCCTTCCCAGACAAGGTCAAGTTAAAGGAGTTCATCATCACCAAGCCCTTATTATATGAAATGTTAAAGGGACTTATCTAAGAAAAAGATGATCAAAAACTATGAACAGTAAAATGACAACTCACAACTATGAACAACCAAACCTAAAAACAAAAACAAAAAACACTAAGCAAACAATAGAACAGGAATAGAATCACAGAAATGGAGATCACATGAGGGTTATCAGTGAGAGGAGCAAGGGGTAGAATGGAGGAAAAGGTTCAGGGAATAAGAAGCAGAAATGGTAGGTACCAAAGAGACAGGGGGAGGTTAAGAATAGTACAAAAAATGTAAAAGCCAAAGACCTCATGGCTCATATTTATGAACCATGGACATGAACTAAGAGTGGGGGGAGCAGAGCAGAGGGGAATAAGGGGGGGGAATGGGACAACTTTAATAGTATAATCAATAAAATATATTTAAAAAGAAAAAGAAAACATCCAGACGGTCAACAGGTACATGAAAAATGTTCAACATCACAAATCATCAGGGAGTATAAATTAAAACCACAATGAGATGTCACCTCCTACCTGTCAGAATGGCTGCTGTCAGAAAGACAAGAAATAACAAGGGTTGGTGAGGACATGGAGAAAAGGGAACACTTGCGCACTGTGGGTGGGACTGTAAATTGGTGCAGCCACTATGGAAGACAGTATGGAGGTTCCTCAAAAATTTAAAAATACAACTACCACATGGTTCAGCAACTCCCCTTCTGGGGATTTATCCACAGAAGATGAAAACATTAACTTGAAAAGAGACATACTTCCCCATGTTCATTGCAGCATTATTTATCATAGCCAAGACACAGAAACAACCTAAATGTCCATCGATGGATGAATAAAGAATGTATTTTATATATATAAAATATATTATATAAAATATATATAATACATTTTATTATATATGTATTTTATATATAGAATATTATTCAGCCATAAAAAAGAAAAAAAAGAATGAATTCATGCCATTTGCAACAACATAGATGGACTTGAAAGGCATATGCTGAGTGAAATAAGTCAGAGAAAAACAAATGGCATATGGTCTCTCTTATATATGAAATCCAAAAAATAAATAAATTTAGCCCATAGATATAGAAAATAGATTGGTGGTTTCCGAGGGTGAGAGTGTGGCAAGATAAGGGTGAATTGTTTAGTTTAAATGTTTGAACTCATTTAAAAATTAAATGAGAGAAATGAGTTCATTAATAAAAAGAGACAAAGAAGAGTGATGCAGGGTGGTGTCTCCGAAGTGAGGGTAGAATCTGGCAGGAGGCAAGCTGGTGTGACAGGAAGCACATCCTGTTGGCTAAGCTGGGTGGCCTTGAACAAATCATTTAACTCTTGCGTTCTTTATTTCTGCATCTGTAAAATAGGGATTATAATAACAAATGGAAGGAATTTAGGGAGGACTACATGGGACAGCATGAGCAAAGGCCCAGACAAACGAAATCAGCAAGTGTTAGAGGACGTTTACTTCCAGGTGTCCCCTCGGAGGGCATGGCGATGGGTGACAAGCGAAAGTTACCGGGAGAAGCCTTACTGGTGGCAAAGGCTGTTAGACAGATTCATGTTTCCTACCTCCTCATAACAAGTCATTCCAAGCAACAAGTGTTCCATGGTTCAATGTTCACGAAATGCTGGATTAAAATCAAGTGAATGTCCTTATTATATGGCAAGACTGCCAATGTATACGGTAAATTTTCAAAAGAAGACATGCTATGCAAAAGTTTCCCAACTAATTTTGCCAAGGATCCCTCTGTAGATGGAACATTTCACTCTCCTAAGATTGTTAGTTCAGGGATTGAATTGGGGAATACTTTGGAAAATGCTGACCTCTCGAAATGACAGTGTGTCTGAGAGTCAGGAGACAGGGCCTCTAGTTCTGATCCTACACAAGTAACTTTAGCTCTCTGGGCCTCAGTTTCCCTTTCTCCCAAATGCAAGGGTTAGGCCAGAATTTGTCCTCCAAAATCTTTTGGGATCTAACTTTCCGCAATTCTATGCTTCTGCAAAGTATACTAGGTTGTCTTGCACTGGACAAAGGGGAAATTGAAAGATCTCCAAATTTGCAAATAATTCTTCAAAAATGTCCATATTTTCAGCTCCAAATCACAAAATAAATTAATTTCTCTATGGCATGAAAATTTCCAGAAATATTACAACTCAGTTGTTGGCATATGAATATATCATTTTGCACTAGCTCTAAACACCACTGGCTCATCTGTGTAATGTTTCCAGATGCTTCTGCAATTAGCTTGGCTGTATTTAAATTCTGTCCACTAAAGCGAGTGAGATGTTCCCTCTTCTCTTCCAACAAAGCTGTCTGGTGGCAGAAATAACGGTGCTAACGAGGGACAACAGGAAAGCTGTGCTCTGCAGGCTGTCGCTTCACAGAAAGCCCTTAAATGATTCACCTCCCCACGCCAAATCAAGGGCCAGACCAAAACTGAAGAGATGCCAAATCTCACCAAATGTATAAACATATTCAATGCAACTCCAGTTAAATGTCAATATATTTATTTATTTTGAACAAATTGGCAAGATGATTCTAAATTTGGTACAAAAAGTCAAGAATCTAGAGTACCCAAATGATCTTGGAGAATGAAGGTGGAGGAGTTACATTACCAGCAACAAGAATTATAAAAGAATCACAGGGACCCAGAGTACTGCATAGAGAATACAGCCAATAATATTGTAATAACTATGTGCGGCATAGGTGGGTACTGAAAGTATCAGGGGGAACACTTCATAAAGTATATGATTGTCTAACCACTATGGTATACACCTGAAACTAATACAAAATTATATTGAGTGTAAACTGTAATTGAAAAATAAAATTAAAAAACAGAATTATAAAACTTCACTAATTAAGCAGAATAGAAACAGACTCATAGACACAGAGAACATTTTGGTGGTTGCCAGATGGAAGGGGACTTGGAGGGATGGGTGAAAAAGGTAAAGGGAGTTAGAAGCACAAATCGGTAATTACAGAATTGTGATGGGGATGTAAAGTATGGCATAGGGAATAGAGTCAATAATATTGTAATAACTATGTATAATGTCAGATGGGTACTAGATTTATTGGTGTAATCACTTTGTAAGTTATATAAATATCTAATTAATATTGTATGTCAACTGTAATTGAAAAATAAAAAATTATTTTAGAAGAACAATACAATTCTGGTCCAAGAGACAAATACACCATTGGACATCTGATTTATGATAGAGACCACACTGCACATCAGTGGGGAAATGGCGGTCTTTTCGATGAATGTTGCCAGGTCAATTAGATACTCACACATACAAAAAAAAATGATCCCTATCTCATCTCAGGCACAAAAATTCATCCAAATGGAGTGTAGATCTAAATGGGAAAGGCAAAAAAGTAAAGCTTCTAGAAGATAATGTAGAGTGATATCCTAATAACCTTGGGGTAAACAAACATTTCTTAATGAGGACACAGGAAACATTAAAAATGAAGGAAAAAACTGATAAGTGGGACTTAATAAAAATTAAAAACTTCTGTTCATCAGAAAACATCATTAAAAAAAGTAAAACATGGAAGCCACAGAGTGGGAGTACTTATTTGAAATACATGAAATCAACAAAAGACTCTTACCCAGAATATATAAAGAATACTTATAAATCAAGAAGGAAAAAGCAATTGACTCTATTTTTTAAATTACCAAAAGGCTTCTAGAGGTACTTCAGAAAAGAGAATACACAGGTATGATACACATATGCAAAGACACTGAAACTTCAGTCATTGGGGAAACACAAATTAAAATCAAGATGAATTCACCCTGGCTGGTGTGGCTCAGTGGACTGAGCACCAGCCTGTGAACCAAGGGGTCATAGGTTTGATTCCCAGTCAGGGCACATGCCTGGGTTGTGGGCTGGGTCCCCAGTTGGGGGTGTGCTGGAGGCAGCCACACATTGATGTTTCTCTCCCTTTCTTTCTCCCTCCCTTCCCCCCACTCTCAAAATAAGTAAATAAAATCTTTAAAAAACAATCATGATGAACTCCCATATGCACACTCAAACCAGAAGAGCTAAAATTAAGGAGATGGACAATTACACATTTGAAAGAGGATTCGGAAACACTGGAATCCTACTGCATAGTAGTTAGACATTAAATTAGGACAACTACATTAGAAAATTGATGATGGCTACTGAAATTGATCATACGTATATCCTAAGACCTCTCAATTCCACTCCTGGGTTCACACCCAATAGAAGTGTGTACATATGCACACTAGAAGACATGTACAGGACTTTTCAGAGTAGCACTATTTTTAATAGCCTCAATCTAAAAACAACCTAAAAATACCATCAAGAGTTGAATAGATATATGAATTGTGGCATATTCATATAATGAAATATTATAAAACAATGAAAATGAATAAACTATTGATACACATGATGATATTGACGAATCTCTTAAACACAACATTGAAAGAAGCAAAACATAAAAAATACATAGTCAGATCTGCTCTGATGTATGTGTTCCTAAAAATCACCACACTATGTAAAACCAGACCATTAAAACCACAGGGCTTAAGTGAAATAAACAGAATTAGGGGCATAAAATCCAAAAACCTTGCCAGTAAACACATGAAAAGATAGAAATCTAATAAGATCTAATAAGCATGGTTTTAGATATCTAAAATAGTTAAGAAATAAACACTAAAATAAATAGTACTTTATGTTTACAAAGATCTGAAGTTTGCTTATGGAAGTGGGTTTCAAAAGGGTTGCCGCTTACAAATTATTGTGAAGTGATGGAAACAGGGTGACCTGAAATTGGACAGGGTGTTACAGCAGTTCTGACAGCAACATCAGAAGTGCTTGGGAGTAACTCAGCACATGCTGGATGAACTGAAGTAGCTGGGAGACGAGTGAGCTGTGTGCAGGTGTGCCTGTTGTGTGCTCCTACTGGGCTCTGTGTAGCTGGGTACAGTTTTCTGTATTCACCTAGTGTTTTTTGAGCACAAAATTTAAAAAAAGCAAACACTAAATTGTATTATTGTTCCCTAATGTAACAATCATGATAGAAATTTGCATTTTCAGACTTCCAGCCAAGATGGAGGCATAAGTAGATACACTGTGCCTCCTCACACAACAAAAGAAGGACAACAACAAATTTAAAAACAAAAAACAAGCAGAACCGTCAGATAATTGAATTCTGTGGAAGTCTGACAACCAAGCAGTTAAAGAAGAAACATTCATCTAGACTGGTAGGAGGGGTGGAAATGGGCAACCAGGGCAGAGAGGATTCACTGCAAGATGGCAGCTGGAGGACCAGGCAGTCCCACATTTGTGTGTGGATAAACCAGGAGGAACAACTGGGGAGCAATACAGACTGAGCAACCCAGGGTCCAGTGTGGAAAATAAAGCCTCAAAACCTCTGACTGAAAAAAACCTATGAGTGTTAGAGTTCATTGGAGAGACCCACAGGGTCCTAGAATGTACACAAATTCACCTACCCAGGAATCAGCACCAAAAGAGGCCAATTTGTTTTTGGATAGTGGGGGAAGTGACTGAAAGCCAGCCAAGAGCTGAGCAAGCAGCACTGTTCCCTCTCAGACCCCTCCCCCACATACAGTGCCACAATGCAGTGATGTAGGTTGCCCTGCCCTGGAAAATACCTAAGGCTCTGCCCCTTACTACATAACAGGTGTGCTCACACACACACACACACACACACACACACACACAAAAGGTCCAAATGAAAAAACAGATCAAAGCTCCAGAAAAAAAATACAATTAAGCATATGCTATTGAAGAGATAGATGATCTACCATATGCAGAAAAAATACAACTAAGCATAAGTGATTGAAGAGATAGACAACCTACCATATACAGAGTTCAAAACACTGGTAATCAGGATGCTCACAGAATTGGCTGAGTATGGTCCCAAAATAGAGGAAGAAATGAAGGCTATGAAAAAGTGAAATAAAGGAAAATGTACAGGGAACTAACAGTGACAGGAAGGAACTGGGACTCAAATCAATGATTTGGAGCAAAAGGAAAAAATAAACATTCAACCAGAACAGAATGAAGAAACAAGAATTCAAAAAAATGAGGAGAGGCTTAGGAACCTCCAGGACAACTTTAAATGTTCCAACATCTGAATCATAGGGGTGCCAGAAGGAGAAGAGGAAGAGCAAGAAACTGAAAACCTATTTGAAAAAATAATAAGGGAGAACTTCCTGAATCTGGTAAAGAAAATAGACTTCCAGAAAGTCCAGGAGGCTCAGAGAGTCCCAAACAAGTTGGACCCAAGGAAGCATACACCAAGGCACATCACAATTACATTAGCCAAGATTAAAGATAAGGAGAGAATCTTAAAAGCAGCAAGAGAAAAGGAGACAGTTACCTACAAAGGAGTTTCCATAAGACTGTCAGCTGATTTCTCAAAAGAAACCTTGCAGGCAAGAAGGGGCTGGAAAGAAGTATTTCAAGTCATGAAAGGCAAGGACCTACATCCAAGATGACTTTGTCCAGAAAAGCTATCATTTAGAATGGAAGGGCAGATAAAGTGCTTCCCAGACAAAGTCAAGTTAAAGGAGTTCATCATCACCAAGCCCTTATTATATGAAATGTTAAAGGGACTTATCTAAGAAAAAGAAGATGATAAAAATATGAACAGTAAAATGACAACAAACTCACAACTATCAACATCTGAACCTAAAAAAAAAACAAAGCAAACTAAGCAAATAGAATCACAGAAATGGAGATCTCATGGAGGGTTATCAGTAGGGAGGGGGAAGGGATGGGGGAGAATGGGGCAAAATGTACAGGGAATAATAAGCATAAAGGCTAGGTAGAAAATAGACAGGGGGAGGTTAAGAATAGTATAGGAAATGTAGAAGCCAAAGACCTTATATGTATGACCCATGGACATGAACTAAGAGGGGGAGAGGAATCCAGGTGGGAGGTGGGCTACAGGGCAGAGGACAATACAGGGGGGGAAATGGGACAACTGTAATAGTATAATCAATAAAGTATATTTAAAAGAAAGAAAAGAAATCTGCATTTTCAAAATAAGCATTATAGCAGAGCCAACAGTACCTTGTTATTCTATTTAAGTAAAGTTCAAACACAGGCAAAATTAATCCATGACGTTAGATAATGGGATGCCAGTTACCCTAGAGGGGGTTGTCACTAGAAGGGATGACAAGGAGAAACTTCTAGATTGTTGGGTAGTGGTTAAACAGGTATGTTCAGTTTGTGGAAATTCATCATGCTGCACACTTAACATCTGAGCACTTTAATTTATATGTTTTATATATATATATTTCAAATTTTATATTTATATATATTTCAAATATATATATATATTTCAGGTACAGTTATCCTTTTTCCCCACTGCTCACCCCTACCTTGTCCCCCACTCCCACAGTCAATCCCCCACCATTGTCTGCACCCGTGGGTCCTCTGTTCATGCTCCTGTGCTTGCCTCTTCTCCTTTGTTCCCTGGTTGTCCCACCGACTGCCTCTGGTCACTGTCAGTTTGTTCTTTATTTCCCAGTCTGTGGTTCTATTTTGCTCATTTGTTTGTTTTGTTGATTAGGGTCCACTTAAAGGTGAGATCATATGGTATTTGTCTTTCACCACCTGGCTTATTTCACTTAGCACAATGCTCTCTGGTTCCATCCATGTTGTCAAAGGGTCAGAGCTCCTTCTTCGTTTCTGCTGCATAGTATTCCATCATGTTAATGTTCCATGGTTTTTTGATCCACTTATTTGCTGATGGGCACTTAGGCTGTTTCCAGCACATGGCTATTGTAAATTGCACTGTTATGAACATTGGGGTGCATAGGTTCTTTTGAATTGATGATTCAGGATTATTAGGGTATCGTCCCAGCAGTGGTATTGCTGGATCGAAAGGCAGTTCTATTTCCAGTTTTTTGAGGAAATTCCACACTCTTTTCCACAGTGGCTACAGCAGTCTGCATTCCCACCAACAGTGTCCTAGGGTTCCCTTTTCTCCACAATGTTGCTGCACTTGTTGTTTGTTGATTTATTAATGATGGTCATTCTAACTGGTGTGAGGTGGTATCTCATTATGGTTTTAATTTGCTTCTCTCTAATGATTAGTGATGCTGAGCATGCTTTCACATGTTTCTGGGTATAGGGAACCACTTTGTGTGGCATAGAAATGTAGCTCAGCCTTCACATGGAAAACCAGTGGGGAGTGAGTGGCATGGAGGACCACACCCATGGAGAGGTTTTCCCATGGGGAGTCAGGCCTGCATTGTACCTAGGCTGCTATGAGGCTTGCTTTTGCTAAAACTCCCTCACCCTGAATTGAGGCAGCAAGGGCTTGCTGCAACTTCCTAAAATCTGAGCTAAACCTCCCAAGTATGGAGTGTGACCAGTTCAACCACTTTCCCCCCTGATCTGTAACATCCTTCTCTTTGAAGTAATTAGCAGCATTCTTTCCTTTGTTATCCATAAAAGGCAGTCCCCTGCAGTGAACCTGTGCATAGTAAATGAGGACTACCCTCCATGTAATGTACCCAGAGAAGCAATAAAAGCCTGTCCAGGCAGGGACTGGGGGCCTCTGGCACTCTCTCTCTCAGAGAGTGGCCTTGCCGTCCCTTTTTCTCCACAGGACTTCTGTAGTCCATGTGTATTTGTTCTCTAGCAGCCACAACATACACGGATCCTGCTGGCCTGGATCCGCCACATCTGGGCCCTCTGTATGTCCTCCTTGGGGAAGTGTCTGTTCAGGTCCTTTGCCTATTTTTTAATTGGATTATCTTCCTGGTGTAGAGTTAGGTGAATTCTTTATATATTTTGGAGATCAAACCCTTGTCCAAGGTAATCATTGGCAAACATGTTTTTCCATATGCTTGGTTCCCTTTCCATTTTGTTGATGTTTTCTTTAGCCATGCAGAAGAGTTTTAGTTTGATGTAGTCCCATTCATTTATTCTTTCTTTTATATCCCTTGCCCTAGGGGACATATCAGTGAAAACATTGCTGCATGGGATACCTGAAATTTTTCTGCCTATATTTTCCTCTAGGACTTTTATGGTGTCACAACTTTATATGTTATATTTTAAATAAAATCTACCTCTTTAAGGAAGGCTTCCTTAAATGTTGAGATTTTCCTGCCCAGCTAGATGGACATTTAGTTCCTTCCCAAACACATACACTAATCACTGATACTCATGTCATAAACATTCATGTAGCTCTTTTCACGCAGTGTTCAGTAATTTATCATTCACACCCTAAAGAATAATGAAGTCAGATTCCTAAATTATCAATTCCAGACAGATAATTAGCAGAAACCTAAGGATTTTCTTAGCAAAGTGATGCAGTAGAATGGCACTGAAGAGGGAACTACATGGCATGGTTTCAAGTCTCAGCTCCATCATTTTGCAAGTTATCTAATTAAGTTCTAGCTTCCTCACTCACTAGATAAGAATGATACTTCCTTCCAACATACAACACATGATTGCAATGCCAATGACACTGCTTTGAAAAATGTAAAAAGGAAATGTATGTATAAGATGCTATTACAGCATTTCCTCTCTCCTGTCCAACTGAAATGTAATTTAAGCCCTGTCTTTCCTTGTAGCTAGAGATCAATGATGTCTTGGATACCAAGATCCCAAATAACAAGGGTGGCTGGAATTAGCCTAGAGATTTTGTTGTTGTTTTAATACAGTGCCATGTGTAACTGGGGGTTTCACAAAGGCCTTTGGATGGTGATGGAGATGAGGGATTTGGTATTCTGATGGATTTATGTCTTCATGTAGAAGATATGTACCATCTTGAGGCATGTGCACATCCAGAGGGATTTTGGAACATCCTACTCACCTTACTGGAGTCAGTACTCAGTTACTGTGTTCACAGAAGGGTTGTCACTACAGCTTACCTCACCCCAACCCCACGCCTCCGGCCCCAGTCATCCTCTTCCTAAGGCTCCTCCATCTTGTCTCCTAAAATTCAAGTTTGTTTTTCCTATTGAATCAAGCAACCTGAAGATGGTGCAAAAATCTGACATCTAAGAATATGCCTCTAAATCCAGATGCTGATTATTTGGATGTGTTACAGTCCAGGTTATCTAAATCCCTGGCTGTGTGAAAGTTGCCTGGGGCCGTTGGGCCCTTGTCTTCCTCAAGAATGTCGAAGTACAGTATAGAGCCTTCCCACCAAACTCGGCGGCAGAGGCTCACACCCAGAATGATGCTTGCTCCTTCTCAGCCATAAAGCAACTCTTCCGGGATTGAAGTGATGGGCACCAGAAGGGCACTAGAAGGGAAACCAGAGGCTTCTTATATGTTAACTGACATTGGCATTAACAGATCAATTATTGTAGAGCATCTCAAAGGTGGTACAAGGATCACTTCAGTCAGAACCACTAGGAGTGTTCATCCTAGAGCTAATGAGTGCTATCCTAGAGCTACCGAGTCGGAATCTCTTACAGGTGGGAGCTTAGGATCATGCATTTCCGGTGATTCTAATGGGCAATAAAGTTAGGAAATAACTGTACCTGAAATTGGGCAGGAGAAGAGCTGACATCATGCTGATTAATGATGACACAATGGGAAGCACTCTCATTAAGAAAGCTCTGTCAGACCAGGTCACCCTTGGAATCACTCAACACTCCATTACTAATGAGAAATGCAGCTACCAGGCATCAAACCTGCACTGAGCCAGACAGGAGGCAGGAGAAAATGTCATACATATTTAACATTGAGCTGTCACAGCAAATAAATGAAATCAGAAATTCTCCCACACACCACTCTGAAGACTCATCAGAGGTGAGATGTGATCCAGGTCTTCAGCACGCCCCTGGCTATGAATCAAAATCCCCACTCTTTCCAAATCTATGCATCCATCTGTTTACTGGATGGACTGTGAAGACTGCTTCCTCTGGAGAGTGTGAAAAAGTCACCTTATACTGGGCAGTTGCAAAGCATGAAGGCACAGAAATGCAAAATTAGCATGATAAAAGGCAGGGATGAGCATGGTTCCTTGACTTTAGCAGATGACCAGTGAATAGTTTTTGGGTTTATGGAGTGAGGAAGGAAGGAAAAAATGGGATGGGATGAGATGGGAGTATGGAAGGGGTAAACTGATAGAAGAAAGGGCAGATAAATAGATGGATGCATGGACAGATGGATTGAGGAACATATAGAATAATCATACCAGACCAGTGATCTTTTAGCCCCAAACTAATTTTTAACAGACTTATTGAGATATAATTAAACACCATCATACAATCAATTTTAAAATATTTTATCATACCCCCCAAAAGAAACCCTATACTCAATAGCCATTCCCCTCTAAACTCCCACCCCTTTTAGTCCTATGCAACCACTAATATACTTTTTGTCTCCATAGATTTGCCTACTCTGGACAGTTCATAGAAATGGAATCATACAATATGTGGCTTCTTTCACTTACAATAATATTGTTAAGGTTCATCTATGTCATAGCATGTATAAGTTCTTCATTCCTTTTTATTACTGAATAATGTTCCATTGTATAAATAGACCACACCTTACTTATCTAGTCACCAACTGATGACATATGGGCTGTTCTCACTTTTTTCACCATTACGAATGATGCTGCTATGAGCATTTGTGTACTAGTTCTTTGTACCCAGGGATGGAATTGCTCGGTCATATGGTAATTCTACGGTAGCATAATTTTTTGAAGAACTGCCTGACCACATTCCAAGGTATCTGTTTTCTATTTTAGTTTTCCACAGACAGTGTAGGAGGGTACAAATTTTCTACACCCTCACCAACATTTGCTTTCCATTTTGAGTTTGTTTGTTATTGTAGTAATATTAGTGTTTGTAAACTGGTATCTCAATGTGGCTTTGATTTGCATCTTCTGGATGGTGAATGATGAATGCTGAATATCTTTTTCATGTGCTTATTGGTCATTTGTATATCTTCTTTGGGTCCTGAATTTGGTCTATTCAGGTCTTTTTCCCATTTTAAATTGAGTTGTGTATCATTTTATTATTGAGTTGTAATAATTCTTTACCTATTTTAGATACAAATTCCTTATCTAATACATTGTTTGCAAAATTTTCTCCCATTCTAGTTACATTTTCACTTTCCTGATGACATCCTCTGAATCACAAAAAAAAAAATCAATGTTGATAATGTCAAATTGATCTATTTTATCCTTTTGTTGCTTGAGTTTTTGGTGTCATATACAAGAAACACTTGGGTAACCCAGGTAATAAAGATTTACTCCTATACTTTAGGTCTTCGATGCATTTTAAGTTCATTTTTGTGTATGGTGTGAGATAGGTGTCCAAATTCATTTATTTGAATGTAGACATCCACCAAACTATTTCTGATTAAAAAAAAAGGGGGGGCCATGTGGGTGGGATAATGTTAATGTAATATTACTGATAATAAGCTACCCTTAGTAAGGGCTTACCATGTATCAGGGACTATGCAAGGTTTTATATACATTACTTTATTTCATTTCCATAGTCATTTATGAAGTAGACATTTTTCTCAATTTAGAGGGGGAAGCTAAGTGTTAGACAGGCTGGTGCCTTGTCCATGGTCCTGTAGCTAGTGAATGACTTGAGAGTCTTTTCCTGCCAGTCTACACTGCCAGTGAGCCACAGCTCTCAGAAATAAGGGAGTTCCTTAGATGCACCTATCTTCTCTTAGCAATCCAATACAGATTTACTAACCAATAATTTACCTGATGTCTTCTACTTGTATTCGAACCATTTTATCATTTCTTGGATGTTGCAAATGCTATGAGTCAAACAAATGCTATGTTTGACTCAAAGAAAAATCAGGATTTCTTCAGAATCTAAGAAAAACTTCTGTTTTTGGCAATAGCAGAGAAGTTATTTTGGTCAATTCTCAAAAAAAAACTAAAGTTGCTAGATAAATATTTTTAACTTTTTTCAAAAAGCTGGCAATGTTCTGGTATGACAGAGTAAGGAATTATTGGGCCCAAATATAAGAGAAAATGAGAACCAAGGGAGACAAGGAAAGTTCTCTACAATGGTTTTGTTATGAAAACATTTGTCCAACCTGTACTACAATATTTGGGGTAAGATAATAGGAATAAAACCCCACGGCCTGCTAAAAGCAGTGAGTCTAACAGGTGACCCACCAAACCACAGTAAGTTGGGGCCTAGAAAGGAATCAAATCTCCTTCAGGTAAGTGTGCATCAGAAGCAAACCCAGCCACCCTCTTCCAAAGCAAAGGGAGAGGGAAGTGAATCACTCCCTAAGAGGATATAATGTGGGCCAGCCCTGGGTATGTCAGTTACAAGCACAAATGTTGTCTGGAGGACGGTACCTTCATACTAGACCTCAGGAAAACCCTGCCTAGAATCAGGTAAGACAGCCAGCAGCACACAGTCAAAGGTAACCGAGTGTGGAAGGGAGGAGGCACTATGGGTAAGACCCAGCATTAAAAAAAGGCAACAAATGCAGTAAACACAGATTTAAGACATTGAAAGTATCACACATAGATTATACAGCAACTACAGTTGCTATATTTAAGGAAAAAAAGACAAATCTGAAGATATCTTTCAAATATAAAGAGAACAAGAAGCTACAAAATATACCCTCTCTCCAGAGTGAATCTGACCCTGGAAAAAGTACTCATTCAGGCAGTTTATGGAGCAAGTTGCTCATCTCCACAAAGACCCCCTTCCATCTTGGCATTGTCCTTGGCATTTGCGTCTCCCCTTGGGTTGCAGAGGTATAGGTCAGGAAACAGAGGAGAAATCTATAGTGACCATTCTTTCTCCAAAATTCAGAAATCGATCTATGTGAGCTACAAAACCAGCAGATAGACCTCCAGTACTTTTGCTCTGTCTCAGGTACAAAAACCACTAAACTGTACCAATTATGCGTGCTTGGATGGTTCCCAAACTCTCCCCGGGAGAATCCTGAAGATTTCTTGTTCCATCTTCACCTGACATTGTGTTCCCTCTTGTGGCCTCCTGACCAGCCTCCCCGCCCCCAGCACTGCTCCCTGCAAATCAGCCTCCATGTTACCACAGCAACCTTCCAAAGAGAGGATCGTGTCACTCTTGCAAAAATCTTTCTGTGACCCTCTTCCCCCCAGCCTATTAAAGATGACGTCCACACTCCGTAACATGGCATGTGTGGCCTTCCTCATCGTGTCTTCAGGCTACCTTTCTGGTGGCCTCTGGTGCCTGTTCACCACAGCACACCTCACATCACTCCTGCTCTGGTCCTGAGACGCTGTCTCCTGAAGGTGCCATGTAAGCCTATAGCCTTGGTGTATGCTGCACCCACCCCCCATGTCCGCTACTTCCTCATCCTTCACACCTGGCTCTGACCTCACCTCCTCCAGGATGACTTTCTCACCCAGGAGATAAACTTAACCATTCACTTCCCATTTTTTTCTAAACAAACTTTTAATTTCGGAATGATTTCATATTTACAGAAAAGTTACAAAGATCATGCAGAGAGTTCCTTTATACCCCCTCACCCAGCTTCTCCAAATAGCACATTTGTCAAAATGAAGAAACCAACATTGGTCCATTGCTATTAACTAAACTCCCTACTTTATTCTGATTTTCACCAGTTTTTCCAGTAATGTCCTTGTGCTGTCCCGGATTCCAGCCCAGCATTCCACAGTGTATACTGTAGCTCTTTTTTTTACCACTCACTTCTCTGTCCTCAAAGCGCTTTGTCTTCAGAGCCCCGCAGCACACTGTACCAACGTGTGACTGCAGCTGTGCCGCCAGCACCCGGCGTGATGCCCAGCGGAGATACCGAGAGGCCTTCTTCAAGCAGTGTTGCCTGTGAAGAAAGAGCTTTGCCTCACGCAGACTCACCTGAGCACTGTGCCTCTTTTCCCTGAATCGGATAGACTGGGATGCTTCCCAGATTTCTTATTTCCTTATGTACTTGTGTTTCTTTCAGTAAAATCCTCACTGATGATAGCAATTTTTAACAGCAATCTAAAAGGTATGACCCAACCCTCCAGCAATTTTGTCAGAGCAGCCACAAAAAGGAATGAGAAAAGTAATCAAGAGGCATGCTTCAAATAGGGGAAAATTGAGTGATAGGTTACTATGGACACAAACAGAATGTTAAAGCAGGACCAGAAACAATTTCATGTTAAAACATATCTAGTTTCTTCTAGTTTAGGTTAAAAAAATAAATAAACAATGACTTTCTGAGAAAAGGTTCCCAAGACAAGCTGTGCCACCACAGTTTGGCTATGTGTCATTTGAAAGTCAGCAAACAACAGCACCCATTCTGTTGTCCAGCACCTTTCAGATTTCGTGATTGACAACCCTCAGAATGCAAATGGTCCACTCTCGCATATTACAACAAACATGCTCGCCTAGGGGACTCAACCAGGAACCAAAGCAAAAGAGAGTGGTCCCCTGCACCCAACGTGTAAACACACACCTGGGAAAGGGGAAACCAGGTGCATCAAGCAAAAACCCACGTTCCTGGGTCAGAAACCGGGCGGCGTGGCCTCACCCAAGCAAACCGGAGACATCTCTTTAATGCTTTCCGGCACAGAGTTCTATCCCTGGCTCAGTTCTTATCTGTGTTCTTCTCTCCCCAAAAGACAGGTTATAGCTGCAGGTAACTCCCTGAGGTACACACCCTGGCCTCTGGAAGAGTTCTAACAGCAAAGGAACACAATCATCTTTTAAAAAAGAAATAACAGATGTCCCCTTTTATTTTACTGATAGCAAGTGTGTCTTCTCAGTTTTTTCCCCCAAGGTCACATGAAAATGCCACCAGAAAAACAAGGAGAGGTCCTGAGATGTGCAGCCTAGGGACCTAAACAGGGCTAAAATTAGCAGCTGCCTCCTCTGGGCAAGAGCTGGCAGCAGCTGGAGTGCAACCCTCCCCAGGGAAGGGAGGAGGCACTGCGAGCACGCTGCTCAGCTGGCTCTGAGGGCAAGCTTCTGGCCTTGGGCATAAGATGCTGAGTGGCTCCCAAGTTCAGGATCAGCCCCACCTGCCTCCTCAGAAAGCTACAGTCCACCAGCCTGACATGGGTGACGTACTCTTCCAGACCAGCTGTTTCTATCTGCTGCTTTCTGTATAACCAATGTCATAGTTTGGAGAAGGACACAGCAGAAGATGGATATCAAGGTGGGTGGTAGCTGGAAGTTAGAACATCCACCAATTAGTGCATCTGTGCACAGCCACTGTGGGTTCCTGCTTCTGCTCGCCCATCATCACTGTCCATGTCACCACACTTTACACTGATGTGGATCACCTGGGAAAGACAAGGCCCCCCAGCAACCAGGTCAGCTTTCCTTGCTCGTCACTGGGCCCTCACCAGGCCTCTGGCTCAGAATAGCCTGCTTTAGATGAGTATGTTCACCCTGTGACACTGTCGTGGCCGGTGTGACTGTTCCTACCCTTGTTTCACACTGTTGGGATGCCTGTCCAATGGCCTGTGCCCAGAGAGCAAAGTCTGGCTGAGGTGTGCACCTCAGCACTCGAACAGGGTGCTGAACTGGACTCCTGTCTGAACTATGCTTCTTATGGAGGAAAAGGAGTCACCGCCAGCCCACCTCATGCTTTGTCCCACCCCCCGCCTGCCCACCCCACGACCTGTATGAGTTTCCTAGGCCTGTCACAATGAAGTTCTACAAAGTGACTAGCTTTAAACAGCATGAACATACTGTCTCACTGCTCTGGAAGCTGGAGTCACAGTGTTGGCGGGGCCACGCTCCCCGTGAGGTGTCTACAGGGGGGTCCTCCCTTGCTGCTACCAGATTCTGGTGGCCCTGGGCCTTCTGTGGTGGCCTCACTCTAACTTCTGTGACCTTCTCCCCGTGGCTTCACAGCTTCCCTCCACTCACATCCAACTCTTGCACAAGTTTTCTTTTTCACAAGGACACCAGTCACTGGGATTAGAGCACACACCCTGACGGCTCACTTCAACTCAGGGATGTCAGACTCATGTTCACCAGGGGCTACATCAGCCTCGCAGTTGCCTTTGAAGGACTGAAATAATTTTAGGACTGTATAAATGGAACTACTCCTTAATCGTTAAGGAGCTGAAATTACAATTGAGTTAAGTTAACTTGATTCCCTCTACATAAACACCCTATTTCCAAATAAGGTCACATTTTGAGATAATGGTGTTAGATCATCAATGTATTTTCGGGGCAGACAATTCAATCCATAATTCCCCGCCTTGGCCATACTCTCTCTTAGTAGGTTCTCCTTGCAAAGAATACCCTGCAGCAGCAGGTAAGGTGAGCAGAGTGGCAGCTGGAAGGTTGCAAGAAGCACAAGTCAGTGCGGAGGGGAAAACGGTCTGGGTGAGGCCCCAGCGCCTGTGGACACAGAGCTCTGACCCGTGGACAATCCTGTGGGGCACGAACCACGTGCTGACAAAACAGGATTTGTTTCATTCTGTATTTCAAGATGACAAAAAGTTTTAATCTGTGGTTTTTAATCTCATTTACTAAATATTCACTGAAATGCTTGATGGCTTTGATTACAGTCTAGAGAGGTGACTGCAGTGGTGGGTAAAATTCCCGAGGCAAGGACTAGTTAGTTCCCCTGGGTTCTGCTCTCTGATCTTTACTACAAAGAAAAGGGCCACAACCAGCCCATGCTGTGGTCTTCCACTGAGTTCCCAGCACTGAGCCGGGTGTTACATTGTAATCATAGGCCTTCCGGTCTCTCTCCTGAGACTGTTTTGTTTCTCCTGTTCAGCTAGCATGCCCAGACAAAATGATCACCTCCCCTGAGGGACCAGGGTTAGGAGCACAGTAATACAACGTCTGCATGGGTCTAAAAGTGGGAAATCCAGCACCCTGGGTGTTTATTGATCTGTCTGGTGAGCAAGAGTCCTTTACCAAGGGAGCAGGCTCAGAATAAAAATAATCACAGGTGTACAGACTGGCCAGTGGCCAATCCGGCCAGCAGCCACAGTCTAGCCTGTCAGCCCCAGAACCTGGAAGGTCTGACTCCTGTCACCGCCCTAACCCCCTACTGATCAGTACCAGAAACAGAATGATAAGTCAGGTGCCTTAGACTTTGCCTCCGACAGTGACACCCAGGGAAGTTTTGCAGTGAAAACTGATTGCTTGTAATGATTTAGGCCTCGCAGGGCAGAGAGGGCAGAGAAGCATAATGTAAAGGATAAAGGATTTAGAGTCAAAAAGCTTGCAATCTCACCTGGATTCACTGCTTACTAGCTAAGTAATGCTCATTCTTTTAAGCCATTAAATTTTGGAGTGGTTTGTTATGCAGCAGTGGCTAGCTGACACATGCTAACCCCAACCACTGTCCAGGCCAGATCAACACTTCCTTTTGTTGAGGCTGTGATAGGAAATGAGGTGGGACACAAAGAACAGAGTGAGCCTCTTTCCCCTGTAGACCAGCAGTCTTCAAACGGGGTTACGCTCACCACAAGGCTTATAACAGGTCTTTCCACAGTACATAAACAACACGGGAAACTTCAGAAGAACTGACGTCCAGGTCCTCAACTTTCATATATGCACATATATCCTCCTCTAACAATTTATCTGTCTAAGGTTAAGGTTCTTCTCTTCCCTCCTCCTCTCACAAACTATCCTGTATCCCATTTTATAAAGGAAAGTCAACCCTCTTCACCCTCTATAGGGGACTGTTCCGCACGGCGTGGGGAATGTAGCCCAGCCCCTGATTTGGAAAACCAGTGGGAGCGAGTTGGCACATAGGAACCGTGCTCAGGGATCAGTTTTCCCATGGGAAACCAGGCCTGCATTATACCTAGGCTGCTCTGAGGCTTGCTTTTGCTAAAACTTCCTCACCCTGAATTGAGGCAGCAAAAATTTACTGCATATCTTTAAAGTAACTTCCTAAAATCTGTGCTAAACCTCCCAAGTATGGAGTGTGACCAGTTCAACCACTTTCCCCTTGATCTGTAACATCCTTCTCTTTGAAGTAATTAGCAATATTCTTTCCTTTGTTATCTGTAAAAGGTAATCACCTGCAGTGAACCTGTGCATAGTAAATGAGGACCATCCTCAATGTAATGTACCCAGAAAAGCAATAAAAGCCTGTCCAGGCAGGCGTCTGGGCCTCCCTCTCACTCAGAGAGTGGCCACGCCATCCCTTTTTCTCCATAGGACATCTGTAGTCCGTGTAAATTTGTTCATTGCAGCCACAACACATGGACCCCAAGGGCCGGAGTCTACCTCAACCATCCTTATCTTACCTCAGGATGAAAACCCTCAAGGGACCTGGCATAACACTTTGAGAAACTGCTTGACTATCTACAAAAGCTGAAGGTATGTATACCTTGTGGTGCCTCAGTCCCTCCAGGCATATACCAAATAAAAATGCACATGCAGCTTCACCACAGGACACACATGTGACCACTCATAGGAGCCATTAGCTAGTATGTTCACCAACAATAGAATGGATAAATTGTGGCATGTTCACACAATGGAATACTTTACAGTAATAAGCAGGAAAAATCTATAATCATAATAATATATGGATGAATCTCTCAACAAAATATTGAGAGAAACGACACAAAAGAATACATGCCTTATGATTACATATGTGTATATATATGCATATAAAAAACAAGCTCCCCACAAAAACATATGCAGGTGGAAGTCAGAACAGCCACTACCCTTACGGGCACCTGTAGGCGGTAGGGGTCGCGAGAAGGGGCTCTCATGTGGTTACACATGTGCGTTCACTGAAAAAAATCTTATGATAGATGTGCTCTTTTCTAGGCTAGATTGTATTCTAAGAAAAAGCCTGACAAACAGGGGACAAAATAAAGGGACAATTAGATAATCCTTTAGTCAAATAACCATAAATTCCTAATCCATTCAGCTCAAGAGGAATGAATTTCCAATAAAACTTTACTTGTTTGTGTTAATAATTAGTTATTGAATGGCATCAACCTTGTTTTTGAGTTATATGCTACTAATAATCGTAATGATAACTCAATCCAGGAGAAAACTGTTTATAGTTCTAGCCCTATAGTGATAGAAAAACAAACAAAAACCAATAACGCCACAGAGAAGTATAACTGATACAGGAAAAAACTTTCTGGTAAGACAAAATTCTACAGGGGAGATGAAACAGAAATATGTGATCAAGGAAATATTACTATCAAAGAAGATCTTGCTCATGTATATTTTTGAAAGGATAATGGTATGTGTATATCAAATCACTAAATTATTTATAATTTACATTATTTAAAGGTGTCAGTTTTATTTTTAAATGTCAATATTTATAATATGACAAAATTAGATCTTTTATAATTATTTAAACTTAGAATAGAAAATTTTGATGCTACTTTAAAAAACATAACAGGGTACATAATTTGTCAAAGTTACTTCGTGGCACAGAAGCAAAAAAAAAAGTTATGCAAAAAATGATTCAGTACAAAAGAATCTCCCCAAATAGCCTTCACTTAAGAACCTGCCACAGTGGCATATATTCCACCTACATGAGCCAGAATGCTTTTGGTCACCAGTGAGAGAAACACAACCAAACTAGACTGTCAATAAGTGAAGGCTCTGAGATTCCCCCCCCCATGGAAGCAACAAATCAGCCTGTCAGCTTCATGGATGCTGGCAGAAGACACCAGACTCTTGGGTCAGAGACACTGGACTTTCTTACTCACAGCAGTAACAGAAGCCAGAGCATTTCTGCCCTAAATCCCACGAAGCAACGTGAAAGGGGCCAGATGATACCTGCACATGCGGTGGGTTATACTGCAGAAGACAAACCCCAGGGAAATGCAAATGTTTTATAATGGGCATCAACCTGCCTGACCTTGCCTCCAAATAGCCAGAGATATTTATTATACTAAAGGGTAAACAAATACCTTTTGTTTTGGAGGAAGACACCATCTCCAGCTTCCAAAGAGGTTTCCTATCCAAATATTCTTGCAAAGATATTTTGGAACAAAAGCAGTGACAGTCTTTGCTCAAAGGACATACAGAAACACAAGGGAGCCCTGGAAAATTGTCTCCCAACATAATTGAGGAGAAAAAAACACTTGTAACTAAAACGCATGGGAAATCTAGTGGGTCTCAAAATACTGTCTCAGAAACACAGCGCCCCACATGCAGCTCCACCCGGTGCTCTGACACACCTGCAACAGCAAAGGAAAGAGCTTCTCCTCCCTGGCAGTTCGACAACAGCTCTGGAATCTCATCGCATGAGCGGATGGACCATACGGGCCCCAGTCACAGGCGGGCCCTCTATCTCAGAGGCGAGGTGTGTCCCCCCCAGAATGGCACGGATGCAGAATGGGGCAGGAGACGTCTGCTCCCGGAGAATGGGGACACCTGCTGAGCACAGGAAACTGCAGCCTTCCCCATATACTCCCTACCCTCAAGACTGCAAATCCTACTTTTCTTCCGTGAAATTCAAGTATCATTTCTTTCTACAGGCAGAGTCTCATTTTAATAAGGCTAGTGGCATATCCAAACTGCTATTTCATAATCAAACCTCCTGAGACGGAGGTTATTAAAGTGGTGGCACAGAAGGGATATTCTGCGAAATAGCAATTGTTATCTGATTGTGCTGTGATCAGCTCAATAACGGCACCTCCAAAGACGGCCACGTCCTAATCCCTGGAATTGTGCACGTTAGCTTGCCTGGCAAAAGGGACCTCGCAGGTGTGAACGCATGAAGGATCGTGAGATGGGGAGATTATCCTGGGTTATCCAGGTGCACCTGATGTAATCACAAGGGTCCTTGCAGGCGTGACGCAGGGGAGTCAGAGAGCAGGGGCTGTGGCGGTAGGGGCAGAGGGACAGGGACAGAGATTTAAAGATGCCCTGCTGCTGGCTTTGAGGAGGAAGAAGGTGAGCCTTGAGCCCAGGGGTGGAGCTGGCCACTGGAAGCTGGAAAAGGCAAGGGGAGAGCCTCCCCTAGAGCCTCCAGATGGAACCGGTCTCGCCAGCACCTTGACTTTAGCTCAGCACTTTTTAAAATGTGCACCAGTGACTGGGTTTCAGGCTTCTGGCCTCCAGAAGAGTAAGAGACGAATCGCTGCTGCCTTGAGCCATTGAGTCTGTAACAGTATGTCGCAGCAGCCGCAGGAAAGGAGTACCACGGACACAAAGCACACAGCCAGCGCCCGTGCACTGGGAAACAGAAGCAAGCCCGGCCATGGGTCCTGCTGAGACACCTGCCAGTGATGATGCTTTCTAGATTGTCCCTTCTGTTACAAAAATGCTACTAAATTCCATATTAAACAGTCTTAATTTTGAACACCTTTTAAAAATGTTCAGTAGTGATTTGAGGAGACAGTCTGGTGAAAAGGGCATCTGATAAAACTTTCAGACCAGCGGGCGCTCCCCAGAATGCTCAGCTGGCGCGCACTGGCCTGGCTGGGCTGGCAGAAACTACAGTAAGAGTGGTCACGTAAATGAATAACATAAATTCCAAGACGTGCTCATTTCAGAAACCACGCATGTCCTCCATTTCCAAGGGCCTCCTGGTTTGGTACGGATGTGGGAATCCCTCTGCAGGTGTCATTTTGTATACTGAATACTTATCACGTGGTGAGCAGCTTTGTTACCGACATAATTAGAGAATAAAGGGGACTCAATTTTTAAAAATTATTTTGGCTTTATTTTAATTTTCATTACTGTATTTGTAATATACTTTAGCCTTGAGTTTTATTGAGATATAATTGATGCATAACACTGTATTAGTTTAACGTGTACCACATTGTGATTTAATTATACTTTTGAATAACACCTGTGTATATATGAATGGGGGCAGGTAAATGGGGGCCAATGAGAGGTAGAGACTTCAAATATTATGTGCTAATATTTCAGTAAAGATCAATATTTTATTTTTATTTGGTTAACTGTGTCTAAGCTATACCAGTCTTGATATTCTTTTTTTAAAGATTTTATTTATTTATTTTTAGAGAAAAGGGAAGGGAGGGAGAATGAGAGGGAAAGAAACATGAGTGTGTGGTTGCCTCCCATGGGTCCCCCACTAGGGGCCTGGCCCGAAACCCAGGCATGTGCTCTAACTGGGAATCGAACTGGCAACCCCGTGGTTCACAGGCCTGCACTCTACTGAGCTACACCAGCCAGGGCTTTACTTGATACTCTATTTAAAGATACTTTAAATGTTCCCATAGTCCATGAAACTCTTTTATAAGTGAAGTCACGAAACCTCCTAGTTAACAGGAAGAAGTCTCACACGGCCTCACTGAAAGGGCTCAGGTGCACGATGATCCCGGCCCCCTCCCAGATCCTTCAGGAACCCTCTCAGGCGTGGCATCACCCTGGCGCATGCTGGGCAAGCACTCCACACACCATTCCTCACGCCCTGTGCCTAGTGACTGGGCCTGAAATACTCTGGGGAAAACCAAGGCTTCTGAAAGTCATGAAATTCAGATTCCAAGAATGGCCATAAAGGGACCAATGTGTAACCATGGATCACTTATCCTGTACCAACATATCAGCTTCACCACCAGTACAGTGGGTGGGAAGTTCCTGCTCCCCAGGCTGTCCGAGAACCAGCAGAGGATCTAGTGAGGCAGATGCAGAATCAATCAGAGCCATGGAAACTGCATGTGAAGGTCAGGGCTCGTGAAGACAGTGAAACAAGAGAGCACAGGAAGGCCCCTGAGATGGTGACGTCTACCCTCCGTCTTCTCTCATCATCAGTCCCAAGCATTTAACCAGATGTGAGGGAGTGGGTTTCCATTTAACTGCAGCCTTCCAGGACTTCCAGCACAGCACCCCAGTTCAGCTTTAAATAAAATGCCTGTCCAGAGCCATTTGAGTCAGGAGAGGAATAAACTGCCTGGACAGGCTAGTAATTGGGGAGAAAACACTTTCTCCTTTCTTGGCTAGAAATAACAAATGAACAGGGTGTAAAGGTTCTGACCTGCATAAGAAAACTAAGAGTTCCTCTCATTGCGAGACGGAGGGGAAAGGACCCAAAATTCTTCTCACCTTGACACGGAGCCCCTTCAGGAGCTAAGTGTTGAGACGGAGTGTGCCAACTCAGATCAGGCAACAGGGGGAAAGCGTGCGTGTGTGTGATGAGAAGCCAGGCTGGAGAATGCCTGGTGCATCCATGTCTCTACCGAGCTCCCACCTCCTAGATGTGGAACCCAGTGAGACACCCAGGTCCCCTTTTTACAAAGCCCAGGCCTTCTGCTGACAGCAGTAAATGGATGTTTCCGAAGGAACATCACCCTGCACCCAAACAAGCATAAAGCTCTCAGCCCCCTCAAGGCCAGGTATATGTCCCATGTACACCCACCCCCACCGTCTCCCTTTTCTCCCCACTGCCCCAGGACACGAGCATCGCCAGGAAGCTAAGCACACAGTTGGTTTATGGAGGCTAGTCTTGCAGATTTGGATATAGAACACATTGATATTTTTGGGTACAGAGCAGTCATCAGCTGCTTGTTCAAAAATCAACTGAGACTTCATTGTCAAGGACTTATGGCAGATATGAGAAAGCTCCTTCCATCAACAAGTGCCTTTGAGAGCCAAAGAGTTATGTAAGAAGCAACCTGCATTTGCCTCTGCAGAGCATGACACAGCAGGCTCCCTCTAAAGCAGCCGGGGGGACCTGGTCACATCCTTCTCAGATCCCTGGACCCAGCCAGGCTCCTCCTACACACACACATGCATGCAAGCGTGCATGCACACACACACACGGGTGCCTGTGCCTGAACTCACACATCCACATTCCTTAAGCTGCTTCAGTCACAAAGGTTTAGAGATTTTTTAAAAGGCAAAGATACAGGTTGTTTTTTCTCAACTGTATTAATTGAACGATATACCTCCCACCTCTGCAGCAGAGATAACACTCGATAGAAATGCTTTGTGTGTGATGCAACCCAGAGAGCAGTGGTCCCGTCCCTGGCTGGCCCTGTCCACTCTTCTGGACAGCAGGGCCGTGTGCACAGCAGGAAGGGAGGGCTCTGGCTTTGTAGCCTCGTATCACCAACCCCATGGAGACCAGGAGAGATTTTTACATAAGCTACTGAAATAAGGTTTTCCGCTTAAAGCAAACAAATTCATGTCTAAATTCAGTGAACTGGAGGCAAGAGAGATACTGACCTTAACACAACTCCTCTTGGCATATCAAGAGCTACTTCTTAAGGCATCAGCAATGCTGGGAAAGGACTCTCTGAAAATTAGTAAGGCTGTCTCTTCCATCTCCCCACTGAGCTCTGTCTTCTGGACACCTGTCTGTCTCCTTCCCTTGCCTCCAGGACCCACTGAGGTGAGATTGTCACCGCAGCAGGTCCAGCCCATTGAGGCACAGAGGGACAATGGTGGCTACCCCCAAGGAAGGGTCACCTTTTATTAAACCTGGAGATCTAGACACTGAGCCGAAATGCTCTCCATCCCCTGCAGACAGGCCCCCTCCCTCACCCCACCACACCTGCTCATGTGGTGTGGCCAAGGGCGGAGACCAGAGACCACCAGCCTGCCCAGATGCTGGCTTGCTCAGCAGTTCAGGTCAACAATCCCTTATCTGAAACCTGTGGGGCCAGAGGAGTTTCAGGATTCAGGTTTTGTTTTAGATTTTAGAAAATGAATATGACACCCCAGCAGAGTCTGAGGAAGCATCCAATGAACGAACTCATTAATACATTTTTGAATCAAAATATGAATATTCATACTAATCTTCTGGTTATGAAAAAAACCCCAGACTCCTCAAGGGTGGGGGACTTGGCACCGTCTGGTTTACTTTCTTCCAGAAGGTACATAAATGCAATCACTCAGGGACAAAGACAAAGACCAGGCAAATGGGACAACTGCCAACCCTAGTCCGCATGCCCTGACTCAGAAGCCATAGGGCAGACCATCAGAGACAGCACCAAGCTGATCTGCAGAATCTCTGACACAGAAAATGCCAAGTGGAGCTCCCGTGGCTCAGAACCCAGACAGAAATAATTCATAGAGCTCACCACACTCAGAGGATCAGTCCCTGGGACACCAGCACCTGAAGAATCAGGCACCCGGCAGCAAGGAGGACACAACATAGATCCGGCTGTAGACCCGAGTGGGACCCACACTGCGGTGGCAGAGCCCTGAGCCCATGTAACTGATGTCAGCGCCACGGGGTACAGGGCAAATGGCAGTGAGCTTCCAGCTTGAGAAGCAGAAAGGACCTTATACTGCTGGTGTCCTTCTCTCTGCCCTTGAAATGCCAGCCCCACAGGCTCCACCTCCCAGCCCGCTCTCTTCTCACCCCATGCACACTCCCCATCTACTTGTGTCCACTCCCATGGCCGTGCCTGCCACCTTTATGCCCTCGACTCTCACACCTCAGTCATTTCTCCTGCCCTCTTCCCCACTCCAACTTATATTTTCAACTGCCTCTGGGGCACCTCCAGCTGGTTGCCTCAGGTACCTTTTCCCGCTGTGCCAGGCCACTAATACCTGTGTTCTTTCCCACTTCCCCTGACCCTGCACATAGCTGGGTCACGTGACTGCGTCTGGCCAATGGAATGTGAGTGGAAATGCTGCGTGTCACCCTGTGGGGTATTTAGTTCCTGTTTACCACCCCCAGTCTCTTCCCTCCATGATGCCCGGACAAGGCGGTGGGTAGTCAAGAGGGAAACCTCGTAGGCCCAGAGTCACTGCTTAGAAAAAGCCACTGTGATGCATTGAATTGCGAGAAGAAAAAACTTCTATGGGAAAAAATTACTGCGAATTTGGAATTATCTGACATAGCAGTGAGTGGTAAATAACCCATATACCTACCTGCCTTCTCCACCTGGCAAGTTCCTACTTAGTGTGCTCGAAACTCCAACTCAAATGCCACCTCACCTCCTTCGGGAAGTCCAACTTGAGGGAAGGTCGGCCACTCCATCCTGGGACCTCTGGCCACTTACTCCAGAGTTTGGCACAGCAATTACCTGACCCTATCGACACGCTTCTGTTTGGGTCCCACATTGGCATGTGCTTCTTATCCTGCCCCCGTCCTCTCAGTGCCTTTCAAATCGCAAACACCCCACCTGTTTGGTTCACCAAAGCACAAAGCAGAGCCTTCGAGCTCACGTGACCAGCAAACCGCGGGTCCGCCTGCTCCCCTGAGCCACAGCGTTCTCGGTGTCATGCTGGGTGCTATGGATGGCAGGAGGCAGGACAAGTAAGACACTCTCACCCACCTCCAGGAGCATTTTTTATCTTTAGATGCTCTGCACCCCATTATCTCTCATCTTTATTAAAGCACAGCCTCCACCTAAAAAGTACAGTCTTTGCAGGAACTACCAGAAAGCAAGATCAAAGAGGGGTATTGCAGTGAGGAGATGAAAGCAGAATGGGGTGTGCTCTTGGGCCCTAGGAGCCTGACTCAGCCAAGCCTGCCACCATGTGGACATGACAGCCTAGTCCTGCAGCGTCACGTCACCACTGCTTGGCAAAGCTTCCCAAACCCCCACTGGCCAGGGAAACAGAGCACAGGCAACTGGCTAACGTAGTGTGTGCTGTGAGTGCTTCCCTTTCTCCCAGTTCTCTGAAGGACATGATGCAACTCTTAGTGTAGCCCCAGGGAAATGGTGACCTTAAATAAATGATGATTGATAATTACTGCAACGTTTTCACAATCATTCCCATGAACTAGCACTTTACCTGCTTCGGGTGTGGTTTTGCTGTGGATGTTGGGATAGCCACTTAGTGTACATTAAATGTGCAGTCAGCTGGCTGCGCTGGTATCCCAGTGCTCAAACCAAATCATCCCCTGCAAAGAGCCATGGCAAACCCTAGTGACACGCCCACCACTTCGGCAGAGCACAGTGGGGCTTCTGCGACATAATCCTCGCAGGACTTTCAGAGCAGTAAATGGAACAAGGTTAGGCTCTGCAGTGTACTGAAGGCTGGGATCTACAGACAGGCAGTAAGATTGGAAACAAATGAAAAAAGTGGAAGGGTAACTTAGCCGAATGGAATGGCAGAGTTTGGGAGAGCTGGTACAGTAAGAACATTTTGATGTTAAGTATTACATGTTGCAAATAAGACGTATATCACAACTCAGGGAACTGTTCCTGGCTGGCATTTCTGTAGGTCACATACCATAAACAGAACAATGAAGGCCCGCCTGCTGCCTACCCAAGTTACCAAGTGCATCCGTGGAAAACAAGAAGCTGGCTGAAAACAGCATTGCCAAGCAACTGACCTTGTATGAAGATCCTGTTCCAGTAGATTTTCCCCACTTGGCTGCCCCCAAGAAACACCAGGTTGGACAGGATCAGCATAGAGGTGGAACAGGAGGCGAGAGCTGCGTGGAATCGCCGACGAGCCCGTGGGGAGAGGAACTGCACCTGTGGGCCAAAGGCAAGAGTGCGTCTCATCACACAGGTGGAAAAGTGAGGCTGGGACGTCACCCAGCCCTTGACCGTCATTGGCCCAGGATGCCTCCCCCACAGCCCGAACTTCTATTTGAATTAAAATTGTTTTTTAAATAGGTATCAACACTTCTACTCCACAACAGGCTCATTTTGGTCTAAGGAAAGAAGCACCATACCCCCAAGTTGTTACTTCCTCTGACCACAATGGGCTTCCCTCGGTCACATGGAACACAAGGTCTGAAGCTGGCTAAGATTTAGCTGGAATGTCTCTATGTGTTTCCTGCATGCAAATCTACAGGTACAAGAACTGTTTAAATTGCTCTCCATGATAACAAGTACAACTCCATGTAACAAGGTCAAGATCCGGGCAAACTCCTGGGCCAGCTTACTTGACCCTGGAAGCCACCCCATAACTCAGGCCCACTGTTAGGAGGAATCCCATGAGGAGGGTGCAGGAGATGAGGACAAGCCGACTCCATTCCTGGAATCCGAGCTCAGGGTACACGCCCCCCTGAGAGCGAGCTTGCAACGGCGTCAGCAGATGAGGGCTCATCACAGCACCCGACATTCGTGGGAGCCGGGGAGACGTTTCCCAGCACTGATGGTAAAGAATTTTGCTCATCCGTCCAGCCGAGGTCTTCACTGCACTTCTTCCTCCCCTTTTAACAACTTCTTGAGGATTTCATGAAGTCAGTAAAGACTTTATTTCTCACCGTTGACTATTCTGGAGGCCCTCTCGAGCGAGGTCACAGTGCTGTGTCTGGAGTGTGAGCCCTGTGATGAAATCGCAGGGACTGTCCTTTGTGACTGTGTATTTAGAATGAGAACCAGGTACAGTGCAACAGCTAGACACACATGGCTTCTGACAAATGCCTCAGCCTAATCCAAAGACACAGGAAAAAGAGGAAGTAAAGGGTCCAGAGACAGCTCCTAAATATTCTTGAGAAACCTGCACATCTCTGGGGTGGTCACCTGCATCCTGATTTCAGCTGTGCTCCAATTACAACCAGAATTCTGAATTAGCCAGATTCGTGGCAGGCCAAAAGGACTAAGCTGGAGTTGATTCTCCAGAAGGTGGCTTATTTACTTCTGGGGACCCTGCTGTGGATCACCTGTGGCCACTGTGTGAGCCTTGGTCAGGGTCCTCTGAAAAATCACAAGAAGTGAATTCCTGACACGGCCCCTTTTCTCTCCTGCTAGTCCCAGCATCTGTTCTGTATGCGCGGACACAGCTGCTACCATATATCCCCCATCCATGGCTCTCTCCTCCAGCATCACCTTGGAGCACGGCTTCACTGCCACCAGATGTGAGTGTGGCCTTCTCATGCATAAGCTGTGCAGTGGGCACTGAGCTGTCTGCCTGGACAGGATTATTCTGGAAAGCTCTTCGGTGATGCTGACATGTCCTGTACCAGACAAGATGACCTCTAGTCTCTCTCCCTGCTCTAAGAGGCCACCAGGGGATGCTGTCAAACAAGATCAGATGATAGATAATGACTCAGATAAAACTGGTAATGAAAGTGGAATGGGGACAACTCCGTGCTCTTCACCTCTGAGAATAAGGAGACGTTCATCCACCAGTTTCTACATTTTAGAGCAGAGGAAGTTACCTTCTGGGCACTGCTGACTCAATTAGCAATAGCTAGGGAGGCAGGACAAGAGGAAGCAGGGAGACAGCAGGAAAAAGTCCCTAGTAATAAATCAAGAAAACATGAGTTGTCTTAATTGTCATAAATGTGTCCAGATGATTCTCTCTAGGTAGAGGGACATTGACAGCACGTTTGATTTCTATGGGACCCAATGAGCCAGACACTCTGTCACTCTGTTCTAACTCCATCAGTGTCCCCCAACCTGACATCCTGTTTGGGGAATTCCAAGACCCCATGTGATCTTTCTCTCATTAATGTCAGTTATAGAGGGTGCACATAGCTCAGCTAAGCCAAAGTGATTCTCCCTTTATGAAAAATAATTACAATGATTAAATAATCAATATTTAATTGAGAGATATTGAGAGAGGAGAACATTCTTTGCATTGGGTTGCTCAGCAGGGCTGCTGTGCCAGGTTACCTGGTACAGGGCTGAGGGTCAAGGGCAGAGCGAGGGAGGAGTTGAGGGGGAGCAATGCTGGAGGCACAGGGCTCCTCTCCAGCACCCGAGGCCCTGGTTCCTATAGTCCTCCATTAATCCTCTGATGACTCCAATATCTCTCACAACTACATCAGTCAATAAATTCCTTTTTCTGCTTAGGGGAAAAAAGTCAAAATCCTAGCAAATATGAAGGAGCATCATCTCAGAGACAGGAGGGATGACATCTAAAATCTGAAATAACTGACTACAATTCAATTTTTAGGGAGAGTTACTTTTTTAAAAAAATAAGTGAGAATGTTAAAGACAGAGGCTATTGGACTTAATACTCTAGAAAGACTTAAAAGTAGAAATCAAGATGTTCATAGGCAATTCTTGATTATTCACCAGGGGAAGTGGGTAGGAGACAAAACAGATGATTATAAAGAAAATCCAACCTATATGCCCATCAGTAAATGAATGGATCAAAAAACTATGGTACGTTTACAGAATGGAATACTACACAGCAGAAAGAAAGAAGGAGCTCCTACCCTTTGCAACAGCATGGATGGAACCAGAGAGCATTATGCTAAGTGAAATAAGCCAGGTGGTAAAAGACAAATACCATATGATCTCACCTTTAAGTGGAATCTAATCAACAAAACACTCAAGCAAGCAAAATATAACCAGGGGTATTAAAATAAAGAACAAACAGTAACCAGAAGGGAGGTAGGAGAGGATAATGGGGGGGAAGGGGGCAGGGTTTTCAGGAACAGCTATAAAGGACACATGGACAAAACCAAGGTGGGGGTTGGGAACAGGGGAGGGAGGTGGGAATGGCTGGGATCCCGGAGAGTGGTGGGGGGGAAATGCAGACAACTGTACTTGAACAAAAATTTGGAAAAAAAAAGAAAATCCAAAAACCCAATTTCAACTAAGAGCCCTGGCCTCTGAACTGACAAAACTGGCCCTGCCAATGAGCAGTGCATTTGGCAGAGCACTGCCTCCCTTCATTGAGAGTCGGCGGCAGAGCTGAACGATGGGCCACAGGCTGGAAAAGGACCGCCGGTCTGGGTGGTCCACAGGAGGGTGATGATGAACAGCAAAGGGGATGATGCTAAGTCTCGGCTACAACCATCTCTCCACTTTGGACTCCCTGGACACACTGCAGACGGGAAGAGTTTTGACGTTACAGATTTCTTTCTCTGTGTCTTAGGAACCATCCAGTCTCAGCCATCGGTTCACAAAAACTCTAGACCAGTGATTTTCAACCATTTTCCACCTCACAGCACACATAAAGTAAAAACTAAAATTCTGTGGCACACCAAAATTTTTTTTGCTGATCTAACAAAAAATAGGTATGATTTTGACTGATCTACAAAAAATAATAATAATAACCCTTTTGACTCCAAAATGACTTTTAAAAAAATTAGGTGCTTGTATTTGTATATAAGGATTTCTGGTACCAAGAATTAACCAATCAGCCACAACCTTGTTATGCGACATGACCAATAAGATGCAACTCTATTGTATGACCTATATATTTATGGTTCAACACAGGGCATTCTCACTGGATGACTATTGTTGTGTTGGCTGTTGTCATTTTTTATTTGACAATCTAAGGGAAAAGAAATCAGTGCCCCTGACTAAATAGTCAGCATTGTATGTATTAAAAGTTCTAGTGGCACACTGACTGAAAATCACTGTTCTAGAGGAAAGTTCCATACTTAGGAAACCTGGGAGAAAAAATGCCATGTGGGCAAGTCTGGAAGGATATGTTCTCTTGGCCCAGCCAGCTCCATCAGTATATATGATTTCCTGAATTTCTAGGGCCATAGGGCCAAAGTTCCCACTTTATAGCCTCTGTTCCTTCTCACTCTTTCCTCTGAAGTACTGCAGCAGTCACTGTTGCTCCTCCTGTGGTCCTTCATGTCTAGGATGCTGGCTGTCCATGTGCAGGGGACTCGCCTTATGTTAGTCACCCATCCTCACAGCTTAGATGCTTGAAAACCCCGTTGGTAAGAGAAACATTGAGGAATTAACTAAGTGGGAAAATCGATCAGGGTGCAGTGAAGAGCCATCAGGTATGAAAATAACAATCACCAATTTGATCAGATAAGGCAATGACTGGTAAATGGAATTTGGTTTTCATTAACAGGAATATATCAAGGTAAAAAGAGCTCCAGGCTGGTCATGGTCTCTTCCCAGAGAATAGCTCTATGGCAATTCAGTATCCTCATGGCACAAAGTGGAAGAGGCATGTACCACTGGGGATGTCTGGAAATTTGCTGGACATTTTTGGTTGTCTCAAGGACAATACATTGCCAAGAGGTGACTGTGGCATTTGATGGGCAGGGGCCAGGGACAATAAACATACTGCAACATGCATGACAGAACTGTCCTGCCTGAAACAGCAAAAGCGCCCTCTGGAGAGAAGGTGAGAAGTTTTCTTCCACATTCTTTATAAAGCTGACTTCCCTCTTGGCCTGCGAGGGCACAGAATGTCCCTTCGTCCTTCATACAGTCCCAGAACTGTGCCCCCTTTCCCCTGGGGCCCAGGAAGTGCACCTCAAGACAGGAAAAGGGCTCCTTAAACAGGGCCCCAGTGGTAGGTCCCACCTCTGTCCTCACCATCTGGCATCAAATATGAGGAGGAGCCATGTGCCCTCAGCCATGTTCAGGCAAGATATACCCCAGTTCTAAGCCTCCTCACCCACACCCCTGAATCCGAGGAAAGAGGAAGGATGGGAGGTGGAGCAGACTAGGAACCATCACTGTGCCCACACGGGGTGATCGGTTCTCCGGCATGAACCGGACTTCTATGATGGGTTGGGGCAGTTTCTCTCCACATTAATGTCACTATAACCCCCTCTTCAGCCCCAAGGGCAGGCACTGAGCTTTGGGCCTGGATACCGCAAGCCCCTCAGAACATCCAGAAATGCAGAGGCAGACCTCTAATTCCTCTGTGCAAGTGCACTGTCTCTGCCCGAAGAAACAGAGCTGGGGTGTGGGGGTGTGGGAACGCCAGTTTAGCGGTGGATTTACGCTTCCCTCTGAGATACTGATTCCAAAAGTGAGGCGTGTAACCCAACAAAGTAAACCTTAGGGCTGAACTAAACTTCTGTCAAACTAGTTTGAATTTCTTGCTGTGCAGTGTCCAGGCTTGTGTCCAGGGCTCGTGTGTTTATTCATATCTCCATAGCAACTGTTCTATCTTTTCCAGTCAACATCCTGTCCCTGGAAATCACAGGACTGGTTGGGGCAAACAAGCTGGGCCCTGGGGGTGCGGTCTGCAGAATCTGGGTCAGAAGTGATGCTCAGAGCAGGCCAGGGGTGGGCAGATGGTGCAGTAGGGCTGCTGGCGGCTGTGCTCAGTGGGCCCGCACTTGTCCATGGAGGGGCTGCATATGGGGTGGAGCTGGGAGGGCATCTGGGCTGAGCATCTGGGGGAGCAGATGGGCTGGAGAAATGGCTGCTGGAGACGGTGACAAAGGCTTGGCAAGTGGGACCTGATGCTGTTTACTTTCAAGTGGGGGAAAAGCTAAAAACAGAAACTGGGTGGGTTTGAGCAGCTGGACACAGTTCTTCCAAATAATCACTGAAGTTTTTCATTTTCTAATAAAAATGCTAACCAGAGAGTGAAAGAGGATGATCGGGGCCTGACAAGGTGGGGACTAATGGGGAGGCACCCTACAGGCCATAAAGATGACACCAAAGACAACAAAATAAACAATCCTGGCTGTCGTGGAAGAGAAGGGTGGCCAGAGTGAAATGCTCAGGATTGGGACTCAGACTCCACAGTCATTCCTAGGCCCCCATGTCCCATCCCTGGGCCAACCTGCCAGGGCACTGCTCCCCTCAATTCCTTTCTCAAGGTACCTTGGTCATTTCCATTTCAAAATGTATGTTTTACCAGTTACCCATCTCTCTTGTGTTTCTACCAATATGGTACATTCCTGGAGGATGGGGCAGCTTATTCTTTAAGCTGCATCACTCGAGAGCCATGCATACTCTGTGTGTTCGCAACAGTTATCTAACACTTGTCTCTCTGTTGGCCCTAAATAAGTTACAGAATCTGCTACTTCCTTAACATTTCATCTCATCCTACATCCAAGCCAAACGAATGCATGAAGGCACTCAGAAAGCAGTGCTTCCTTCTTATAAGTGTACAGAGCTTCAAAAAAAATATCTGGTCAATGAAGTTAAATTTTCCAGTCTCCTCTTGCCACTGATATCTAAGCAATGCATGATCCTGAGAGAGAATCAAATGCCTACGGTGATGAAGGCAAAGCCAGCTTTACTTAAATGGACAAGTCACCTGCTCTGTAGTTTAGTTGTGCAGCCTAGTTAAGAAAGCAGAGGCTGTCCTGGGGCCAGAAAGCCACGGTCAGGACAGAAAAGAGACTAATGGTTTCCTATAGGCAAAAGTATCAGACAAGGGTACATTTTATCTCCCTATCTGTTTAGTCTGCACGCAGACCATAGCATACAAAAAAACAGCTAGACTCAGAGAAAGGAGGAGCAAAAACTGATGGAAGAAATATCAATAACAAGATATGGAGATGATACCACCTTACTAAAGATACCATCTCACTAACAGAAAGTAGTACTTAAAATAGGAATAATCAAATAGAGCAATGCAACAGCCTAGAGCCCCCAAATGAACCCATGTGTATTTGAATACTTACTATGCATTAAAGGTGATCTTTCAATTCACTGGGGAAAGTATGGGCCATTGAGCAAAATGATTGTAAAATGTAAAAATCATTCATAGTTGTAGGCCATAGAAAAACAGGCAATAGACCAGACTTGGTTCAGAGGTCACCAACTGCTGCTCTGTCCTGTCTATGTGTGACACACACCCTGAAGGAACAACACACGCACACAAGGAGGCATGAGCAGGCTTCTCCACTGCAGCTGCATTTGCTGAAGAAAAAAGTTAGAAGCAACCTAAGTTTCCAACAGTAGAATAGCTAAACAAATTATGATATAACTGTACCATGTCCAATTACATGGAGCTGCATACACAAATATAGAAACAGCTTCAAAACATAGCATGAGAAGTAAAAAAAGCATAAGGGTTAGAATATTTATATATTTCTTAAAACACACACACGCACAGGGTAGTAAATGCATGGAAAGGATACTCCAATCTGCTAACAATGGTTCCCTCTTGTGGGAGGAAACTGAGCAAGGTGTCGGTGGTTTGGGGCAATGGGTGTCTTAAAGGATTTCAGTTTCCTCTGTATGTTTTTCAAGAGCATATGGTCATGAATGATTTCATCAATTAAAAAAGCATCAAACAATAAAAAAAGGAAATCTAGGAATCTTTCCACTAAATGACCTTAGTCCCTGGCCACCTCCCCTGAGTACAAAGAGTCAAGGCAAATGGGTGGGAAGATGGAAGCCAGATGACTATCACGTCCAAGTTATGGCAGCTTAATAGTATTGGGGTCTCTCTCTCCAGGCAGCACTGAGGTCCCTTGGGGCTATTAAATAAGCCTAGGATGTGACAGCTGTGGCCTCAGTTATAGGCTGTTCAAAATAAAAACAACAGCTTAGGGCAAGGCCTGCTCTTTAAACAAACTTGTTATTTAAAAACCTAAAACTGACAAACAGGTAAAGCATTGCAAAATAATTCACCAAGTGAAAGCACAGAAAACTCTTTTAGTAACATCCAGTTAAATACGGAGGATGAGACAACCCTGGTCCCTTCACAAAACCCATTAAAAGGGGTTTTTAAATGAAAGTAAACATTTGAACTGATAGAAATCCACAGGCAAGAAATAAAAGAGAAGCAACCGCTGGTGAGCAAAGTCAACCCATTTTTGTAAGGTAGAAAGCAGATGGAGGAATTAGCAGAGCTGAGATACCTGAATACTAGATACCAAAGAAGAAAGTCATCATACACCAGATTCCTAGGAGGCCTGCCCGTTGAAAAAAACACATACCACAGGTAGCAACAACAAACCATGTAGGAAAAAAATCAGGAAGGTTCATTAAAAATCCAGGTAATGAGCATAGAGACCCTGGGTTTCCCTTTCTCCACCCCCACTATGAAGGGTTTTTCATAATTCCATCAGGGAGACTGTAAGCTGAGAGGCAACAGGTATAGTTAAATTTCAGAATAACAAGCATATTTGTATTAAGCTTCTAGAGAGAAAAACAGATTACATACAAAGACTCCAAATGGAATTTCTCAACAGTAAAGCTAAAAACTATATGACAGATATCTTTAAAATCTTCAGGAGAAATTACTTTTTAACCTAAAATTCAGTGTTCAGACAATCAATTGAATGTGAAGATAGAATACGTTCTTAAAAATGTTATCACTATGGTGCTTTTCTAAGGAAGCTACTAAAGGATGCGCTCCACCAAATCAAAGGGAGGGGTAAAACAAGAGGATCTGGGGCTCAAGACGCAGGGATGCATCACAGGAGAGAGGAGAAGAGACGTGTTAGGGCAACAGCTGGACAGCAGATCCAAAGAGGAAGGAACCAGATGGGAAAGGAGGACAGGAGGGCTTCAAGAGAGAGTCTCCAGGAAAAGAAAAGAGCTGACAGATTACCAGATGTGTCTGACCGCATGGAAAATACTATTCTGGGGAGTTTTCAGTTTTGTTAGAGAGATTGGGAAAAAGTGGTGACAGTAAACTACTAATGAAACAAAAAAGGCAATGCAATCCTTAATCTAAGGGAAATAAAAAAGTTGACTAGGAGAGGAAATGAAATTAGTATAGCATATTAACAGGCTTGGCAGTGATCCACACTTAACATAGTGATAATGTAAATACTGAGGGCTTGTTTAACCAAAATTAGAGATTTTATTATATTAGGGGGAGAAGTAGCAAGTAGGTCTAAGATGCTACCACCTCATGTTACTATTCATAATTCACAAATAAAGAAATGATAGACCATATTTAGAAAGACAGAGGAGGTAAGTAACGGGAACAGGTAAGAAAGAGAAGTGAGAGCTGCTGCTGATGGGAGAACACGGCAGTGGGAGGGATGGAGACTGCTCTGCTGCTTATTCACCGAAATGAAGCCTTGTGATAAGATTTGACTCTTGACACCCTGGCTGGTGTAGCTCAGTGGATTGAGCGCAGGCCTGCAAACCAAAAGATCATGGCTCAATTCCCAGTCAGGGCACATGCCTGGGATGCAGGACAGTTCCCGGCAGGGGACATATGAGAGCAACCACACATTGATGTTTCTCTCCCTCTCTCCTTCCCTTCCCCTCTAAAGATAAATAAATAAAATCTTTAAAAAAAAGATTTGACTCTTGAGCCATGAACATATGTTTCTTAAGCTTTCTGGGTTTTAGTCTTCTCCACTATAAAACAGATAATAGTAACACTTACCTAGAAAGCTGGTATTAAAAGCACATGAGATAATGGGATAGCAATGCTTTCATGAACATTCCCACTTCACCTGGACCACTTTTTCAGAAGTGTTGCCCCGCAGACAGGTTGATGGAGCCACAATTATCCAAGAACTGGGTTCTGGGATGTCAGGGAGTCCAATGCTGGGTAAGTCCAAGCAGCAAGGAGATGAGACATGAATGTCTGATCTAAGTGCATGGGTTTATCAAGGAAGACCTCACCTAGTCTGAAATCAGGGACACCTACAGGAGATCATGTGCAGCTGGATTTGACTCCCGTTCTAAGGGAACTAACCATGTGTTCTCAGACCAGTTCCTCACTTTCCCCAGTCTAGCTTCCTCATCTGTGAAAGTGGTGGTAATGACACCTGCCCTGAGGGCTGCTGTGATGGTTCAACGTGAAAGATCCTTGTGCAGTAGCTGGTGCAGCTTCATCTTGGGCAAAGGAAGGCAGCTACAGTACCCCACATGGAGTATTGTATATTTGCTCCTGAGAAGGACCACGCTAACCTTCAATTCTAACATAGATGAAGCACCCAGGGTCAGCCAGGCAAAGCCTCCTCAGGGTGAGTCCATCCTGTTCTCTTTTCTCTCCAAAACCTTTGATTAGATAACAGTACACATTCACTGTAAGGAAGGTTGAATATATAAATGGACGAAAACAAGAACACACATATCGCAAATAATCCCACCATAAGAGTTAAACACCACTAACATTTTAGTGCATAACCTTCCATATCCTTTTTTGTACTTGTATTTTTAAATAAAAATAACATTTACATACATCTATTATTCTTTACTCTTCATCTTCATCTTTCCTCACAGTGAAACTATTTCAACATTATCACTTCAAACAGCAGCAGGGTCAGCTTGACAGATGTCCTGCGCCTTTTAGAGTATGCTCTTTCCTGCCACCCTCAGGGGACAGACAGCAGCTGTTGCAGCACCCACCCCGGCCTATCGCGGGGACTAAAGGGTTGACACCAGAGGAAGAAGTCAGAGCCTCCTTAAATAAACTGTGTTTCGGTGCAGGCTGGTAAATCACAAGTGCGGCAATACCAACCCGCTCAGCTCAAACCAGGCCAGCAGCTGCTCAATATGCTTTTTTAAGCCACGTTTATTTCTAGGTGTCGGGAGGAATGTGAGATATTCTGGAAGTTCTGCACATTTATGGCTTCTCAGAGCTTTAAAAAAATAAATATACACACATATACATACGCACACATACATACTACATCTTACATAATACACATTGCACATAAACACACACTATAAATAAATACATATGTAAAAGTATTTTGCACTAAGTGTGTGTACATTATTTTGGGAAGAAGGCTCTCGCACCCTTTTACTGGTAATAGGAGCACTAGAAACTCAAGCTCTGCTACTTCCTATGGCAATTTGGATTTTCTGGGCAGAAAAGAGACACCGATTTAGAAACACACATCCAAATCTTCCCATGTACACAGTGAGACTTTGCTTTTTCTCAAGCTCATCTACAGAAAACTGCTCGGCACTAAACCGTGACTAGAGTAACCACCACCCACCCCTGCGGTAGAAGCAGCAATCAGGGGCTCTCAGGGGAAGAATCTAACCCCGCTAGCCACCTAGAAAAGCCAGGTTTAGCCATTTACACTGAAGCCATGGCGCTCATCTTCGGCTTAGTGTCTTTCCCCAGGTGTCAACTCCCCAGAGTGAGAGTGCATGCTGTGCACTTGGCAGAGAGGGGGAACAAACAGCACACACGAGAGCCTGGCCCCTGCCTTGCTCAAGGCTAAGCTGAGAGGAACTGAAAAGGCAGCAGGTCCAAGAGCCAGCCAGGCCTGGGCTGCTCGGTCCATGAATCACTGAAAATGGATAGGAGACTCGGAAATGGAAAGTTAAAAAGAACCTCTGAAAATGCTTTTATCATATTAAACATTTTTGAACTAAAAAGTGGACTTATTTGCAGAATTCCACATCTCAGACCAGAGGGGTTACGGCCGGGGTTCAGATCCCCACAGAGGTGTTAACAGTCCTTCCCCGTGGGAGACACTGGAGGGGGCAGCAGCGGGTCATCCTCCACAGCAGACACACTGCTCATAACAACAGGCCTTGCTTTTTCCAGACCCAGAGGCCACGAGAGTGCTAACCAGCCGGCACAACAGGCTAATTTAAGGTGTTAATTTAATGCTCTCCTTTTCGGTTAAGTGGTTTGCATTTCTGTATTTCTAAATTTGGCATTCAAATCCCTTTGAATGGGGGCCCACTTGGCCTCTCTAATGTCCTTTTCTCCGTTTCCCTCGTCTGCCATGGCTTTTCCATCCGGAATGCAGGCTCTGTGCGGGCTGGCCTGGAATGCCTGTCTTCTCTTCTCTACTGATCTAAAGCGCACTCTTAATTCTTCAGAGTCCTGCTGAAGCCCCAGCTCTTTAACTCAGCCATTCCTAAAAGTTTAGCTCACACAGACCACCGCCTCCCATGAACAGCAGCCACCTCCACGACTCATTCTGGTCTCGCTGCACCTCTCGCCTCACACCGATCCTTCACTCATGTGCACATGTCTTGCCTCTCCAACTCGATCATCAACTCCTGGGGGGCAGGGAAGATGACTCACAGCCCTACCTCCCACCGTTAGCACTCTGACCTGGTGACATCACCAATCTTTAACCTCACCTTACTTGACCCCTCATTAACATCAATACCACTGACCACAGCCTCCTCCAAATAGTCTTTTTCTAAGTTCCTGTGAAATCCCCTCTGGATTTTCCTCCCACTTCCTGGCCCCTCCTCCTCCATCCAATGTCTGAATTTTGGTTCAGTCCCAGGCTGCAGCCTTATCTTCCCCTTCTGCACCCTCTTTCTAGAAAGTCTTAAACGTTCCCATGGCTCCAAATATCATCCACATTCTCCCTGATGTCTTCCTCCTGCCTGGGCCTTTCTTCCCAGCAATGCCTGGGAAGGCCAGTCATTATTTTTGATGTTTATAGAGACAAGCCCATTTTGTCCCATGGTTTTATTGCCTCTTTCATCCAAAGCAGCCACTAGAAAGCTGACAGGAGGCCAGGCAAGAGGCTCATTCACATAAGAGACGTATTCATAATCAGCTCCGCGCTCACAGGCTGACAGCGCAGGACACCGCCTGCATGGAGGCACCGAAGGAGGGAGCCAAAGAAAGGACTTAGTGGGAGGAACCATGTCTTAGGCTCAGAGTTCTCAGTGCTCTGCAAATTGTCTCCCACTTTGGGCACTGAAAAAATTTTTTTCATAAATGAGCAAATAAAGAAATGGAGGACAAGGTTGACTGCCTACGTGAGTTCAGTCCAGGAAGGGTTCCGGTCTGGAGAACATGGCTGGTCCAGAGTGAGCCCTGATCCCCACTTGATGAAGTGAGTCCAAGTAGCAGAGGAATAGCCAATCCTGAGCCGCATGAGTCGATACCAAACAGAACAGCGTTTCTCAGAGCAGGTGGCTCTACATTGGTTCAGCGAGTTAGCCAGGGCTGGGGCCACTGGCCTCCAGAAAAACGGTTCTCTAATCAGGCCGGCCACCGTGTACATTTTGCCAGCTGGTGACTTAGGATCATGTTGATCATTTTACAATCCATTACCCTTTTAAATGGACTGATCTCTCAAACTCTTGGGATTTCGGCACCTGCATTTCAACTGTTCGATACAGTTGATACACTGAATGGGCATCACCACAGAGCCATGGTCTTTGGGTTCTTTCTGACACACCAGGGCATCGGATCCCTCACAGAACCACCAGACTGGCCCTCCGTGACTGTCACTGGAGGCATGCTGCCTCAATTAAGTCTATAAATAGAAACTTGACTGCTTCAGAGAGAATATAAATCAGCTTAGCAGGATACTCTTGGGGCAAAGAAGAGGGAGGAGGGGTGGGGGAGGAAGACATATTATATTATTCAATGAAATGGAAATCAGGGGAGGCAGTGGGTGAAGAGCTGGAGATGGAGACTCTTTCTTCACTGTGTTGGGATAACTGACAAGCAGCCTTGGGTGCCTTCCTTCAAAGGAGAGAGCAAACCGAACATTGGCAGGAAGTAGAGTCACTCTACTGATGCTTTAAAATATGTCCATTTATTAAAATCTTTCAATGCTGAGCACAAATTCTGGCTCCCTGGGAAAGCACTTGTACAGAGAAAGAGCATGTTGCTTCAGCAGTAACTCATCTCTCTGCTACCCCACTTGGCGCTTTACGAAAATGCCTTTTGTCAGCTTCCTACAGCTCTGCCGGGTGAGTCACAACCAATAATCCCCCCACTCACGAAGCAGCAGGGCACTAGGAAGGAGGCTAAGTTCTCCCTACCCCTTCCTTCATCATATATATTCTGTGCATTGAGCATTAAATAGCACTTTGCCATAACATTTAGTATCTATACTCAGCTACAAAATAAAATAAACTCCCTATATAATGCTTAACCAGCCTCATCTTACTAAACTCTTCCAGTAGTCAATCTACGTTCTGCATGCTGCTGCATGAGCCTATTTCCCCCTGTACTCCCCTCAGTGAAGCCACAAAACACCACTCATTCATTCAACAAATACATACTGCATGCTTACTTGATGCCAGGCAATGTGATGGTCTCAAGAACACAGAGCTCTTACTTCACGAAGCTTATTACTCAGAAGTGGAGCTAAGGATCAAACAAGTTATTGTACAAAATATTCCACTGCAACTGAGGTACGTACAGCAGAAGAGAACATGCACAAGGTGCATGGCACCCTGCCAGGGTGCCATTCAAGCTGAAATCTGAAGGATGAACAGGGGTAGAGGGAAAGGAGAGAGAGCATCCCAGGAGATGGAAGAGCCAGTATGTGGGAGCTGAGGCTGGAGGGGCCAGATGATGTGTAAATGAACAGAAGAAAGGGCAGGGTTTGAGGGGGAGGGGCAAAGAGGGTGAGGAAAAGTAGCAAGGTCAAGCTCAGGCAAGGCCTCACATAGGTCATTTTAAACATCGTGGACTTAGTTCTAAGAAAACAGGATGCCACTAAGGATCTTAAGGACAACAATATGGTTAGGATTTTGTTGAGAAGCATCACCCAGCACTATAAGGATAACGGACCGAAGAAGGCAACAGTGGAAGCAAGGAGACTAGTTAGAAGCTACTTGGTAGACCTGGCAAGAAATGAGAACAGTTGGATTAGGATGACTGAGTGGAAATGAAAACAAGCAAAAAAAAATTAAGATTTACTGAGGAGGTAGAATGTATAGTACACACGGAAGAACTGAGACAGGGGGCATGCAAAGAAGACCTTGCTGGTTTTGAACTTGAGTCACTAGAGAGATGATGGTGCCATTTGCAGAAACAGAGAATGCTTGAGGGAAAGGAGCTGGTTGGAATTATTAAAAAATATGGGTGCATGAGTTCAGAATTACACATGCCAAGTCAGAGATATCTGGGAGACATTCAAGTGGGAGATTCAGTAGCCACACATTAATGAAGGTCATTCGAAATTATAGCAGAAGCAAACACTCCACATTCTTTTAACTTTTTTCTGGGAAAGAAATATGTTCTAAACTTTTACCATGCAAAATGGAAGTTGCTAGTCACGTGGGGGCTACTTGGATTTAAATTAATTAAAATTAAATAAATTAAAAAACAATTTTCTCAAGTGCTTGGGGTGGCCAGTGACCACTGCACTGGACTTGGACATTTCCATTACAGCAGGAGCTTGATCAAACAGCCCTGCCTAGAACATCCGAGGGCTTGCTGTCTGCACACTCAGCTCCGGCTGGTCTCTCAGTGGGTGTTCAGCTGTCAGTCTGTTGACTCCAGGAACTAGAATCCTACTATACTGTCTGCCCCAGGCAACACTTTGAGGTTGAAGATGACGAAGACGTGGGAAAGGAGGAATGAGGATCCTTGTTATTCACACATCTTTCCACCTTTCTTAAAAAGACAGATGGAGGATAAATGCCATGGGAAGTGAACCCACATTGTAAACATATTGTCAGATCAATCGGGGCAACTAAAGTCAGATGAAAGTAGGTGCCAAGGAGGCATTAAGTTGTTATTGGATTCTAACAAAAGAATAGGAAATGCATTCATGAAAAGAGAGGAAAAGAGGGTAACTTGATTGGGGAAACAGTTTTTTCAAAAGGTTGTGTACCTTTGGAAGGCCAGCTATTGTTTTTCCCAAGGGAAACAGAATCTGTGCTGACCTGTATAAGAAACAGAGTAACGGAGGGAGAGCCCTTGGGTAGATGAGGAGAAGCATTCACTGTGCACTGACCTAACACCGAGGCTGGCTCAGACACCCTGGGGATTTAAACAGTAATGGGATCCTGACCTGGTCCTCAAGGAGACCCTAGTCTAAACAGCTGTAACCAACTACCAGGCTGTTGGGATAAAGGAGAGCTGATAAAAACTGGCTTTACAAAATATGTTCTTGTTCAACAAATATGTAAATCAATCACCACATTTACAATACACAAGGCATATATTTCACTGACAATGTCTATGCAAAAAATACTACACTCCTAGGTGCCTAACTTGTGGGTGGAAATTCAAGTGGGGTGAACACCTGAGGGCCCTCGAATGTGACAGCGCAGACGTGAAAGTCCCCCCGCCACAAGTGCTTTCCCGGGCCCCATTCATTTTAACCAACACTAACAAGCCATGGGCCACACCGCACAGTTTGGGTTACTCTTCATAATTTTACATTTTAAAGATTTGTTAATAACATAACCATTAGCTCAAACTCTACAAAGCACTGCTTAACATGAAGTTCAAGGTTAATGTGAGACCCCCCATGAAGGAACACAGCGCTTCGGCCTGGGCTGAGAGGAGTTCTCTGGCTCTCACGGGTGGGTGTCAGGTCAGGCTTCGGGGAAGACCGCTCAGGTTTCTGGATGGAGACGGAAGCCTTCACAACACCACCCTGTGTGGTTTTTCTTTGTGTTGCCATGACTTTCACTGAAATTTCACTTTCTATCAGAATAACTGACATTTCTTTTCTTCTGGCTGGTGGGTAACACTACTGAATAAAATAGTTATCCTTAGTCACCTATGAGTATATTTAAATTCCTTTAGATGTGTTATTTTGCTAAGTACTTTGTATCAGCTTTTATGGAAATAACAGTCCACTTGTACTATGACTAGCTTTAGAGAGAAACACTCAACTGTATTCCATTTTGGTAATGTTGGTTTTTTAAAATATGTATTTGCTTTAGTTGCATATACTGATGGAATTTAGCCACATTAATCATTTCCCACTAAATTTCTTGTGTTTTATTGCCTACTGCGAACATTTATGGCAGGATATTACTTTTCAGCTATGTTTTCAGGGCTATCAGAGTATTGCTTCATATTCAGAACTGATGATTTCCTACAAGATTCTGGTGTACCATATACACATTTATGTGATAAAACGTCTACTCATAGTTTAAAATTACTTAAAATGTGTAAATCAAAGTAATCGATTAGTTTATTTTCCAAATCATTTTCCTGTAGAGTTGGAAACTTAAATCCTTAGCCTTTTTAATGCTACTATAACAGTAACTATCAAATTAGCAAAGATTAAAACACCAGCACTACCCAGTATTGGCAAGGGCATTCTCGTGACCTGTTGGTAAGGATGTACAAGTCAGCATACTTTGTCTGCCGGGTGGTTAAGAAAGAGTTAAACAGCTTGCATGGCAACCTTAAAGGTGAGAAAACCTTACACACAAAAATTCATCCAGGTTATGATGTTCATCTCAATGCGACTGCTATGGGCAAAAATACAGAATAATGTTATTAATAATAGAAGACTAAATGAATTATAACCCATATAAAAGGGTGGTTAGAAGTGGATTTGGTGGCATAGAAAGGTGTTCCTGATACAACCATATCTCTGGAGTAATAACATTTGATTTAAATGGTGTGTGTGTGTGTGTGTGTGTGTGTGTGTGTGTACAGAAAGTATTTGGGAGAATGGGGGATTAACAGTGTTTTCTGCTGAAGTATTTTTCTCCCCTATTCTTGTCTAAATGTTCTAATTTTTATATAATAAATATATATTGCTTTCATAGTTAAAAAACATTAATATATTTAATCATTGCCTGAGAACATTTTTTCTTTGCTCTTTAGAGAGAGAGGAAGGGAGAGAGGCAAAGATCAATGTGAGAGAGAAGCATCGACCAGTTGCCTCCCATATGTGCCAGGACAGGGGATGCGACCACAACCCAGGTATGTGTCCTGACCAGAAATCGAACCCACAACCCCTTGGCTTCAGGAGGACACTCCAACCAACTCAGCCAGCCGCACCAGCCAGGGCTTAAAACATTAAGTCTTTTAAAATAGCTACACTGGACTGTTTTTTAACTGTCCTACATCTAGGCACAGGGGTTCTGAACTCATCTAGCAAGAACGACCTATGATGCACTGAATCTGAGGACGGCCTTCCTTCCCAAACTAGGTCCCCTGGCTCAGCTGTCCCCTACCGCACGAGCGAGGCTCCTGCTCACCAGGCTGTCCTGGACGCACGGGGTCTCCACAAGCCTCCGGACTCCATTCTCCACGGTGACTCCCAGCCAGTTGAGCGCTGCCCAGCACCAGAGGTAGTCGTGCCCACCATGCCAGTAGCTCACAAACGCAAACGTTGTCGCAGTGGAAAACAGCGTCCCCAGCAAGCCGTGCTGGGACCCACCCACTGGGATGTACACGTACCTAGAGAAAGAAGAGGCTGTTAGGACCCATGCAAAGGGCAGTCCCTGCAATACGACCTGTCCCCAGACTTGACTCTTCCGTCACACATTGATAATCACCATGAGCAGACCCTTCCCTATTTTCAGGAGGCCACAGAGCACTCCTTGAATTCTCCACCATGTAAGGAGTTGGCAAAAACACAAGCCTCACCTCTGCAGGGCTTTAGGTTAAATGAACACAAGGTTAAAGGGCGGTCATTACCAGAACAAACAGCACTTACAAGAGGCAGGGTGAGGAGTAATACATTCAGTTCCTAAAAGGAGTGTGTCCAACCCTAGAAAGCCAATCAAGGGAGGTATGTATTTTACAGCTTAAACTATACAGGGTCTGGCAGAAGTAATGCCTGCTTGAATGTGGTTGGTAGGGTAATAATATGGGTGTAATAATTTGTAGTTTTAATATGAACATTTCACTGGAAATGCCATATGGTGTGCTCGAGTGTGATATTGTTATGTTACAGAGTTACATGCTGCTGAATTTTTAATAAAAGATGTTGTAATTAAAAAGGGGCATTATTTGTGCCAGTTTATGGTAAACCGAGGAGATAAGCACAGCCGCTGAAATGGCAGGAGCTGGGTGCAGAAGAGGGTGCCCCAGCTGGTCCCTCAGCTTTCCAGGCAAGTTGCCTGGAAGCAGTAGTGACTTCCCAAGGAAAGAGAAAATTCCTGTGTTCATAGGGCAGTCAAATGATCACCGCACCTGCGCAGCCATCCCTGGGCACGCTCTCTACTGCTGAGACAGCTGTCTGCCTGCATACCGGTGGGACCATGCTCTTCCAATCAGTATTCTCCTGCTAGAGCTGGACGAAACTCACAACTTACAGAGGTAGGACCTGGAGAGCTAGGCATGTACCCTTTACAGTTTGTCCTGTCTGTGTATTAATTTTTGTAGAAAATTATGTTTTGAAAATCATTTTTGAATTGTTTTATAGGTAAGCCAAAAAATAACAATAAAAACCACTCCTCCTTACCTTCAAATATGATCCAGCTTAGATTATTATTGTAATCTATGAATCATATGATCGGCTTAGACAGTCCATTTTATGGATGAAAACCCTGAGGCTGAGAAGCGACGTTGACCAAGACAGACAGCTAGGAAGGAGAAGAGCCAACCTGCATCTATGGCACCCAAGTCAATGTTTTCCATTACACCTCTGGGTTTATTTTGCAAAGCCTCTATTTTACACCCCAGTCGGAAACAAACCAGAAAGCATGTAGCCATTTCAGAAATAAGTGAAGCAAAGAAAATACTTTCTCCTGTGCAAAACCAAGACCATCTCTGGCAATCAAATTAGCAAACATGTATCAAGCACTCACTGCAAGTTAAGGGGTCCCCCACCTGCTGTCAAGTATGTAGTCAGGCCTCTGGGGCAGTCCTGGCATTATGGGAAAGACAGAGACATAAGACATTGTTCCTGCCGAAAGGAAAGGCATAGCTGATTGTGAAACAACAGCAAACATGCCCCATATTAAGCTGCATGACATGGTACATGGTAGACAACAAGGGTTTAAGAGCGTGGAGAACTGGGTGATCGGAGGGAAATGGGGTAGAGGAGGCTTAATGGCAAAGGTCTCCACTTGGCAAGGCCCACAGGATGAGTTTCTCTAGGCAAAGAGGAGAAGGGTGGGTGCTGCGCCATGGACTTGGAAGGACTGGCGTTGAGCAGGAAGACTCAAGAGCCCAGGCACAGTAGTTTCCATTGGTGTTCTGCTGCCCCCTAGAGGCTATGTGTTCATTGGAAGAGAGTTCCCAGCAGAAGCCAAACAGAATCACAATTCTTGGCTTGGGACTGGACACAACTGCTGCCTGTCACATTGCTCCACTTGGCTGGACTTACATTGGGTTGGCCAAAAAGATCCGTATGATTTTTAATATAACATAAAAGTCATATTTTCATCTTCACCAATAACTTTATTAATTTGAATATTTTGAGTAGGTTGGCTATCTCCCATGTGGTAGAACAGTGATTGTTCTCAAAGTCTCAATTTGATCGCTATCAGCTTCAACTGGTCTACTCAACCATGAAGCATTGTTCAGCGAGAAATCTCCAGCACGAAACTTCACACACCACATCTGACTCATTTGATCAGTCACAGCACCTTCTCCATACACTGCACAAATCTTTTTTTTCTTTTTTTTTGGCGTTTCAGTTGCATTTTCACCTTTCTTGAAATAATAAAGTTTAATATGCCAAAGATGTCGCTTATTTTCTTCCATCTTCAATATTAAAATGGCTACACAAAAACTCACTAATTTTTATGTTTTTTTAATGCATGCTGATATGACATCTGTCACAATACAATCTAACAAAGTTGTTTCAAATGAAATTCAAAACCACTAACCACTACTAGAGACATCTTATGGGAAAAACCAAACAAACTTTTTAGCCAAACTAATACAGTCAGTGCTGTGTGTAAGGGGTCTGCATATAAAAAAAGAAGGGGTGGTCAAACCAATTTCAAAAGTATGAGGAATGACTACTGTTTATAACTTTGCATATAATTGTTTTATAAAACAATTAAGTAATACAAATACTCTTCTCACCTAACATCACTATTTCCTGTTGAGATTTCCATTGCATCTCACTATATTATATTAAAATGAGCTGCACTGTATACATCAGAAAACCCAGTAGAGAATAAAAACCTCTCATCATCCGCAACCAGTGGACCTCAATGTTGGATCCAATTCCAAAAAGGGTGTGTTTTCAAGCTTGTGACTAGGAAGCATCAAGCCCCATAATTACATGCTCAGCTACTTTAGGCATCTCTTGGCACGGTGGCTTTGTTACTGTGCCTTCAAAGTGACCGCCGACAAAAATCCCTTTTCTTGTAGACATTCATATACGACGGGTCTCCAGGGACATGAGGTGACCTGTTTTAAACCAGAAGAAGGTATGGTTTCTAGGCAGGAAGATAAAAATCACTTCCTCAGTCTGAGTTTCTAGAAAGGAATGGGTATGGCAGAAGGAGAGTAAACAGGTTATTTCCTTCTACAAATTCTACCAGTCTTGTGTCAGTTCCATAATTAATAACAACAGAACTGTGTCTCTTAGAAAAGCAATAGTGACCCCACTTACTGAGATCCACTGCACAGTGAAATTGATTTCCCAGTGGAAGAAGCAAAGCCTTCTCAACAAAGCAAAAAGAAAAGACTTCTTCTCGTCAGAGATTGTGTGAGCACGGGTTTGCCCAAGGCCCGGCCCTGCCAGGCCGGCTTCATGTGCTCACTGACTGCAGAGATGCTGCTTGAAGAAGCTGGCGCCACCTGCAGCCACCACCACCTCACAGAGTCAGCGCAACACAGCAAACCCCCAGCCCAGGGGAGTAACCTCTGTAAAATGTGGATGTTATTAATAACATCTACACTTTACTGAACATCTGCAAGCCAGGTGCTTTGCACATACCATTTCTCATCATTAAAACAACCCTGCACCCTGACCAGTGTGGCTCGGTTGGGTGTTGTCCTGCAAAGCAAAAGATTGCCGGTTCAATTCCCGGTCACATGCCTGGGTTGCTGGTTCAGTCCCTGGTTGGGTCAGGTACTGGAGGCAACTGATCAATGTTGGTCTCTCATATCGATGTTTTTCTCCCTTTCTTTCTCCCATCCTTCTCTTCTCTATAAAAATAAATGAATGAAATCTAAAAACAACCCTGCAAGGTATTAATGGCAAGGCCTGTTTTACACAGGAGAGGTGGAATCTGAACCTAGAATGCTCTGCTTCCAGAGCTCTCAGGCTGGTATGCTATTACGCCATTTATCATTATGGGACCATTTCTTGGTGATACTTTCCTCTCATTTAACCAAATCTTCCAAGCAGTATCCACAGAAACATCCACTAATATTTTATTAACTGGAGAAATGTCCTTTGTAGGAAAGGAATCTTGCTTGGGAGAAAAACACTCATTTCAAGGGTGTTTAGGGCAAAAAGCTCTGTCTTAGAGGCCAGAGGTATGAGTTCAGTTTCTAAACAAACTAGTTTCCCTGAGTATCACAAGCAGAGTTTACCTGGGCTGTGCTGCCCAGGAGGGCATCCCACAGCTAGGTGCCTGACTGTGTAAGAAGTGGAGCATGAGAACCTGAAGACTAGGGCTTGCAGCTGAGAAGGTATACGTGAAGGGAGAAGAAAATATCTATTCCTCTCCTATCCACCATGAAAAACTTGGGAATATGCCCTACAGCTGGGGACAGGAGTGGTGAGAACCCACGTGGTAAATACATTAATTTTAAAACCACAACACCCCCTTTTTCCAGGACGTACGCCATAGCTCCCCAGCTGGCCCCATTACCTTCAAACTCTTTGCCGAGGACTAATCCCCAGCCCAAGATAGTAGGACGGGGCACCTACGATAGCTGGGTTTTGCTGTCCCATGGATTGGTCGAGGTACTTGCGGGGTCCCTCGCCAAGCACCTCCTGCTTGCAGGGCTGAGGCAGACAGCCTGTTCCAGTTCTGCCTCATCTTCCACCCTCACGCCCAGTAGTTCTCCTGACAAAATCTAATATCCTGAACAAATGGGGTTCTCACACCTCCATCTTCTGTCTTTCCAATTCCTAGTCAGTCTACAAAATCCAGCTGATTTTCTGCCTCCTCCAGGAAGTCTCTTTTGAATATTCCATTTCTCTATTTAACCCAGAGAGCCTACTGTTTCCACTGACTGAATGGTTATTCACCAAAAGATGTCTTTTCTATTAGGACTGTCATTGTAACTGACCAGTAAAGGTCCTTCGAGAAGCACAGGTGTGTGTGTGGGCACATGCAATGTTGATTGCTAGTCCACAGTATCAATGTATGTAACAGCATAATTTGTTTTAATTTTTCATAGCCTCCAACAGCTTTTAAACTTGTGGTAAATGTCATCACTGTCACAGACAATTAGGAACTAAAGGATGATTATAAGGTCCTACACCAGTTTGGAGAGAAACTTCAGAAGACATTCATTCCCAAAGAATGCAGACACATACAGGACCCTGAAATCTCTCCACACTTTGCAATCCTACTTATACTAGTAAAGTAAAAAGGATTTGGCCCCAAACCTCTAGAAATACCCCAACCTCAAGATATTCTAAAAATGGAAAGTACTAGTCTTTTAAAGACTAGGGCCTTTAGTAGCGGGGAAGGGCAAGACTGGCTGCATCCACTGTGGTGAGGTGACCTCACCTGGCTTCCCCTGGGCACTGAGATGAGCTCCTGCTTAGAGGTCTTTGTGAAGCTGGCCATGCTGCCCTAAACCCAGCTCCCACGGGCAGTGGCTCCCCTGGTCTGACCTTGGCTCTGGCTTTGGCCTTGGCCTGCATGTGAGTTCTCTTTCTCAGAGCCCATTGATGACCCCCCAGTCAAACATGTATGCTCCAGGTAGTGGACAAAGCCCTGGTGTCTAGCTCTCCCAAAGGAAGCTGTAGACCTACTTATGAAAAGTTTTCAGAGGAAGTTGTACACAGGAAAGAATATAAATTACTTTTAATATCTTTCTGCTTAGTATAGACGATAATGGAATTTTAATAAGTAAAAAGCAGCAATTGGGCAATGGGCAACTACAGACTTGATCATTTTCAGAAGGCTAAGAGGGGGCCACTTTCCAAGCAGAGGGCACATTTTCAGGGGAGCTAACTCTCAGCTCTTTTACTGAAAGATGCTGGCTGTAAGTATTATATGCAATTCTGAAAAATTACCTATTAAAAAATGCCATGCCCTGCTTGACAACAGAACATTGTGTAATTTATAAAATAGAGGTTAAATGCAGGCTATATTTAGTCTACATTTAAAGTCCTAGGTACAAGTAATTAGATGCCAACAAATAAAAAAATTAATGCTTTAATCCCATAAAGCCAATAGCTCAGTGGGCTGAAGTACTGTGCTGATGGGCGTCAGCCTTTAACTTCTGTCATAGAGAGAGACTCAGCTCTCCCTTCACAGACCAAATTCCAGCTCCTCAAAGCACTACCTTCCTCACTGCCGAGGAGGATGAGGGGGTATAAGTGGCTCAGCCCAGCTGTCCCCATCGCTAGAACTGGCCCAAGTGGCAACAGCCATAAAAGCCCAGGATGAGAAGGGGGGCAGTGCCTGAGAGATAGAGAGATGTGCCCTTGGTGTTGCCCTGCCCACTTACCAGTCTCTGTAACCTGGAGTTTGTCAATGAAGCCATGTCCGCTTACGTGTGTACACTGAGTTTATTCTGGGAGCACGATAACTTTCTCAGGTATGACCTGCTGTGAAGACCCGATGAGACAAGGTATGTGTAAGGAGCCAGGTGATTCTAACACTTGCATACTTACTAATAATGGGCCAGCTGCAGTGGCAAGCTTGCATTCAGGAAAAACAAGGCACCACCGTCACCGTGATTGATATCCCTAGATCTTCACGAGCATTTGAAAGCACCAAGACCTCTGGCTTGCTTGCTCAGGGATGCTCTTTACTTGAAAGCATCAGCCTTAAGTATGTCACCATCAGAACCAGATCATTCAGCACTAAGAGGTCCAAGCTATGGATTCAACACCCATGTCGGCCTGTTGATTGCACTTAACCCAGATGGTGGCCAGGTGGTCTCCTCACACCTGATACTGGCCATGAGGGGCCTCTAGAGGGCCTGTGGGGGGTCAGGATAAGCAGCCCCTACCACAATAAGGCCTGTCACCAACATTCCCCCTTCAAATCACTGCACCTTTCCACTCAGGTTCCCCTTTACCCATCGAGTACAAAAGTCACCTGACCATGTCCTTTCCTTGTAACGCTGACTGCTGTGTGGGCAGGAACCGAAGAAAGGGCTTATATGGGTTTGCTCATCCCACCATCTTAAAGCAGCCTCACTGTGCTCCAGGAGGTTTCCATCTTTGCAGCATTACAACCCTCACATTACAAACTAAAACCCCCTTCCCAAAACTGACACTGAACAGACATCTCTTTAAGACACCATACTTCAAAAAGAGCTTCCAGTCACTAGAGGGATGGGAAGACCTGGGTAGGGGGGTGACACCAGGAAGGAGCACCCATGATTCCCTCCATGGGGTTGCTAACCCCCTCCTTCCTGAGAGCATACTGAAGGCTCACAGTCCCCAGGGCTCCCAGCCCCATGTCTATTTCAGGTTATAAATAAACACCATAGAAAACAGATTATTTGGAGGTACGAGCAAAAGAGAGCAGGAGTTTATACTCTTTAGTGCTGTGGAGCTGAGTCTAATCGCTAATAAAAAGGTCCTCGAAGACTCAGTTTAATAACCACCAAGATTTCCTGGCTGCCTGCCTGTCTTCCCACCTGCCTCCCAAGAGAAATGCACACTAAAAGCATTTATAAGCTGCCCCAGGCCAGAAGGAAGGGGGAGTGTATGAAAAGCCAGACATAAGGGGCAAACCAGATGAGTATGTGATGTAGGTGTGTGTGGTCCCTGTCTCACTGTGAGAGGGAGAGGGGTTCGGGAGAGAGATCCGACCCTCCCCTGCTCCTGACACAGTTCTCAACCTTGGCTCCATCTGCGGATCTCCAACTGGCATCAAAGTTACAACCTTCCTGAGCACATGCCTCCTCTTACAAGCATTGTACTGGATGCTCTCCTTTGATCTCTGCCTCTCACCCACGTCCTGTTGAGTGCCATCCTTGCTGGTCCTAATCTTCTTACTCATTCACCATGGCTGTGAGGAAAATGTTCAGTGTAAGATAAACGTGTACCACGCAGACGTTCCTGTCCTGGTACAATGCCTTGGGGGGGGGGGGGGGTCTCTGGAAGACAGTGCTTGGAAGACAAGTAAATAATAAAGAAATGCCTACCTGACTACTGAGGCATTTCACTCTATCTGGATAATGATTTTGAGACAGTCATGCTGGACAGGGCCTCACAAGGCAGGGCCCATGGCCTGGACAGGTGTATATTCTCATGGAGAAACAGGATTTCACATATAAAGTCCAACTGGTTGGTCATTCAGGCAAAAACAAAAACTAACACCTAAAGAAAAAAAGAGGCAGATTCTTTGTCCTCAGGAAGCATCCAGTCTGACAATAGCAGTCAAGTCCTTACCCTCAGGAGGATTCCTGTTGCATTAGGTCCTAAATTAAAGCCCATCAGCCTGGTTTTGTCAGCCATTTTCCAACCAGCTCCCTCCTACACCACCAACTCCACCTTATGAGTCTCCAAAATAGATTCTCCACTCCAGAAAAGGAACTGCATTCTTGCTCAAGGCTGGGCCCTACCTTCATGACCCCACCCCCACAACCACAGAAGACCTTGCCCCTCCTCCTCGCGCTGCTGTCTTTTCCAGCATTTGATCTTTCGAAATGGGTTCACACCCTTCTCAAGGAGCTTCCCCAGAGCCGTCTCACTGCATGCTGGAGGCCTGTTCATTCTCCATCTGCGCAGCATCCATGCATTCACCTCGCCCAAGTGTGACTTTCTTCAGACTTCAGCATTTCTGAACTGCTTCATCAGGTCTGAGGGTCTGTGGGATCCCCCACCTCGTGGTCAAGACATGGGACAGAGAGTTATGACATTTCTCTTTTGATGTCCCCCAGAGTCTAATCAGACCCTGAATTCAGGGCGTGTGCAATAAATCCTGATCAACTCCCTTCTTTTGCTGTTCTTTCCTCATCCTTCTCGTTTCCCTGATTCATTTTCCTCTCTGGTCTTCTTTTGTTTGAGTGTCACTCTCTGTAAACAAAAGATGACCCTCCAGCTAAAAGTGTGGCTTCATAAGTAAACGTCATCCTTCACATCTGCCACCGCCACATTCTTCTCTGAAGTGCTGTGGGGCGTGGAGGGCGATGTTTGCAAACTGGGAGTAAATCACACACACCCACAGGAGGCGCCCTGAGCTGGCAGGTACAGAGAGGTGGGACATGTGCCAACTCCAACTTCACCAGGAAGCTGCCAGAACCACCCAAAAGAAAAGGGAGATTTAACCAAAAGCAAAAGTTCAGTGTTAAATGTTTAAAAAACCAAAGCACCCGAGTTGGGAGGTTTAAGACTTGTGATGTTAAGTTTAAAAGCCTCCGATGAAGCCATGGACACACCCATCAATGCTGGATATGTGTGGGGAGGGCTGTCGGCAGGCCAACAGCAGTGTATGGGGCTTTGGCCCTTTGCTGGCTTACCTTTTCTGAAAAAAATCCCTCCCTCTGACACAAACATCACTCCTAAGTCCAGCATGCATTTTGGCCACAGAGAAGTGGTGAGCAGTCGGGACCATTATTGGACAGGAACGAATGAACACACACACAAACAGTAAGTGCCTCAGAGCATGGGGGAGGTGGGAGTGCAGGTGCTTAGCCAGGGTCACAGATTGAAGTGGCGGTCCCTTCTCTGGGCCTTGTTCTAAGACTGGGAAGAGTTCAAGGGCCGGGGGAGAACTAGGGGATGAGGCCTCTGGTTTGGAATGTTGGGGATATAAGAATACACTTCAAGGGTTATGATCAATCCCAGCGGTGTGCTCTTTTGCTACTGGTTTCTGAGGCTCTGTCTTCTCCACTGGGTTTGCAGGACATGAAGCTCCTGAGACATTGGCTTACTCTCCCGAGTTCCCCATTTCCCCACTCCCCTGCTGCCATGGAGCTAATGCATGAATGGACGTGAAATGTGGGAGCAGACGGTTATCTGAAGGAAGCCTGTAGTGAATCGGGACTCAGGGTGACAAACCCTATCCTGACAGCAAATGTCCACCCCCTAATTGATCTATTTTGCCAACGCAAACATTTGTATTCTGGACTTTCTTGAAGAGTGACAGCCCGCTGGTAATAAAAATGCTCATCTGGGGTGCCCATAGTTGGGGTTTAATGCCCAGAAAAGGAGATGAATGGGAGAAAATGACAGTGGGCAACTTGTGGGCACCACTTTCAAAACACTGCCATTCAAAACTGTTTTCAGGAAGAAGAAAACAAAGATCTCAGGCGCTGAAGTGATTTTCAAAAAATAATCAAAACGGAATGATCGCTGGTGGTAATAATGAGGCTGCTCCCTCTCTGGACTCAAATCAGCGCTGTGACAAATCAGCTCTGACAGAACTGTTTCGACTGCCTCTCGTTTATCACAATTACAATCCACAGTCCCTCTCAGACACGAAACTTTTGAAGGCTGGGCACTGGAAGGGAAAACTGGTAATGCTTGGGTTTGGGCATGAATGACAATAAATCCACAGCAGCATCCAACACAACCACGCCAGCGCAACATTTACGGAAACAAAGCAAGAGCATCATCCCACGCACGGGAAACAAGGCCCGGTAAGCATTTGCCCCTCAGTGCAGTGAGCACCGCCAGATGACGCTGCTTGTTCAGTAGGTCCTGAGGTAATTGGATGGGCTCTTGAGTGCACATTAGAGATTAATATTTTAAGAGGTGGCATTTTACAGAGACAGTCTAAGGATGACATTCAATGCATGTCATAAAAGGCAGAGTTTTCTGTAGATTACAAATGCTGTCACTCATGCAATAAAATCATAGAAATCCAAAGGTGTCAGCCATGCAACTAGGTATCAATGCAGTAATCCATGTTGGGAAAGAGTGGCTTCCCAAGGTTGGAGAAAGAAGTGAACCCCGAGAGTGAAATTGTACTTGCTTCCTAGGTTCCTATCAAGTGGGGTCAAGATGAAGAAAGATGTTTTATAGACTGGAAAGTCTTGTGCTTGACTTATGCCTTATTCCTGAGAAAGGCAGGGAGGGTGTGGGGTAATTAAGACCTCCTCGCCACAGGGGGCTAATGTGGCTGTGCAGAGAAGCCAGGTCTGAGTCTGGGAAGCAGAGAGGCAGCTATGGTTCAAAACAAGGAAGTGCTGTTCCTAACTCTTCCCTCCACATCACCATCCTGCCTCCAAGATCATGGCCAGTGAAACTGCAGACAAGGGGCAGATGCCGAGAGGAGCCATTTCATGAAGTCAAAGAGAAAAGAGATCCCTCTGAGTTCCCGCATGCCTTGGAGTCTCACTGGCCCGTGGCACATGCACTAACACAAATCTAAAGCCCAGTAACCAATCCAGCAGGTCTGGGCCTCCAACACCATCACATTTCCAGAAGGGGAAGGAAAGGGCATGGAGGGGTGCCACTCTCTGGGTCATGTGCCCAAACATAAGGTAGAGGGCAGAAGGGAACTGACTTAGAGTTTACCATCTTCACCTTAGGAGGATGTTTATTTTGAGAGCTCAGTGAACAGACCCTTTTTCAATTCCATGGCCAAGACTAGGAGATAGGAGATCTGGAAGGAATGTTCTCCTTCCAGAACACTCCCTGTTCTCCTAGAAGGAGTCTCTGGAGCCTTCTATAGGAGACAGGGGTAGCTGCCCATGAGGCAAACATGGAGATGCTATAGCGCAGCTATGGCCTTGAACCATCCAGGTGATGCTGGGATGGAATAGACAGAGGGGGCAACCAATTCATTCTTCAGAGTTCAACTGTGGGGCTGAAATTCCCAGTCCATCTGGTTATCATTACATCTGTGACAATCTCCTGCTGCCTCACGGTTATGACAAGACCCCTGAGGCCTCAGGCTGGACTCGAGGGTACTGCCCTAAGTGGCCTCTCCTGGGAGTCCCAGCTCCATAATTCTCAGCTACTTCACTTCTCAGTGTCCTAGCTCCTCAGTGAAGAGTTTGCTGGAAAAATGGAAATCTCTACACTGCACCAGATGTCAAGGGCAATTCCCAATTCACCTTGGCAAGAAGGTCTCCTGAGCCTGAGGCCCCCTCTGCCAGTCCCCTCAACATATGGTCCTGGGTGGTGGGTCTGTGGCTTGTAATCTTCCCTAGCAGCACCTGCACACGTGGCTGGCTCTGGTGCAGCTGCAGAATCCTCAGCACCCTCTCAGCATCTCCTACACTCCCCAGGGACCCCTAGTTCCCAGGGGCTACACTGCACAGTGTCATGCATCCAAAACCACTCTTGAAGGGAGCCCACAGGCCTTCGAAGCTCCTTGGAGGACACCAGTCCAATGTCCCCTTGGGAACGAGACACCTCACTCTCCAAGGTGTCTCTGAGCAGGGCACGGAACTCCAGCAGGGACAGGGCCCTCTCCCGTGGCTCTGGATGGACTCAAACACTTCCTGTAGGTGTATTCTCAGGGAAGCATTCAGGGCTCAAGTAATATGTCACCATTAAGGGCTCAGGTTTCCATAAATAACACATGAAGCTCCAATGGTGACTCTGAGTTTTACCTGTATAACCTGATTATCACTTAACTGCGTGTTACTGTCCACTAAAATCAAACCAAATGATTCCTTGCTCCCAAATCATGTGTGTGTGTCTTTGTGTCTATGACAGGAATGTGCCTATAAAAAATATGCTGAGAACCAACTATGGGCTAGGCACTGTGATAGACACTGAAATGCGATGATTAGAAACACTCTATCTGCCCAGAGTGGCCAGAATTAGACATCCAGAGGCACAGTTAAACACTGCAAATCAAAGCAGAAAGAAATGCATGCAGCCCGGGGATATGAACAACACACATGTGGTCAGTTAGGCAGGGGAAGAAGAGGGGAGTTCTGTTGCGAGGCCGCACAGGAAGAAGCCATAGAGAAGGCCACATCTGAGATGAAGAAAGAAGGGAATGCAGAGAGAAGGGGAAGGCTCTAGTTTGTCTTGTTGGCTAGCAGAGATCAATTCCAATTTGACACTAATAACACTGACGAACTCTTCTCAAAGCCAATGTCAGAGGGAAAAGATTATCCTTGCCTCCTGCAATCTTTCAAGGAAGAAAAATCTTAAAAGTCGAAAACTCTTAAAATGTAATCTCACACTTCACTTTGAAAGGCCTAAGTGGGAGACTATAAAAAGAGATGTGGGCACGTGAAATAAAATGAAGCTTTCTTAACGAGTTACCTGGGAACCAAGGGGACCTAGATGTCACATCTGGAGGTTAATGAAGCTGCCTTGGGAGTGAGGCTGCATCAGGTGAGGCCGTGGTACCTGCCAGGCTCTGTGTTCACCTCCACGACCCTGAACTGCTGAGATCTAGGCAGGGCCACCTAGGACATACAACCCACGTCTAGCTCACCTCACAGGACTGTATACGACAATCAAATAAGGCCAAAGGGATGAAAAGGAACTGAAAATTTATGCAAAACAAATGATCATACTAATACTATACAGATAATAGTAGTATACTAGGGCTACTACTATCCATAATAATCAAGGGAGGAACTGCCACTGAATTAAATATTTTTCTTAATAATGAGGAGAAAGAGAAAAATACTGATTGCTCACTATAAGCCAGGCACTGTGTTAAACTTTTTACAGTTGTTATTCAATTTTCAAAACTACTCTAGGAATTTCCTGCCCACCCCAACTTACAGATGGGGAAAATAAAGTACTTTCCCAAAGACCTGGCAGATTTGCTTCAGGTGGCATCAGACAGCAGAACCTGAACCAACTGGTGACAATTGCGGACAAGCGCCGCCTCTGCAGTCTGAGCTGTCTGCCAGGAGACAAGGCGACGCGGCTCATGGTGGAGGGGAGAAGAACTCCAGTCTGATTTCAAAGCACAAGCTTTCTTAACAAAGTCCTGTGGTTTCTCAATGATAAATACAGATATCAGGCATAGATTATCTATGTGCTTAGCATTAAAAAGATGGTTAATATTTATTACTTTTATGTTACATTTAAATCATTTTTATTTTTCAATTACAGTTAACATACATTATATTAGTTTCAGATGTACATCCCAGTGGTTAGATTATTATATAACTCACTAAGGGATCATCCCAATAAATCTCATGCCCATCTGACACCATGCATAGTTATTAGGATATTATCAATTGTGTTCCCTATGCTGTATTCTACATCCCTGTTACTATTCTGCAACTACCAATTTGTACCCCACCAATCCCCTCCCGCCTGGCAATTGTCAAAATGTTCTCTGTATCTGAGTTTGTTTCTGTTCTATTGTTCATTTATTTTGTTTTTTAGATTCAATTGTTGATAGATATGTATTTATTGCCATTTTATTATTAATATTTTTTATCTTTTCTTCTTCTTCTTCAAAAATATCCTGTAACATTTCATGTAATATTGTTTTGGTGGTGATGAACTCCTTTAGTTTTTTTCTTTTCTGAGAAGCCCTTATATGTCCTTGGATTCTAAATGATACTTTTGCTGGGCAAAGTAATCTTGGCTGTAGGTCTTTGCTTTTCACCATTTTCAGTATTTCTTGCCACTCTCTTCTGGCCTGCAAAGTTTCTGTTGAGAAATCAGCTGACAGTCATACAGGAACTCCCTTGTAGGTAAATAACAGGTTTTCTCTTGCTGTTTTTAAGATTCTCTATGTTTTTAACTTTGGCATTTTAATTATGATGTGTCTTGGGTAGGCCTCTTTGGGTTCATCTTGTTTGGGATTCTCTGCACTTCCTTGACCTATATGTCTATTTTACTTACCAGGTTAGAGAACTGTCCTTATTTTTTCAAATAGGTTTTCAAATTCTTCCTCTCTCTCTCTTCTCCTTCCAGCACCCCCATGATGCAAATGTTGGTATGCTTGAAGTTGTCCCAGAGGCTCCTGGTTCTGACTGGTTCTTTTTTATGATTTTCATGTCTTTCTTATGCTGTTGAAGTTCTCACTAAGTTCCTTGAGCATCCTTACAACTAGTGTTTTGAACTCTACATCTAATAGATTGTTTGTCTCCACTTGTTTAGTTCTTTTTCTGTAATTTTGTTCTGTTCTTTCATGAGCGACCTGTTTCACTATCTCCTCATTTTGGCAGTCTCCCTGTGTTTGTTTCTATGTATCGTGCAGAGCTGCTGCATCTCCTGGGCTTGGTAAAGTGGCCTTATGTAGTAGGCATTCTGTAGGGTCCAGTGGCACAGCCTCCCTGATCACCCAAGCTGGAACTCCAGGTGCCCTCCCCCCATGTGGGCTGTGTACAATCTCCTCTTGTAGTTGATCCTTGATTGCTGTTGGCACACCAGTTAGAGGGATTTACCCCCAGGTCAATCAGCTGCAAGGGCTAGCTGCAAACACCAACCACTGTGGAAGATCCGCTGTGCAGGGGCCCACTCCACAGAGCAGGATTTACTTCAGCAGGTCTCTGGTGACCACTGAGTCCACCCCTTGAGTGTGTCATTTGTGGAGGTGATTAAGTGGTGCTCTGATGTGGTCTGAACTGTCCACTGGATACACTGGCTCTGAACCCCCCAAGGGGATGCAGGTCAAGGTCACCCACTGCCTGTATTCTAATCAGGGTTATCTGGCATGAACTATGAAGTGATCTGCAGATGGCCGCTACTCGTGCTGGGCCTAGAGATGCCCAGGAGAGGCCAAGCTCTGAACTGAGTCTGGCTGCTGCTAGTGCTGGGCCTGGGGCCACTCAGCAAGAGGTATAGGACCAGGTGACTTTTGTTTAAGATATTTTAGGCAAGTCTGAAGCACGAGGCAAGTCAGGCCATTGGTGTACAAAAAAAGCCACTGGAAACAGCTTTGGTGGGTCCACAAATTGGGTGGGGTGGGGTCTCAGGGAATCACCAATGAAGGGAAAACAGTGTTAGCCAGGTTGATGTTGACTCAGATATGGTGCCCACTTGCCAGCTCTGTGGGGGGGGGGGGAGTCAGAATAGGAAAAATGGCCTCTGACAGTATTTTGTCTGGGCGAAAGCTTCCTCTGCAGCTCTCACCCTGATGCCAGGCAATTCAGTTCCTCCCTGTATGTCCCTTGTGCCTTTTGAGTTGCTGCCCCAGCACTAGAGCTCAGAGGGAGGGAGTGCAAGTAAGCCTGTGTATGGGTCCTTTAAGGGGAACTGCCCGGGACTCCAGAAGCCCTCCATCTCCCTCAGCCTCAATCTCCACTAGTTTTTACAACCAGAAGTTACGGGGGTTCTCTTCCTGGCTCTGGAACCTTGGACTGGGGAGCCTGGTATGGGGCTGGGACCCCACACTCCTCAGAGGGGAACTCTGCAGCCCAAATATTCCTCCCGATTATTATCCGTCACACAGGGGTGTGGCACTGGCCTGTTTCATGTCTCCCCCCTCCTACCAATGTCAGTGTGGCTTCTTCTCTAAATCCTTAGTTATAGGACTTTCATTTACCAAGATTTCAGAAGGTTCTGAATAATGGTGGCTCTGCATTTAGTTGTAATTTTTAAAAATATTTTATTTATTTATCTTTAGAGAGAGGGAAAGGGAGGGATAAACAGAGGGAGAGAACCAATAATGTGTGAGAGAAACATCGACTGATTGCCTCTTGCACTCCCCCATCCAGGGGCCTGGCCCACAACCCAGGCACATGCCCTGACTGGGAATCGGACTGGCGACCTTTCGGTCTATGTAACAACGCCCAACCAACCGAGCCACACCAGTCACGGCTGGTTATAATTTAGATGTGGTTGTAGGAGGATGCCATGTACTGCATTTTCCAGGTAGTTAATATTTAATCTTATATTTCTTAGCTTTTAAAATATATATTGAGTCCCTAGTAGGTGACAGTCACCATGCACGGTGCTTTATGTAGCGTTTCACTTGATTTAGATGGCACTTCAGCACTCTGCAGTGCGCAGAGTCATTTTTGTGAACCTAAATTGCCATCGTAGCAGCAAAGCATGACCGTTCTAGATAACAGTGTCCAAATTGTTATGAGATGACAAAAAATCCAAGGCATTTCCATTCAAATAAATCTGGTGGAAACCTAACAGCATCTCAAAGTCCGGAGGACAGCAACCCCCCCCCCCCACTGTTGGCACACAGGACCCTCAAGAGAGAAGGGACGTGAGGGTCATCCTGGCTTGGATGCCGGTCCCACACCCACACCAGCAATCACCCAGACTACACTTCCGCACATTCAGTTACCAAGAATTCTCGGCCTTTAGAAACAGTCTTTTCTACCTTTGGGGGACAGTTTAGATAGCAGAGAATGTGCTTTTCTGTACTTTTTTTAACCATTTGTACCAGGTCAACTGGCAGTCTGTGAAATATCTGATGGAGGTTCTCTGCAAAGGCTTAATTTTGCATGCAACTTATCCTCAGTTTCTTTATCCATCCTGTTACACCTGATTCCAAGTCTCCTATCACACTGGGCCCTTTTTCTAGATTATTTCCTCATTTGTCTGTGTCCCTCTGGGACTGTGGTACCTAACAAAGACTGAACATTTTATGGAAGAACATGAATAATGAAGAACAGACTAGAAATGCCACATTCTATTTCTAATGATATATTCATATCATCACCAACTATTTTCTAAGCACCTACAATGGGCCAGTACTATGCTAAAACACTGGAGACATTCAAGAAAGTGCCATGTAAAACACCCCCATGGAGCTAACATCCAGCCTATCCTATTGATGGAGCCTGCTGCTGGGCAGCCTTATCTCACACCAAAGTTTTCACCACTGCTTTTCTGAGAAAGTCAACACCATTATATGAGTGCCCTCACCTTCCTTCCAACCACATCCATATTTATCTCCCCATTGGCACCCACGCGCTCATTCATTTATGCTCCCACAGTGGAAGAGCTGTCCTCTCCGTGACTAAGGCTAACTCTTCTCTTTGCTTCTACCCCCTTCTGCCTGCTGAGGGACCATGCTCCCCCATTATCTCCCTCTCACCCTGTATCCTTATCCAGCTTATCCAGACTGGTGCTCTCCTTAGCAAAGACATATTCCAGTCCCTCCCATTTTGTAAACACCTTTCTTTCAATTACAACTCCTACTTCTTCAGCTTCAGCTAAACTACTTTTCTTCATGACCAAGTATTTAAGACCCAAGTATTTCAAAACCTGTCTCTAAGCCCTCCCTTCCCACTCACTCCTTAACCTGCTGCAATCTGACCTCTGCTCCTCCCCATTCCATTTAAAAGACTTTTGTCATGGTCATTTAATGGCCTCCAGGTTGCCAAAGCTGACAGATATATTTATATCTTTCTGTTATATTTGGCCTTGACTGTGCCTTCCATTTTCTTCTTTTGGTAATTTCTGCATTATGTCTTACCACTACAGTACTACTTATATTCTTTATAGAAGATTTAGAAATAGACATAAAATTCCAGAAATAACTACCAATGACCTTTTTGTGTGTGTCCTCTCTGCCATTTTTCTATAAATACACACAGATGCTTCTTACAGGAATAGGATCACGAATGTACCACTAGGTAATTGCTCTGTTCACCTAATCCATCATGAGCATCCTTCCATCTCTCCGCCTTCCTTATTTACATCTCTCCTCCCTTGGCTCCAGTGAAACCACTCTCTTGGTTTCCCTCTGCCTCTAAAGCCACACTTCTCAGTCTCCACCACACGCTTCTCCTTCTCTGGCTGGTTCTAAACAAGTCAGCAACTTCTCCGGGCTCTCTCCCTGGATCTGCATGTGCTCGCACTGGGAGGCCGCACTGCACATTAACAAAGCCATCACTGGAGTGTGGGTTTGTCTATCATATTAGCTAGGTAGTCAGGTAGATCAAGTAAACAGTGAAGCTAACATACACAACATGCTCAGGGAGTATCTGCTAAACCAATCAGAAGGCAGGAGAACAGGGAAGAAGGGCTATAGTGAGAGGGAACTGCTGGAGAAATGACTTTGCCCAGTGAAGAGCAATGTGAGGGCTAGGCAAAGAAGAAAGGAGGGGTGAAGGAAATACGACAGAGAAGCATCAAAACCAGACCCACTTCTTCACACCTTTGCTGAAAACTGGTCTGCCACACAGTTGCTGAAAGGCATCACAGCCCAGGTGAGCAGTTGCTCCCAACCATTCCCTCTGGCCATCTGCCTCCAGCAGCCCCTGTGCACGAGCATCCTCTGCGTGTGGTGACCCTGAAGACAGCCTTCCTGGATTTCACTCCATAGCAGCACCGGAGAATCCTCCCCACCACATTTCCTACCCACTGCCTCATCAACTACGTTTCAGTCACCCCCATTTCAGCCTTTCCCCAGGTTAACATCATTCATTTGCCAAACCCAAATGGTGAGCCCTGAGCTCTCACACAATCTTTTCTGCTATTCTTAAATTCTTACAGTTTTTGTAATTACAGTTTGTCCTCTGTATCTGCATGTTTTGCATCCATGGATTCGACCAACCATGGATGAAAACAGTGTTTCTGACCTAAGGTTGGGAATGTGGAGGGCCGACTGTATGCACTGTTCTATACCATTTTACATAAGGGTCTTCAACATCTGCAGATGCGGGTATCTGCAGGGGGTCCTGGAAACAATGTCCCACAGAAACTGAAGGACAACTGTACATAAGTTCCAAATGCTTCATTTTCTTGGCTGCGCTGGAACACTGTAAGGGCTGAGACCCAGTCTGTTACTTGAATCTATGCCCCCCAAATGCCCGGTACTCTTTTGTATTCCCTCCGGGTACCTGCCACAGGCAGAATACCTGATCCAGGGGCACTGAAATAAAGAGAGGCCTTGAAGTGTAGTGGTTCAGCACATGGGTTCTGCCCTGGGTTCTAATCCCACCTTTACTTGCTGGTAGTAAGGCTGTGAGCCTCAGGTTCCTGATCAGTAGAATGGAGGTGATGAAATCCACCTTACAGAGCTGCTACAAAGATTAACTGAGATATTAAATGTAAAGAGCTTAGAACAGTGCCCAGCAGCCCTGGCCGATGTGGCTCAGTTGGTTGGAGCGCTGCCCTATAACCAAAAGGTTGCAGGTTTGATTACCGGTCAGGACACATGCCTAGGTTGTAGTTTCTTTCCCCAGTTAGGGCATGTATAATCCCCAGTCTGGGTGCATTCGGGAGGCAGCCAATCAATGCTTCTCTGTCGCATTGATGTTTCTCTCTCTCCTTTCCTCTTTCTTCAAAAGAAATGAAAAAAATGTCCTCAGGTGAGGATAAAAAAATTTTTAAAAATAAAAAACTACGGCTGGTATACAGCAAGCACTCAATAGATGTCAGGTATAGCTGTGACAAAGAAAACACACCTGAGTAGAAGCCAAGTGAAGAGACATCAAGGGATCCTGCTCCTCCAGCCAAAGCATTAACATCCTCACATCCACAGCATGTTCAGAATTCTACACCCAATCCCACCCTTAACCCTTGGTGACTGGATTTTAAAAGACTACAAAGCACTCTCTTTTTTATAATGAACATCACAGTCCTTAATAAGCTAGATAACTGGATGCCTCCAATGTCAACACTTTAAATTAGAAAAATACACACCATTCCCAAATACCTTCTCTAATTAGCATCTGTGTGATTTGTACAGCTAATATATTTTACACTAAAGGATGTTCCAAAAATAGCAGCAAATTCCCTCAGTGTTCTGCAGATAACCTCAAACTGAACTGGTTTATTGCATGATATTTGTGAGCTGTAATCCTGTAATTAAGGCTTCATTAGTCCCTAATGGCAGGGCTCAGTAACGGTTGATATAATGTGATGAAGTTTACATCCCATTCAGTTAATTTCTGGCATATTCATTCATTCATTCATTCATTCACTTATTCATTCATTCATTCATTCATTCAATACCTACTGTGGGTGCCCACTATGCATCCACTGGGCTAAATGCTGGGGATACACACATTTTGATCATGTCTCTGAAATTTTCATGACATCAGATGGCTCTTGTAGTGGATCTAATGCCACAGTGAAACAATGGCCTCATCCCCCTGACCACCACCAGAGAGATGGTTCCTATTATGTCAGATTAATCACGTTGTGGCCTCATTAGAAATGTCTCTAAGTGGACATGTTATAATTTCTCAGACAAATTAGAGAGTCTGGTACATGTTTCACCAATGTCACAAAAAAAACACGTTCATTTTCCTGGGTAGCACAATGACCAGATGGCTAAAAGAAGGTACCGCATCGACACATCTAGATAGGTCATTGCAGAGCAGCTGGCACAGCATCACGATCAAGTTCAACCCTGGCTGAGCACATGCAGACCAGATCTGGAGCTCTGTCTGTGACCTGGGATGGCTCACAGGACATTGGTGGGAAGACCTGGCCACTCTTGTGGACGCCAGCGCTGTGTACTGGAAAGGTGTGGGTTTAGGAGCCAGACAGGCCTGGGGCGAAGTCCAAGCTCCACTACTTAAATTATCAGTGTGACTCTGTAAAGTGAGCTAAAATCTATATATAATGAGTGCTGAATAATATATGCCAAATGGGATTAAAAATTAGACCTATTACTAAGTGCTGATTCACATTAACCTTTACTGACAAACCTCTCCTCTAGCACTCAGAATCCATCCCATTGATTCAACAGCTACTTACTGAGCACCTAATAAGGGCCAAGCAGACACAGATTAAACTGTTTATTTCAAATTGTGAACAGAGTACACAAGGCATCTGCTTTCTTGAAGCATTCTAGTGGAGGAGACTTAAATAGGTAAACGAGAATAGGTGATACACATTGATTAATGATTTCTGTGAAAAAATAAAACAAGATCAAGGGCTAGAATCTGACCACATAATTTAGGATCCAACCCAGAGGACGCTGTTTTATCCACTGCTCTTTCCTCCATGTTAACCTACCTCCTGAACTAGGAGAGAAACTTCTAGGACATACAAACCACGGCTCCTGCACCTTTACTCCCTCTGACATCTATTAGAGGGCCAAGTACGCAGCAGATGCTCAGCAAATCCCAATTCACTGATCAAAAAAACTCTGCCAAGTTAGACATCATCAAATTCCATGAGTTATACTTGACACAATTATGAAATAAATAGAAACTTTAGAAATCCGGTCTCTCGCTACTTCCAGACCAGGAGGTATCTTGTGTGCTTTCATCCTCGCAGCTACTCTGACCCCAGCCCGGTCACGAGCCTCCCACTCCAGTGACTTCGGGCGCCTCTCCCAAGGAGGCCCATCATGCCACGGACCAGCCACCTGGCCCCAGCCAGTGGACACCTGGCCCCAAGAGCAACCGGCACAATTCTGAATGGATCAACAGTGTTTTTTCCTGTAGAGCTCTTTTGGAGTGTTGAAGAAAAAGGGCAGAGATTGTTTACTCATTTGGAAATAAAAGCACTTTCCTTCCTCCCTTTGCCAAAACTTGTAAGTACTTCCAACCAGGAATACCTTAAAGTTGACCAGAAAGCGACAAGGAAAAAAGCTTTTTTCTCCTTCTTTAAGAAAACTAGGAGGAAGATACCACTTAAGAGGAAATTCTTTTCAAATGTCAGGCAACTTGAGAGAGTACGGAGGCTGGTGGGACTGCGACTCAGGCCCTCTCCCAGCCCCGCATGCTGGAGACCAGCTGAGACAGGACAGGGGTGGGGGACGAGGCACAGAAGCGGGAATAGAGGCAACCACACCCTCTGCAGACCACAGTTCCGATTCTTCATAACGTACTTTTTCTTTCTTTTTTTTTTAATATTTTATCTGCCCTGGCTGGTGTAGTTCAGTGGATTGAGCTCAGGCCTGTGAACCAAAGGGTTGCTGGTTCAATTCCAGTCAGGGCACATGCCTGAGTTGTGGGCCAGGTCCCCAGTTGGGGACATGTGAGGGGCAACCACACATTGATATTTCTCTCCCTGTCTTTCTCTTCCCTTTCCTTCTCTATAAACAAATAACTAAATAAATAAAGTATTTAAAAATAAATAATATTTTATGTATCTATTTTTAGACAGAGGGGAAGGGAAGGAGAAAGAGAGGGAGAGAAACATCAACGTGTGGTTGCCTCTCGCACACCCCCTACTTGGGACCTGGCCTGCAACCCAGGCATGTGCCCTGACTGGGGATCCAACCAGCAACCTTTTTTGTTCTCAGGCCAGTGCTCAGTCCACTGAGCCACACCAGCCAGGGCCATAAAGTACATTTTCACATGAAAACTGTCATTGAAAAAAAATCAGGGGGGAAGGAGGATGAAAGAGAAAAGAACATAGATGGCTGCTCTTATGAAAACAGAAGCTCCAAACATACACATTAATAAGCCAATTTATTAGAGGGGAAGAAATTTTAATCAATAATAATCAGGCGCAGCTGGCTCACTTTTCCTTGCTGGGTTTAATAACACTTTCCAGCCCTTATCTGATTGGAGCCCCCACACACGCATACTAATGAGGACACCAGCAAGAATTTACTGCTAGGCTTCCAAGGCCCCTGTCTGTCCCTGATGGGCACCATTTCTGTCCCTGAGTATCTATCTACAAGTATACGAAGCTTGTTGTACCACTAGTTCAGTTGGTTTGTGGGTTAGTCCCTAAAGGTTTCAACCCGTGTGTCTGACAGCACACGCTGCAGAATCCTGTTTTCTAATAGCTGTAAGGGTAGCGTAGGAAAGACTGGCCGGTTTGAAACAGCACAGAGTTCCCCTCTGAACATAGAACACCAGAGCATTTCTTCTCCGGACGGTGACGTAACGATGGCCTCTTCTGACACATCCCTGTCTGCCCCAGCTATTCTATGTCATCTACCCCATGGACTCCCACTGACAGGTGGCCTCTCCCTTAGCAGGATCTCAGTCCAGTTCCAAAAGTTCTCAGGCCATCTGTCCCACAATTCCAGTCTCACACATTGTTTAAAACTCTCCGCCTTCCCACCCCCTGCCCCGGCACAGGCAGAAACTGTTGTATGTGCTCCTGGCTTGGGGAGCAGGGGAAACAGGTGGTGTGGGCCGCCGCTTCTCCTCCCATGGTGTGTATTAGCTCCAGGTGTACAGCATAGAGGTTAGACAACCACATACTTTACAGAGTGGGCCCTCGGCTATTTCAAGTGCCCACCTGGCACCGTACGTAGTTATTGCGGTGTTACTGACTGTATTCCCTATGCTGCACTTTACAGACCCAGGACCATTCTGTGACTGACGATCTGTGCTTTGTAATTCCTTCACCTGTGTCACCTGACTCCCAACCCCCTCCCCTCTGGTAACTGTCTGTTCTCTGCATCTATGAGTCTCTTTCCATTTTGTTTATTGGTTTATTTGGATCTTTACATTCCATATATTAAGTGAAATCATATGTTATTTGTCTGTCTCTGACTTATTTCACCTGGCATAACACCCATAACATCCATGTTATCCCTACTGGTAAGATTTCATTCTTTTTTAAGGATGAGTAATATTCCATTGTTATGTGCACCACAACTTTTTATCCACTCATTTATTGATGGGCACTTGGGTTGCTTCCGTATCTTGACTATTGTACATAATGCTGCAGTGAAGACAGGGGTACATATATTCTTTAGAACTAGTGTTTTAGATAGACAGTAGGTAGAAAATAGACAGGCGGAGAGTAAGAACAGTGTGGGAAATGTAGACACTAAAGAGCTTACGACACATGGACATGAACTAAAGTGGGGAGTGTGGGTGGGAGAGGGTGTACAGGGTAGAGGGGAGTGAAGGGGGGGAAATGGGACAACTGTAATAGCATAATCAATAAAATATATTTTAAAAAAGAACCCCCCCCCAAAAAAAAAAGAACCAGTGTTCTGGAATCTCATGTATTTCTAGCCTTGCCACACGCCCAGGGAGCAGACTGCTTGATGACACCTGCTGTCAGACTCTCCATCGCTCTCCTAACCTTGTCCCCAAAGCACCGCAGCTTTGGGCATTTTGCAGACTTGGTGGCTTGATGATTTCCAGAGGTGAGTTAAGCACTAGTCCTGATTTAACGGAGAGGCAGAGTTTTGGGCACCCCCAAACTTGATGGATTATTCTCATGGGGTTTCCCTCTCTTAGCTTCACAGAGGGAAAAAATACTGCTCTCCCTCCCCCAAGGGATGGGGAATGGGGAAATGAACAGCCTCTATTTATATATACCGCACTCCCCCTAAAACCCTTTCCTCTAATCCAGTCCCTCGATACCGGCGGGTAAGCAGTGGACGGGGACTCGCAGGGTTGCCTCTCTGACCCAGAACTGTCCACAAGACCTGGCAGCACACTCGGAACTTAAATATGGGGCTAACTGCCTCTTGTCCCAGTTTTGGGTCTTCACATGCTCCCAGAGTAAACAGAAAAATCTCTCTCGGCATCGTGTTCCAACAGTGTCCCACCCTAAGCTCAGCTCTCCACTGACCCCACGGGGAACGTTGAGAAAGATCTGTACGGATGCTCCATACAAACCCGTCCCTGAAGACAGGAAGTTCAGAAAAAAGCACTCTCCTGGCCACAGTTCAGAGAGGGCATCTTCCCATATAAAACACCTCGGCACCTTTACAAGCGAAAACCTAACCTCTTCCTCCCCAGCCTCTCACCACTCACACACGCCCATGTGGGTACTCACACACACACTAAGGACACCTCCCAACTCACTCCCAGGGAGGGTGGAGAATGATGCCTTTGTCCCAAAATCCAAATCTCAGCCTTCAAGTCCCCAGCCCTACCCCAAACTCAGACCCACACTTCACTAAACGGTGAAACCACCCCCTCAGCCCTCAGAGCTACGGCATCGCCGAAGCACAACACCAAACCGAAGCTCGTCTTCCAAAGCCAAGAGGATGAAGAAGCCAATGAGGCCACGCCCCAGCTGAATTCGGATAGAGTGCAATAGGTTTCCTGGGACTAATTAATTTGACAAGTGTGTTTGAACCCCTGCATTATCATAAACACTCTAGAGGGCACTAAGGGTATAGCAGTGAGTTAAAAACAAACAAACAAACAAACAAACAACTCTGATTATACAATTAGAACAGCGGGTGCCCTCATCCTAAAATTATTAACCTATCTATATCATCATCATCATCATTATTACTATTATTATTATTACTGCTGCTGCTGCTGCACTCCCTCTCCTGAAAGCACCTGCTAGGAAAAATCAGGGGACCTTGGCCCTCAGCGCCCCCTCCACACCCCTCCACACGGTGGTCACAGACCCTGTCCACCCTCTGCACGGCTCGCTCTCGGCAAGGCTTTGTGTGCCCATGATGTATGACAACATAAACCGAGCCCTCTCCACTTGAAATTTTCAATAAAAGTACAGATCTAAGTGATGAATATTTTATCTGGGGAAGAAAACAGCTTCAGGGCCATTTCTAATAACATGTCACCCTCAGACAGGAGTGGGCGGGAGCTGGAGAGTAACAAGGAGGATAAGCATGGAAGAAGCCAGGGCTCCAGAGAACCACAGAGAGGGAGAGACAGAGACAGACACGGGGACAGACTGATGGAAGGAGGCAGGGTGTGGGCTGAACAGCTCTGAGTCCAGCCCCACTCAGAAGAAGAGACTGAGACTCACAGGGAAATGATTTGGGAAGGTCACACCAAAGGGGACTAAGCCAGTCCTGAGCCCCCAGACAGGAGCGTCTCAGAGGAGAGTACTGCATGACCACCTGTGAGCACGTAGCGAGGGTAGGGATTAAACCTGAAGAAGACTGTGGAAACCCGTCGCTAAGTGAGCTGCGTGTCTACCTCCATGAACCTGAAAGACCCTCAACAGAAGAAATAATGTCCCTCCCTTCTGTCTGGAAGGTCCCTGAGGAAAGGGATGCTGTGTAACCTCTCTCAGCCCCAACCTCTCTGGGAGCCTCTAAAGGCACAGTACAAAGAGGGGCCCACGCCAAGAGGCAGAGACCAAACAGCAGGCCACCACGCTCTGAAAACTCAGCACAGGGGCCAATGTCACAGAACTTGGCCCTTCTTGCTGTGGGCCAAGAAGTCAGCCTTGGCCCCTTCCTTCCGGAGCCATCTGGGGCAAGAAGCTTCCACAGCTGCCTCTGGAATCCTAGCTTTTCCCTCCTCAGCCCCTCAGTCTGCCATGGCCATCGGAAGATGCTGGAGCCTTAGGACAGAGGGATGCTGCAGAACGAGCAATGCGGGGGAGCCACATTTAATCCTCATTCACCCGTGCACACTGAGCACAGGTGCTGTACTAGATGCTGGGGATGCCAGGTGAGGCGCCCTGTTCCCTGCCCCCAAGGGGCTCACCATCCCACGGAGAGAAAGAGATGTTAATGCAGACAGTGGTGAGCAGAGATGAGAGTAAGAACCATCCTGTGAGGGGAGAAAGTCAAGGACGGCTTCTCAAAGGGAACAATGACGTGACAAGTACTTGTTGACCACACCCACTTACTTTCCTGGTTCATACCACTGAGTCTAGTCTCTCCTCAGGAACTGCCCTCAGTCAAGGATGCCTGCATCACCCAAGGGCCCAGCCCCTCCCAGGAGGCAGCTGCATCCATTCACCAGTCAAGAGGGAGACAGTTAGTGAGGTCCAGCCTCCTCATCTCAAGTAGGGACAACTGTGAAGTGCATCCCAGCTCCACAGTGACCAGAGGGGCCCACTAAGCGTGGCCTCTCTACAGCTGAGAGCAGTTCAAGCTTCCCCCTGCTTAATCCTGCTTTCCTCGCACCTTCAAATGCGTTCGTCCCTTCAAATGCATTTGTCCCAAGAGCACTTCCCAGTAAAAAATCTGCACTCAAAATTCTATCTCAGAGTCTGTTTTCCAGACAACCCGCTGTCTCAGCGGGGTACAGGGCACAGGCAGAGGAGTTCAAGAAAGACATCAGGAGCCCTGGCCGCCTTGCTCAGTTGATTGGAATGTCGTCCTGTGCACCAAAAAGGCTGTGGGTTTGAGTCCCAGTCAGAGCATACACCTGGGTTGTGGGTTTGATCCCTAGTTGGGGAACACACAGGTGTACAGGAGGCAACCAACTGATGTCTCTCTCTCTCTCTCAAAATCAATAAACATATCCTTAGATGAGGATTTAAAAAAAAAAAAGAAAAAAGAAAGACATATTGAAAAGAGATAATACTGATATCTTAAAGTTACTTAAAATTTAAGCAAGCAAAGCGTTATTTGCCAAAGATTCAAACATCCTCCCAAAGCACTCTGACAGTTCTGAGACGTCTGGAGGAATCCGTATGGAAAATTCCATACTCCATGTCCCAAGCTCTCTCAAAACATATTCTTGCCACCTGGTTTCCTGGACACCATCCTCATTCTTCCCAACTCAGTTTATCCAGAGAAACAAAATGTTAGCCCTGTTGGCAGAACACAACGAGGAGGCAGTTACAACGAGGAGGCCATCAATAATGCTAAGGAACAGTGAGACTGCAAACTTCTAGTTTTTTAACTGCTGGTCGTGGATGAGGAAGCAGAAAGAAAGGGAATTCAGCTCTTTGCATTGCATTCGACTGTCAGTAAGAACAGCTTGTTTCCCTGCCTGACTGCCCTTTGGCCTCTGGATGAAAAACCGACTCAGGCGTGCTTGAACAGCCTTGAGAGTGAGTGAAAGTACTCGGTTCACTTTCCAAAACCTCAGCATCGCAGAATTCTCAGGGGCTTTCCCTTCTGCAGAGCTTGCACATCTATTTACAAAGGCAAAAGCTTCGCTGAAGTGCCTTTGTTAGCAGAGCAGCCTGGGACCGATAAACTAATTTGTGTTCCCCTCGATAAATCGTTCATTAATGTTGCTATGACATTTAAAGTTTCAAATGATTTTATGACTTGAGATTTAAAAAGAATTGTTCCAATAAATTTCTTACAACCAGGAGGATTCCTGGCATTTTGATTAAGTAGTTCCTTGTGATGATAAAGTTTTATCTTGAATAATGAAGGGGGGAGCATTAATCACTTCAAAGCTGGTCCCAGGAGCAGCGGCCCAGCTGCCTCTCCGGGGATTACTCAGAAACACAATTTTAAAAATCAACAAAGTACAAACTACCAATCTTCTAGAAGGGTTAGAATTTTCAGAATAATTACTAAGTCTGAGCTGTCTCTAAAATGGTACAGAACCATCAGAATCAGAAGCGGTGTGGGGCCCCTCCTCCCAGCTGCTCATGGGCGGTGTGGGCAGAGGCTGGTGCTCCCACTGGGTGTTGAGGAGCAGCGCTGAGAACCAGCAGGCACTAAAATCTGGGTGCTGGGGGACACATCATGTCCTACGAGGAACCCAAGCCTTCCTAGAAATGCCGGGACATTACTGCTAAAACCCAAGCTCAGGCTAATGTCAGGATTGTTACCACCACTGTGGGCACTGGCTTCTGAAGATCAGGCAAACCAGTGAGAAAGAAACGTTGGGTTTCAGCGGAGTTACAAATCTGTCTTTCCCACCCCTCCTCCCGCACCCCTAGCCTTCCCCTGCAGGGGAGAGGGGAACAGAAACATTTGCTGAATGCCTACCATGTGCTTGCTCATCACTGTGCTCAGAGCTTCACATCATTTAAACAGCATGGCAATCCTGAAGCAGGTATTACATCAGAATTTTACAGCTGAGAAAAACTGGGGTTCAGAAAAGTTAAATAATTTACGCAAGGACACACAGATTGTCAATCCGAAGATGTGAGATTCTGATCCCAAGTGCTTTTTCTACTGTGGGGACAGGTCTCTTTTCTCCAATGTACTTTCAAATGCAAGCACATTAACCATGGCTCTTACGTTCAAGTGGCCTCTGAGGCAGTTAGAAACTCAAGCCAGCTGATGGACCAGCCAATGCTGATTTGTGTGTTTCAGAATGGAGAAGAAAGGATGCCCCAGGGCTGCGATAATCCAGTAGCCTTGGGGAAGAGGTAAGACAGAAGCTGGGCTTGAAGGGACAGGAACATTTAGATAACAGGAGACAGGGAGAATAAACCACTTCAGGGACCAGCAGGAAGGCCTGCCCCTCGCTGCAAAGGTGGGTGACAAATGGGGAGTGAGCGTAGACGGTCAATTTCCTTATCACTGGCCTTGATGGGCCTTTGGGACTTGCATCCCAAGACAAACAGTGACTCGTTAAGTTATTTTTAAAGGCAGAATGCAAGTGAGTAGTGGGCTCCAATTTAACAACAAAAATGTATTGCATTATGGATATCTTTTTTTCAAACTATTTCCTTCTTCATTTTTATCCTGTAACAATTCTATAAGGTAAACAGGGCGTGTGTTACTCTGCTCACTTTAAAGAGAGGACAAATGAGGCCCAACTTGCCCACAACGCCCCCACGTTAATGGTGAATCTGAAACTCAGGTCTTCTGACCGCCAGGCCCTTCAGGGGAAGGTATCTTCCCACTACTGGCCTTGGAGAACAGTCTAGAGCTATGGGCTCTTGCCCCTCCTCCTCCTCCTCACATTCTCCTTCATACAGTTCCAGGAGTTCCGGGAGCCCTGCAAAGTTACCCCGGACTTCCTGGAGGACACGGGCTCTGATGTAAGCCCTACAGAAGACTCTGCCAGTCTTCCTAGTATACCATCAACAACACGCATTCCTCAAAAGGCCTCACCACCGATGGCTCCATGCAGAACCAATGAGAGCTTGGCGGTTAAGTTCAAAACATCCCACTGGTGAGTGAGGTCAAGAATAGGCTGTTGCCTGATCCCTGGTGCACCAAAGAGAACCAGAACCCCAGATACGGCATGGGCATCAAGCTGCACCTGGGCCCCTGCCCCCAACCTTCTCTACCCGCCTGGCCTCACTAGTTCCACCTAGAGAGCCATCTAGATAGTTGGCACAATCTTCTTTAAAAAAATGGCTGGAACCCCATTAGACCCTTCCAACTTTCCCAAATACAGATATTTGAACAAGGTCACTTGCCAGGAATCCACGTCGTCAGCAGTCACTAGGACCGTACGCACTGCCAGCTACACCCATCTCGATGGAGGTGCCTAGAGCCTGAGTGGATCCTTCCCCAGGAGCAGTGGAGGCAGGACAAAGGGATGGGCAGTGCACCACCTCCTCCTGTGTCCTTTTACCAGGACCTGGTGGTGGACAGGACCAAGAACCACGAATAAACAGATCTTAAAGACAGTTCACAGGCCATCTGCAACCCAAAGGCACAGTGGGGAGAACATTTAACAATGTATCCAGGACTAACAACTGTTTCAGCGGCCTGGGTTATGCAGAAGGTGGAAGGGTAAGCTGGGTCCTCGAGGAAGGCTTCCGACTGGCGTGCCTCTGAACCTCTCCGTGTGGGCAGAGGGGAGCTTTCAAAACGGCAGAGCTTAACAATGAAGTAAAAGAAAAAATACAAAAGATAAAAATTCATAAAACGGGACTTCAGAGGCATGGAGAGACAGCACTTGCACAACCCCTTTAGTTTTTCAGGTAAGGCAAACAACCATCCCACTCATGAAGGTAAGCCTTCCGGTCACCTTCTCCCTGCTCCCTAGAAAGCTTACATTTATGAAATTTGCCGAATTTCTTCTCCTTCAAATCACACCCACTTTTTAAAAAAGCCTCTCTGTCATTTCTTGGTCATGGAGACACTCCACATGCCTTCCCTTTCTCGGCAGGACTAAGGTCCCTTAGAGGTTTTGGAACGAGTATGTGGAAACTTTTGCTCACTCTGGCCCTGACAGTGACGTAAATGTCATGTTCCCCATGAGGCTTGCCTGTCAGCAACAGTGCCACCTCTGCAGGCAACCAGCTCAGAAACAATCAAACAAAAAATAGGTACACATACACATAAACATATATATGCAATAGGTACACAACATGTACATTTGGTGGGCTTAGGATAATATTCTTTTAAACAGAACACTGAAGCAGCAAGAAGTTTAGGGTTTTATTAGTGATCTAAACCTATCACTGAAATAGCAAAGAAATGGAAAGAAAGTAATGCATGCACCGGACTGGCGAAGAATCGGTTTGTATTCATCAAATGCAATGACACCAGTGGGGTAACTGACTTTGGAAGCGCAGGGGTGGCAGGTTAGTGACAGCAAGGAGGCTGAGCAGTTGGAGGCCAATCTCCGACCCCCACCTGGTGGTTCCCCACCTGGAAGCGGGGAGAGGTTGACAGACGGGCGAGCCAAACAGTCAAGGATGCAAAGGTATCTTTTCTGTCAATAGTGACAACATCCTTTCTTACCCACCTGGAAACAGCTTGAATTTCATCTCCTTTGCCTCCCAAACAGCAGGGCCGGAGGCAGACAAAACAGCCGAGAAGATACCAAGGAAGAAAAGAAAGAGAAATCGGGGAGGAAGGAGATGAATCCACCAACTGGTCCGTTGTCCCCTATTCAGACACAGAGACTCTATGGAGTAAGACCTGACAGCCCCCCGGCGGCCAACCCAGAAGGGGTTCACCAAGGAGAGTCACGTGGCTGGCCTGCAAGGCTGAGTGGGCCCCGGGCTGAGTCATTCAGACCAGGACACCGGCAACTCCACCACAGTTCTCTAAGGTTCCCTGTGAGATTGAAGGACAATCAACCTTCATGTGTAATGTACATTTTTTCAGAGGGTAGCTTCACTGATTTTTCACAATTTCCAATTTTAGGGGATCCTCCTGAGCAACTACAAAGGCACAGACCTATCCCTGCAGCTCTTCACCCCCAGTCACACACACACTGCTACCCAGGCGCCCCGCTGCCTCCCCCACATGGACTCCACATGGCCACAATGGGCAAAAACTCAGGCCCTGGAGTGGAGCTGCCTGAGTGAATATTTGGCTGTAAAGCCTTGGGAAGTTTCTTAAATTCGCGGAGCTTTCTAACTTTAAATAGAGTATTAATGGTACTTTCCAACTGAGTACGATTCTTTCCAACTTTCCAACTGAGTTCCAGCTAAGATTTAACTGAGATAAAACATACAGAAGATTTTAAAAGCACCTGAAAACTGCCCTGACCAGTGTGGCTCTCAGTTGGTTGGGCATCATCCCGCAAAGCCTGATTCCCGGTCAGGGCGCACGCCTGGGTTGCCGGCCCGGTCCCTGGTTGGGCGCGTGCGAGAGGCAACCGCACATCGATGTTTCTCTCTCACATCGATGTTCTCTCCCTCTTTTTCTCCCTCTCTTCCCCTCTCTCTAAAAATAAATAAATAAAATCTTTTTTTTAAGTGCCTGAAACTTATTAAGTACTCAATAAAGCTGGCTCTTATTGACATCTTGTTTGTGTATTTTGTCAATCGCAGAGTCACCTTAAAAAGGAAGGAAAACATTTTTTATAGACTAGAGCATCAAGCATTGGAATGGACAGAGTTCGACCATCTTACAGATGTCAAAACTGAGGTCCCAGGGTGGCATAATTTACAGACAGCTAAGGGCAATCTGCTGGCCCCTAGCCCATTGTTCTCTCCAATGCACACAAAGAACATGAGGCGTTTAGGTACAAAACCAGAAGAAAACTAAGACATTCACTCGCAACCAGGGTCAACAGACTTCTTCACAATTACAGTGTGAACATGTCTGTAACTTGTATTGCTAAGGAAAGCACTAGAGCATGTGTTATGATTTCAGATTAAAATTAAAAAAATAGAATTTTCCACGAAAATGTACAGCCCCAATAAAAAATGTAATCTCATGTTTTCAAATCACTGCTCAACCCATATGATGCGCTGCATACTTATTACTGCTTTCCGGGACTTGGACCGTAATGCCCTCTGTCTGAGTGGGCCTTACCGTGCTTTACAGCCTTGCCCATCAGCTTCTCCTTCCCATCCCACATCCCTGCCAAAGCAGAACTCAAAACCAACAGCTTCCCATTGGCTGGCTTGCTTAGATGAACAGAGTGATAAGATGTGAGGCCTGGGGCAGCCAAAGCCCCTAGTTTGACAAAGAAAGTGAAGCTTAAATAAAAGGGGGGAGAGGGGATGACTTGCTTCGTATCATGTAACTGGTGGTTTTTCTAAACAATCTTTCTTTAAATGCATAAAGGAAACCCAAGAATGCTCCCTAACGTCTACTTTTTGTGATCGATCCCAGTGATCGATCCCAGGGCGGTGACACAGTCTTGCCAGGTCCCATCTCAGTCCCCAGTTCATTCAAAAGAGGCAATGAAGTGGGGCAGGGAGAAGACTCAGGAGTGGACTGGATGTAGATTCAAACCCTCAGATCCACCTGTGAGACCCCATCAAGTCTTTAACCTCAAAGAGCTGGAGTTTCCTCGTTTAGAAAACAGCAACAACCTATATCCTCTTCACTGGATTCACAAAACCATTAGGGGAGACAAGGCCTGTGAACAGCTTCAGCATTAATACTCAACACAGAGTAGATCCTTAGTAAGTCATTTCCGCAGTTTCTGGAACACACAGTAGAAGTTGCTCAGTGTTGTATCTAGTTTTTTAAATATAGTTTATCTATTCATTTAAAAATTGGTACTCACTCATTGAAGCAAACATACACATACAGTGGTGGGATGGGGAGAGAAAGAGAGAAAGAGAGAAGGGGAGGGGCGAGGTTGGGGAGGGCAGGGCAGGAAAATCACCTCTCTCCCCACCAATAAAGGAAACTATCTCAATATAATATTTTGATATATTTTTCCCATTTTTATTTCCTAGGCAACATTGTGATGTCTACATGTTTGCTACATTGCTGTAGTTATATTTAAATTCAATTATAATTCGATGATAAACGCCACCTGGGAGGGAGGCTCTTCTGGACCATCTTTCATGTCACATTACAGGATTATTGCCTAAATTAGGAATAACGACCCCTAACAACGTTCTAGTTACTTTCACACTTCATTCACACCATCGAGAAAAGAAACACTAACCCCCCCCCCCCCCCGCTATCTTCTACCATGAGAGTGGCCAAGACATCAGGGTAGTTCACTAGATGACATGTCACCTCAAGATTTCAGTGATAAATTGAGATTTAAGCCTGATGAGAATCCCACAGAGCAATCCATCTTTTCATACTTCTTCATTGATTTCTAATTTTCATTCTACTTCAAGAAACTCTTTTGATTAAAGGTTGTAAGGCAATATATTTAATAAGTCCTTGATTATCTAAAAATCCCTTTGTATTGAACAGTAAGAACTTCCTTGACTAAAAGGAACAGATATGTGCTCGTGTCCAAGAGGCTTTATTGTAGGGACACAGGAGAAAAGTCAAAGGCTTCGGGGGAGCAAGAAAGGGCCTGAGACGGGTTCCCCGTCCCCTTTCCCGGCCTCCCTCCTCTCTCTGACCCTGCCGTCTTCGCCCGTCTCTCTCCACGCAGCTCCTCGGCCTCCTCACGGTTTCTGCTCCTCCCAGGTCTGCCTGCACATCGCCGCCATCACATCACGCCAACACCACCCTCATCTCTGTGACCTTCCAGCTCCAGTCCTCAGTACCAGCCCCACAGCTTCTTTTTCCAAAATCCCTGACGAAGAATCCAAGCAGCCCACCTCATCTCTACTGGCCAGCTCTTAAGTCACAGGTTACCTCCTACAGGTGTCCACTCCCAGGCCAATTGGGTTAGCGGGAGAGGGCAAGGCACAGCACGAAGCCTCTACTCCACAGGTCCTTTCAGGTGAGGTGGTCCTGTGAAAAGAGGGCTTGACCACAGCAGGTGCCAGCCACAGCATTTTTAAAGCAGTCCTTCTGCTGCCTTCACACATTAAAACAACACCACTGGAGAGAAACTTCTTGAACCGCCATCTTTTCCTCTCAGTACACAATAGACCTCATTTCACTGTGTCTACTGTGAAGTGTTGCCAAGCAGACATCTGACATCTGTTACTCCTCACAAGTCACCGTTTCCTAACTGGATCCTTGTAGAGCATTTTCCTTTGCTCGGTAATTTCAAAATTATGGCAAATGGGCCTTCATATGGCTCCTTTTCTGTGTATTTTTTTTTTCTGTAATATGGTTAGCCCTTTCAAGCCCAATTTTACTTCATTTTTTAAAAATTGCTTCTGCTCTCCTGATTCTGGTTTCATCTTCAGGAACCTCAATAATTCTGTGATTATTCCTTATTGCTATTTGCTCTCATCACTTCCTTCCCTTTCGTTCCCTACAATACGGAAAAGCACACCAGGACTGCCTTCCATGCACACATCAATGTTCTGAAAGTGTCGCTTCTGACCTGCACACTCCCCAAAGCAGATTTTAACTATGTGTCTGTCTGCACCTTCATTTTCCTGTAATCCTTCCTTATTTCATCTCAAGCCATTTTCTTCCCTTTTTAGCCTTTATTGATGGCTTATCATTCTGATTTCTTTTATGCCATTTCTTTATATCATACTGAAGAGAATAAAGAATTTCAAAACTATTTTCTCCTCTTTCTCACACTAAATCACTTCACAAGTGTAATCTTCTCTGTGATTTGGGGTGATATGCCCTTTACTTTATAATGGATTTTTTTTCCCAATGGCTACATACTGTTTTTTTCTCTACAGAAATCTCTAGATGAAGTAAAATATTAAAATATATCGACTTAGTGTCTATGAACAACTTGATATCTATCAAAAAAGTACATATTTCTTTTACTTTTTTATATTATACTGGGCATTATATTTTAGTGATGGAAAGAACACATTTTTATAATGTACAATAATAGCAAATCATGGTACATAATGAATCCATTCTTAGTAAAGTTTATATGGAGAAAAACAAAGAATACAAAATATACACAACTATTTAAAGGAAAAATGCTATGTAATATAAAACATTCTCTAAATCACCATTTTTAATTATGAAGAAAAAGTCATTTAAAAATTTACAGTGTCTTATTACAAAAACATAGAACCATAAAATGACTCTCTGTAAAATTAACAATGAGGACTTCAAATGACTATAGCTTCTCAAAACAAGTAAAGGGAAGATCTTTTCCCTTTTACCTTGTTCTCTGCCTTCTTAGACATCAAATCTTCCTCCCAGGCAATTCCCAGGAGGAAAGAAATGAGGTGCCAAGTCCAAGACCAAGTTTCTCACAGGTATTCTCTGATTCGGTTCGCCTTTCCTCAGGGGCACACTTTCTTCTACCCCATTTCCTTGTTCATCTGATCTATTAAGCAACATGACACGCTACAATGACAATTCCCTTCGTGTTGGCAGGGCCTGTTCTATCTCCACTGTCACCTCCAGCAGTGACTTGTGCGGACAGCGTGCAGTAACACACCACAGACGGTCCAACACCACATCCCCCACGTCTCGTCTGCCTCTGTTACTACTGGAGTCTCCGCCCTGAGGCAGAAAGAGGAGTCCCCCTGCGAAGGGGGACGGAATGTAACAGTTGCATCGGGACAAAATACAACGACTGTGTCCTCGGGGAGGGCACCCCACCGTTCTGGTGGGAACAGACCGTGTACCTACCTGTTGGGACAGACAGCAGGAGAGGGCAAGGGGCTTCACGGCACAGTCCCCACAGGCCACTGATACCCTTCCTCAGGCCAGTTCCCTGGGCCATGTTAAATTCTCATGGATTCTGACAACAGGCAGAATTCCAGTCTTCCTTTCCAGTGTTTACTGTATTCATCTCTTTCAGTTTTTTAGACATTAGTGCAGGCAGTTGGGGGAGGCTCTATCAGAGGCCACAGACAGACCTCATTTTAAACTTGAAGCCCTGTAGCCACCTTCCTCACACCCTCTTCACCTACAGTTCAAAACGAGACTTGGCACGAAATTTTACAGCAGCGGTTCCCAGCCAGGAGCAAACCTCCTCTACCCACCACGCGCCCAGGGACATTCTGCACTGTCTGCGACACTTCTGGTTGTCACAGCGTAGGGTGCTACTGGCACTGAGTGAGTAGAGGCCAGAGACACTGCTAAGCACCTGTAGTGCGCAGGGCAGCCTTCTGTAACCGAGAATCATCTGGTCCAAAATGCGAATAGTACCAAGCTTGAGAAATCCTACCTTACAGCAAACGCCCAGCTCAACACCAGCCCATAGGGAATTATACGACCGAGGTCTTGGCGATTCTCCCGATCAGCTCTATTAGCACCACACCCATTATCGGAATGTCCCAGTTGTGTTAACTTTCTGATGATTAGGACACACAAACCCTTTTCCAGCTCAAATGTAACAGAAAAGCCTTTGCCCTCTTTGGTCTTCCCACTACCCAATGCCGTGCGGGAGAGGTACGATCACCAGCAGCAAGAAACTGAAAAGCCCACAGCGCACCAGCAGGACCTCAGTACTGGTCCCAGCATGACCAGGATGGAAACAGCAGGCAGCGGGGCTCCCCAGCAGGAAACTGGGGAGAACTGGACACATTCTATCTGATCAAACGGTGTTCAAAGAGCAGCAAAAAGATGCTGTGAAACTCATCAAACTACCAGCAGCAGCTGTGAAGAAGCACCAGGAACCAGCAGAGTGGGAGACTCTGGGCTGGTGGGCGGGGATGGCGAGGGTCTGTGTGCTGGAAAGCGCTGAGCTCTCACAACTGTCTCAGAGCATTCTTAGAGTTAGTTACAAATTCTGTAGCAGCGGCTACAGAAATTACCTTACTAAATCTCTTAAAGTATGCTCCCCAATGTAAAAGAAAACTTTAAAGGAATTCCACCACTTTCAGACAGCCAAACCAGTCGCTCATCAGCAGTGCGATGGCCAGGGACAGGGATGGGCAGTGGCTGTACCTGATGTGCCTGTGCTCCCGCCCCCACCCCAGCCCCCAGCCGTTCTCTGAGTCAAGGGCTGGCTCCTGGCTGCAGGAAGGCTGGATCGCCCTGAGTGTCCGTCCCCAAGCTGCTCCCCCGGCTCTGTGATTCAGCACTGATGAGAGGATTGGGCTACTGGCTTTCAGATTCTGAAATGTCTATATGTTCAATGGCCTAGTCACAGCTGAAATCAGGCTGCCAACGATGCTTTTAAAACATTCCTATTGTTATTGTTGCTGTTTTGGTTTCATCCGGAATACTGTATATTTTGTCTGTCTTTTAGCTCTTGGAAAAACACCCATGGGTGTGCTCTATACATACGGATTCTCCCCCACCCCCAAATAATCTTCAGCCAAACACGTTGCTGTATTTCCTACGCAGACACAGCACAAGGAGGGACACACACACATACACACAGAGCAAGAGTGTCCCTCAAAGCACCTCTGTGCTAGAAGGACAGTCCCCGCCTGGCATCCAGCGTGCGGACACTGTCTGTACACCAAGCTGGCTGAGCTTCCTCCTCCCACCACTCTCCCTCCCCCAACCACAGGGACTCCAGCCAGTGTCCGGAGAATCATCACCTACAAAAGAGAGGTTACTTTTTACACATCCATCACATTGCTACTGATCCTTGAAAACAGGGCATTTCTGTTCCACCTTAGGAAAGAGCATGAAGGGATCCCCATGTTCCCCAGGCCCCTGCCCCAAAGGATCACAGCGCAGCAGTGAGAGCATCGGGCTGGCAATTAACCTCCAACACTCCGAATGGTGCCGAATTCTCCACACAGGTCATCTCACAAAACCCTGTGATTTAGCCACAGTCTTCCCATGGCAGAGAGGGAAGTAAGACTGACTCAGGCATAGTTACATGGCCAGCTGGCAGAGGTGCTGGCAGCTGAGGCCAGCTTCCGTGACCCAGAGCTCTGTGCCCTTCTGTGGGGCCCCAACAGTGCTGTCAATGCTGCGAAAGGCTGGGGGCTGGTCAGGAAGACTAGGTAAGGACATGTGAATGCAAAGCCAACCCTCTACCAGAGTGACTTCCAGCATGCACCCCACTAGCAGTACATCCATGGAAAGAAAGCAAAGAGGGATTAACCCAACCTAGACAGTCCTTACAGATGGCTGGGAAGTTAGACACAGCAGGTACAATTCTGTGAACTTTAGGATTGATGTGATGGGGGAATCTAGAGCCCGTATGTCTGGGCTTTCTCTAGGAATTCCATCATAACTTGGACACACAGCAAAGAGGATATTTGTGGAGTGGGGTTGCAGATTGTTTTATTTAAAAAGCATGCAATTAAACAAATCCATTACAAAACCCTGTGGGAAAAAATATATCTATCTCTGCTCTGTGTGGCAGAGTAGCCATCACCCCAAGTCCGCAGATAACCAAGGTAAGTGAACAAAGGGAGTGAACACATCCACCAGGGCACCAGGGCAGGGACGAGTATCGAAATCTGAAAGGAAAAACTGTCAGGCTCTACCTGAGCCATCAGGGCCAGGAGTCGTCAGATGCCGCTCTGGGCCCACAGGGGCCTGCCCAGCAGTACCAAGAGGGCACACAGGAAGGCATTCAGCAGTAAAGGTGGAGTGAGCCCGGCACTGGGACAGCCACAGGTGTGGAAGGACGCTCTTCCGCTTTATACCACAGGCTGACATTCCCGAACCCGCACTGTCCCCATGGGGTTGACAGGCAGCAGCAGTGTTCCCATCCGCCCTCTCCTCCAGTCTCTTCCCCAGCCCCGTCTCCCACAGTGGTGTCAGGAACCGGCTACAGTGCTCCGTGTGGTGACACCAAGCAGAGTGGCCAGGTGCCAACAGAGACTCATCTAAACTAGGCCTTTTTATTTTTTTCTCCTAGAGTCAGGGCTACTTCTCAGAAATTTAACAAAATTTAGTGAAACCAAATTACAGTACCAAACTCTTTTAAAAAATTTTTTTATACTCACCCAAGGTCATTTTTTCATTTGCATTTTTAGAGAGAGAAATGTCGATGCAAGATGAGCATCAATTGGCTGCCATTGTTCACACCCAGAACAGGGATCCGTGCCGGAACCAGAATCGCACATGCCCACGCCAAAACTGGGGATGAACCTGCAACCTAGGCATGTGCCCTGACTGGGAATTGAATCCACAACCCTTTGGTTATGGTACCCAACCACTGAGCCACCCGCCAGGGCGCAGTACCAGACTCTTAATTTCCTTATTAGAGAAAGTCAGGGACAGCAAAACAACAGAAAAAAATCTCTAAATCTCATTTATCCAGTAGCTTCCTTGGCAGGCTACAGAACCCTTTAAAAGAGCCCCAGTTTAAAGTATTGATGACATTGCTGAGTTTCATGCTCTCAAAAACATACCTGTAGGTAAACTACATACACATGGTGAGAAAGCTGCTACTCACCTGCCTGCTCAGCAATATGCATCAACAGCAAAGCCCTTAGCAAAAAAAAGCTTTAGATTGTCTATCAATCTCAGAGGCAATTACAAACACAGCAAAGCATTGCAAAGACTATCTCCAGATGTAAGCCGAAGGGCAGCCTCCGGTGCTGCAGCTGTTTTAACCGTGTCTGCTTCCCAGTAGTTGACTGTTACCAGAGATGCCATCTTCTGAAGCAGCCGCCAGCAGCTGCACTGCTGAAACAGCAAAGCTACCGACAAGAGAGCCGTGCTCCTCTGTGCCATTCACCTCCATCTGTCTAGCTACCGCTCCTGGTCATGCTCAAGTTCAGGTGCCAAAGAACAACGGCAGTGTTACAGAACAGACCCCGGGGGGTGGGGGGGGCGGTGAATGATATACTATCACCGAATGGACCCACCCTTGTGCTCTGGGGTCCCAGCCCCATACTAGGTTCACCTTGCCTGCCACCAGGAAAAGACATCTCTTAATGCCAGAGATTGATGAAAAGGGAAGGGATTATTTATTTAAAAAAGTTATACAGTCTTAGAGTAATGACTTAATGTCTTCATTAAAAATATTAAAGTCCTTTAGAATACCCACAAACACACAGTCCCTCCTTCTCCCCTTTGTCCAGTCCAGGGTACCGTATCTCAGGAAAAGAAGTAGAAGTGCGTGGTTCAGGTAGCCCCGCTGTTCCGGTACCATCATCTGTGTTGCTGCCATGATCTCCAGTTAATCCAAAACCATGTGGCACCTTCTCATGGCCCACCAGCAAGAGTCCTTTCACCCCTTTTCTTCCAGGCAAAGTCTCTCCTGCTTCCTAACCCATGTGTTTAAAAAAAGGCGCACCCTAAAGCTGCATGGTCCCAACTTTCGCCAAAGCCACATGGTCCCAAAAAGCCCACATGGCTGCCATGTCTGGGTTTAAATCCCCACACCAATCTTCCTCTGCAGCCCCATTTCCAACTCCTCCCACAATCAGTCACACCTGCCAGCATTCCTGTATTCCTTCCAGCTTTACTGGGTTGCCATAGTAAGTCCGGGCAAGCATGGCAACATGGTGTGGAGCCAATCATCTCCAAGCTCTCACACAGGTGCTGTAACCAGGGGGAGTTGCCTCCCAGTCACATCCTGGGTGGAAGTTGCTCCCATCCCCCTGGCTCAAAGCATGGCAACAGCTATTTAACATATCCATGAGACCAGTAAAAGGTTATAGATATGTTAAATGGCCATTCTAGAGGTTATCTGCAAAACTGTTGCTATTCAAAACAACTCTCAATGGCCCTGCTCCATGCATCCCATCTCCCAGCTCAGACTTGTAGGGGTGAGGACATCATATATATATAAATATTTCCTGGAGACCCTGAGTTCTGGACCCCATTACAAATCCCCATTTGGGGGCCCCCCCTTGGCTACACCCTGTTACAGTAGTGTCAACAGGTGAGGGACAGGGGGTACCACCATTCAAGACATTTACACTAAACAAAATCCTGTACTAGATGTCATGGGATTTTCACACATGAGGAAAAAAGATAAGTGTCCAAGGCACTTATACATAGAATGAGAGAGAAAGAGCCACCCAACTACATTCCAAACACAACAGAACAGAAGGAAAATGAAGAATCCAGCTTTGGCTCTGCAAATAGGATACAAATCCACATCCCATTCTTCAGTTATAAATATTGTCCTTAGGAATCTGTCCTTCTCTGCATGTTCCCCACTAGGACACTTCCTTCCATACTCCACAACAATTACAGAAAGCTGGAGCTCGGGCATTTCTCGGTGGCTTAATCTCTCTGATCACGCCAGCAGCGTTGGCTTTCCCTCTCCAATCAGACTCCAGAAAAATGAAGCTGCTGCTCACTTTTCTGTCCCCACACTGGCCTTACTACATTCTGCATACACTAGGAATCCTGTGCATGATCCTGAATGAAACAGAAAATTTAGTATTTTGAACTCTGGTATGGCCTCAAGAAGGCGAGAGTTCTTGGATTGCTCGGGTGCTTACAAGAATTTGTCCGCCTTCTTCAAGCCACAGAGTGCTATATTTATATAAATTCGGAGCTAGAAAAGACCTTTTAGATCAGAAGGTGTTTTACAGATGAGTGCCTTAAAATTATTATCCCAAGGCTGTGAAATAAAGTAACAGCCAGAACTGGCATCGTAGGCCCCTGAGATAATATGTATTTGCATCTCATCCCAGCTGAATACTTCCCTGTGTAACCAGATGCACTTCCTCAACTAAATGCTTTCTTAGTTCATTATTTTGCCTTAAAAAGGGATTAAAAGATTCAAAAGTAATTATTTATGTTCATTTCCAAAGTGGATTTCACTGCAATAGACTCCATGATTTAAGCACATATAAATGTCACTCTGTGAAAAACATATTGTCTACAAATAACCTTTCAATTAGAAACAGATGCTGTGGGCTTTCAGCTTCCAAAGTGTTTTTCTTTTCAATGGCCTGGTCACAACTGAAACCAGGCTAAAGGTCCATTGCTCTTTCTTTCTACTCCCTCAGGGTCCACTGTGAAGGTCTGACCTTCCCTTGGGATTTCCCGTGACTCCAGAGAACTCAGGACTCACAGCCTGCAGGGCCAGGCCGTGCCCCTGAATCTATCCTCCCAACAAAGATCCTTGCACGTTTGCCATGAAGCGGTTTCCACCCTGACTTAGGAGGAAAGGAACCATGGAAGTTGTAGTCCATGTGGATACTTCTCATCAGATTCAAATTCAAATATGGACTGAACACCTATCATTTGTTAGGCCCAAGAGTTTTCTCTCCTCTCCTTGAAGCAGGGGGTATTGTATGATAAATGGACAAGAAGTCAACAACAGCAGTCACTTAGGGAACTGTCTTAAGTATTTCACGTGCATTATTAACAGACTGAAGACAGCATCACTATCTCCATTTTACAAATGACAAAACCAGGGCTCAGACCTAGAATGAGGCGGAGTAGGAATGCAAATCTATGAGGGCCGCTCCGGAGCCTGTATCCCTGAAAGCCATGCTATTCCAGCTCTCCAGCCTACACCAGTAAGAGGGTCTACATGTCTGCTGGGCTTCCGCCTCTTAAACGATGCCAGGAACCATTTATCCCCCTGTTTACCTGCCGGCCAAGGGCCCGCCACCCTTTTGGGTTTACAGAACACTATTGAATGCAGCCTGGTCTACTATAACACATGCACAGTTTGTGTATGACTGGTAAAGAAAAGAACAGTGGCCTTATAAAACAGAAACTGTGTCACTTTATAATATAAGCCTCCAAGTAAAAACATGTGAACGTAAACTTTATTAACAGAGCTGACTACATTACTGTCCTGGGTGCCCGCTCACCCCTCCCCGTTCTTCCGCTGGCCCAGCTGAGCCACACACTCTGTCGTAGAAGCACAGAGGGCTTCTTTCTCCAAGGTCCGGTTTACAGGCACAACACCGAGCAAGGACCCAGAGCTACCCACCCCCGTCATCACTCAAGTCTGTGCGAAACCTCAAGTGCTTTTCCTCCGCCACCCTCTTCCCTTGTCCCCAGCACTCAGCAGCCTCAACCCCTCCTCACAGCCCCTTCCATCCAGGTGCCATCACCTTTGAAGGTAAAGGCCGACCCTTACTAGGAAATGTATTCCTAGGCATTCAAGGTGACTGTCCAGTTGTGCTAATTGTCTTACTAGGATTGTTACTGCTTTTCTTAGTGCCCTGGACAGTCACACAGGTTTTGAATGATTTGTCCACCTCTTACTTTTCCATAAATCCCTGTAGTTTTTGTGTGCAATTTTATGTAACCTGAGGTTTTCAAGCTTGTGTGCCTCCCATCAGAGCAGAAAACACCTGAACTGGCAGCACGACCCAAAGGATTAAACTTTATCCAACTATCTCAAGTTCCCTGCGGCCCCTCTTCAGTGCTGAAACGCTGTGGGAACAGAACTAGTTCATATGGTCTGATGTATCGTTCAGAGTTTTTGGCTGCAAGCCACTGAATCCCCTCTAGCTAACTGAAGCAGACAGGAATCTCTTAAGTGCTGGGTGGGCCAGCATATCAGGCCGGGAGACCGTTACTGCACCAGACCGCCCCACCAGACCCTGCTGCGGCGTGCACTGTGGGTGCTGGGGGCCCCTGTCCAGGCTGCACCTGAAAGCCACACATGTCTCAATCACCCCCACGGGAAACACTTCATGGGACGCCCTCTTCCTCTCCTGACTCTGTCCTGACTCAGTCACCTTCTTCATGCACCTAAGCAGCAGGACAGTAGACACATTCTGGCACTAGCTGCAAAGGAAACCCAGAAAGCGACTTTTGACTTCTACTTTGAGGAGGTAGAGTATAAGGTCAGAAGTTCCCTAAAGCCATGAAGGTGTTCAAAAGGTACTAAATACCCAAAACATGAAGCAAATGTCTACTACATGTAGAAAGCAAATTTTACACAACTCTCAGCAAATACTGATCTCTTGCTACTAGGCAAGTTGCCCCCATCCTTGCAGCCTGCTTACATCAGGGTTCTGTCTGGTGCATACCAGCTGAAGTATGTATATCCTCATTGCAAAAGAACTTGATCTTGGATGTTAACCAACATTTGAAGCCATCCCCAAGGTTCCAAGGTTGCACTCATTAGCAGGTGACATTTGAAGTGGTAACATATTCCCATGACCGCACAGGATTTCAACAACCCCACAGACAGAAGACGGAAGAGCGAACCACTGCGCTGAAGCACAGCTTCGCACCTGTTTCCTGGTACACCCACAGCTCCGCATCCCTGCAGACTGCAGCGTCTGCTTGGCTCCCAGCCCGCTGACCACACTGCCACATGTTTCTCTCATTCAGAAAAGAGTATCTGGATACAAATGCATCACCTCTAGTTCATGCAAAAGTACGCATCATTGCAAATGTTGGTATTATTCTTAACATATTAGTGATAATATTCCTCACCATGGATCCTTCTGCTCCAGTATGTTAATTAATAGACTACATTATGCATTTGCTATTTAGAGTGTCTTCCCATCCATATGCCAATTCCATTGCCTAAGTGAGGACATTAGACATGTTAGGAGACACAGGCATATATAACTTTTATTTTTTATTTATTTTTTTAAATCCCCCTCCAAGGATATGTTTATTGATTTTAGAAAGCGAGGGAGGGAGAAAGAGAGAGAAAGAAACATCTATGTGAGAAAGAAACATCAATAACCTGCCTCCCGTACTCACCCCAACCAGGGACTGAGCCTGCAACCTAGGCATGTGCCCTGACTGGGAAGCGAACCCCCCACATTTTGGTGTATGGGGTGACACTACAACCAACTGAGCCATCCAGGACAATCTTTAAATACAGCTACACTTTCTCAGCATACTCCCGAGTCACTCATTCGCAAGTTTCTGCTAGAATCTAAGCCTGACTTTGATCTTTAAAATGGCATCCAGTGCCTTGCGTGGCCAGCCTCACTGTGCCCCCTCATTCTGTGTACCAACCACAAAAAACCTCTTTTCTGTTCTTCCTCCTGGCACGCACCCTGCTCCTCCACCACAGGGTGTGTCCTTCCCCCTGCCCCCTGCCAGCCTTCCTCCTCGGGGAGCCCTCCCGGTGGTCAGCCCTGCCCCACATCTGGGTCAGGTGCCCTGTGACACGCACTTGTAGGGCCATGTGCCTGTCCTTCTGGGCGGCACCGGCTGCTCTGCTTTTCCAGGTCTGTGCGTGAGCTCCGACAGGCACCTCTCTGCTCCTCAACTATAAGCTCCATGGGGGTAAGAATTACGTCTCTTTTTGGTCACTACTGTGTTACAAGTAATGAGGAGGGTTTCCAGGCCAGAGTGTACACTAAAACCATCTGATGAGTACATGAATGGATTCGTGCATTTAGGATAATCGATCACACCATTTGGTATGTAGTTGTTTCATTTAACCACCCAAAATGGGGGTAGAGTAGGGTTGAGACAAGGGGGATAAGAAAGGGTAGGTAATGAGTTCCATTTGGGCAAGCTAAGAGTCTAATAAGGTGGCTGCAGATTGTTCAAGTAAGCAAGCAGAAATACAATAGAATGCCCAGCATCTCTGCAGGGCAAGTGGACAAACAGCCCTGCAGTGATGTATAGCTTTGAGAGGCAGATGTCCTGGGATGGGGCATCACCCTCTAGATCGCTGTTAGCCAAGAGAATGATGGAAATGTTCCCTGCCTGCACCATCCAGGGTGGTGGCCAGCTAGCGAGCACTGAAAATGAGCTACTACACCCAAGGAACTAAAATTATAATTTCATTGAATTTTAAATTAAAATAAATGTAAGTAGCCACATGTGGCTGGTAGCTACTGTATTGGATAGTGCACATCTGGACAGCAGACACTGCTTTTCTAATTTTAAAAATACTAACACTTGTCAACAGAGAGTGTTCAACTGGGAGAGTTTATCAGGCATAATGATCTCATTTCACAAATCAGAAAACAAAGGCCCAAACAGAAGTGACTTGCACAAAACCATCACAGCAAGAGAGCGGTAAGGCAGAGCAGAGCCATGGTCTTCTGTATCTGATCCAATGATCGCTCCATTCCACAGGCTGCTTCTGTTGCTGATGCAAAAACAGCAGCAGTTTTGTTTAATTCTAGAGTGTGGACTGGATGCAGCTCATGCACAAAGCCCACTAAAGATCATGTCCTCCCCCTGCTGAGAGCTACATCGACATCGTCACTATCTCAGGTATTTTACTTGCAAATAACAGAACCCACTCTGTGAGTCTTATGATGAAAGGAGTGTATCAAAGAAGTTTCAGCAGTTTGCACAAGCTCTGAGTCTCACAGCCAGACCTGGAGGCTATGCAGTCTGGAGCTGTTGACAAATGATGCCACCACTGCACAGAAGGGGCCCTACTGTGCCTGCCAATTGCCCCGTCCTGGGACGCCTGCCTCTCAAAGCTACACATCACTGCTTCTAGGCTCCCAGAATGCACCCCAGCTCCCACCTCTGCCCCTGTTAGTCTCAGTGGGATCTGAATCGAGGGGGAACAGGGACCTGAGACTCTTGCTGCAAGGAAGTAAAGCAAGTTTCTGGCTTCTGCTTCATATGGCAGCCCCATGAGGCAGAAAGAGTGCCTACACATAAGGGAGAGAATCCTTAAAAACAAAACAAAACAAAGCAAAGCAAAAAAGGACCACCACCACAACTTAACAAAAGTCCTATCAAGTTAATAACTTATTGGCACTGGTTTAGACCAGGAATCTTACAGCCCATCCTGCTCAGTAACATCCCTGACTCAGAGCTTTTTACACTTAAAAGTATGTCTCTACATTGCAAATTTTTTCAATTAATTCATCAGAGGCTCTTTTTAATTTTTTTAAAAGATATATTTATTCACTGGAATATGTATTGAAAGATGCTATATATGGTAGGGAGTGAATTAGGCATTTCAACTCTCAGTGCATAAAAAAGGTTTCTTTTAGTATTTTTTTAATCTGGATTTTTCTAATTAACAAATCCAACACAGCACAGCCATGAAGGTAAACAATCCTGACAACTTTCCCTCAGATGTGGTAGCAGCAGGATCAAAGTGAAGGTGGGTCTGAGAAACCCTCCAGGCACTGGAAATCAGTGCGATGGGGGCGTGCGCACCAAGGCCCTTCCGTCCTAAAAGTCTACAAAGCCAAGTAAAGGGCCACAAACCACGTGCACGTGTTGGAGCCTGAGGCGGCGGAGGGGGACAAGAAATGCTGTCTTTGACAGTGACCGTGATGGGAGAAGCTGGGAAAGGGGTTTGGGTTTTGACGAGAAAGGGAAGGGTACATCAACACAGTACGCAACCTAGTGAGCAAACCAGATGGAGTTCACTCGGGCAGCCCTGGAGAAAGAGCCGGCCTGGTAGCTTTAGGGGGCCCTGTCCCAAGGGTTGACTGACATCCAGCTGGAGTGGCATCAAGACAGGAGCATGGAGGGCTATGAACTAGACCATCAGAGACCCCACAGATAAAGTGCCAGCGAAGGAGTGAGAGCCTGGGCTTCTGAAAGCGCCCAGGACACGATGGTTGCGTGTCCCCACAAGAAAGCTGCAAACCCCCCTGCCATGTGACTCCCCAGGGCCAACCCCGCTGTCTCCAGCTGCCCACGCTTCTGCAGACAGCCCGTTGCCACATCCCGCCAGCATTCAGCTGCCTCCTGGTTAAAGTCCACATGTGTAATTACATCTTTCACAATACACCAAGCAGACAGAAAGAGAAGGAAATTAAAGGATTGTGAGGGCTATTGTTACTGAGCACAGAGTGGCTGTCACAGAAGCTGGTTGTCAAAGAAACTTCCCTGAGGAGCAAGGACAGGCCTGGGTCACCGAGCTCCAGCTTGTGGTAGAGCAGCGGGGTAACAGCTGAGGTTCAAAAATCCCAATTTCACTACATTCCCAGCTCAGCCTGTCACAGTCAGTTTTGGAAAATATAAATCAGATCATGTTGCTCCCCTACCTAAAGCCCTCCAATGGCTCCTGCTGCATTTAAAGGAGAAGCCAGCCCTCTTCACAGTCACCTCTTCCTCCAGACTCACAAGGACTCCTCACCACACAACCCCCACCCCGGCCCCACGGCTCCCTTCCTTCTGTGCCTCAGATGTCCTTCTTTCCACCTCAGGGCTTTCGTGCTTGCCCTTCCCTCCACCTGATGTGGTCTAGCCCCAGGTCTTCCCCGGCTGCCTCACCCATCTCCCAGCGGAGTGCCACCTACAGCCTCGAAGGGGCCCTCCCTGCCCATCCCCGCAGACGCGGCTCTCACACCTGGCCCCTCCAGCACGGCATGGGCTTCACCGTGCTTGCTCCCTTGTCAGCTTGTTTGCGCTGGCTTCACCCCCGAACACAAGCCAAGGGAGGCAGGGACACGGGCTGCCTCGTTATTGATTTTAGCTCAGCTCTTAGAACAGCGTTTAGACCGCTTACTTGGTTTTATAAATAAATTAATTAAATTAAAAGAAAAGGAGATGGTTACTAGGTCCTTTCACATTTTTGAACATTAAAATGTATCCTTTCAGGACTTCCAGCCAAGATGGAGGCATAGGTAGACACACTGTGCCTCCTCGCACAACTAAAAGAAGGACAACAACAATTTAAAAACAAAAAACCAGAACTGACAGAAAATCAAACTGTATGGAAGCCCAACAACCAAGGAGTTAAAGAAGAAATACCCATCCAGACCCGTAGGAGGGGCAGAGTCAGGCAGCTGGGGCAGAGAGGACTCGTGGCAAGGCAGTGGCTGGTGGACCAGGCAGTCCCACATTCAGGCACAGATAAACCGGGAGAAACAATTGGGGAGCAAGACAGACCACGCAACCCAGAGCTCCAGCACAGGGAAATAAAGCCTCAAACCTCCGATTGAAAACACCTGTGGGGGTGAGGCGGCTGTGGGAGAAGCTCCCAGCCTCACAAGAGAGTTCATTGGAGAGACCCACAGGGTTGTAGAATGTACACAAGCCCACCCACCCGGGAATCAGCACCAGATGGTCCCAATTTGCTTGTGGGAAGTGGGGGAAGTGACTGAATTCTGGCAGAGAGCTGAGCAAGCACCATTGTTCCCTCTCGGACCCCTCCCCCACATACAGCATCACAATGAAGCAACGTGGGTTACCCCTCATGAGTGAACACCTAAGGCTCCACCCCTCACTACGTAATAGGTGCATCAAGACAAAAAAAAAAATGGCCCAAACGAAAGAACAGATCAAAGCTCCAGAAAAAAACACAACTAAGTGACAAAGAGGTAGCTAACCTATCAGATACACAGTTCAAAACACTGGTAATCAGGATGCTCACAGAATTGGTTGAATTTGGCCACAAATTAGATGAAAAAATGAAGGGTATGCTAAGTGAAATGAAGGAAAATGTACAGGGAACCAATAGTGCTGGGAAGGAAACTGGGACTCAAATCAACGGTGTGGACCAGAAGGAAGAAAGAAACAACCAAACAGAAAAGAAGGAAGAAACAAGAATTCAAAAAAATGAGAAGAGGCTTAGGAACCTCTAGGACATCTTTAAACGTTCCAATATCCGAATTATAGGGGTGCCAGAAGGAGAAAAGGAAGAGCAATAAGTGGAAAAGTTATTTGAAAAAATAATGGAGAACTTCCCCAATCTGGCAAAGGAAATAGACTTCCAGGAAGTCCAGGAAGCTCAGACAGTCCCAAAGAAGTTGGACCCAAGGAGGAACACACCAAGGCACATCATAATTACATTAGCCAAGATTAAAATGAAGGAGAGAATCCTAGAAGCAGCAACAGAAAAGAAGACAGCTACAAAGGAGTTCCCATGAGACTGTCAGCTGATTGTTCAAAAGAGACCTTACAGGCAAGAAGGGGCTGGAAGGAGGTATTCCAAGTCATGAAAGGCAAGGACCTACATCCAAGATTGCTCTATCCAATAAAGCTGTCATTTAGAATGGAAGGGTAGATAAAGTGCTTCTCAGATAAGGTCAAGGTAAAGGAGTTCATCATCACCAAGCCCTTATTATATAAAATGTTAAAGAGATTTATCTAAGAAAAAGAAGATAAAAATATTAACAGTAAAATGACAGCAAACTCACAATTACTAACAACCACACCTAAAACAAAAACAAAAGCAAACTAAGCAAACAGCTAGAACAGGAGCAGAACCACAGAAATGGAGATCACATGGAGGGTTATCAACAGGGGAGTGGGAGAGGGAGAGAGGGGGAAAAGGTACAGGGAAAAAGTAGCATAGATGGTAGGTAGAAAATAGACAGGGGGAGGGTATGAACAGTACAGGAAATGGAGAAGCCAAAGAACTTACATGTATGACCTGTGGACATGAACAAAAAGGGGGGAATATGGGAGGGGGTGTGCAGGGTGGAGGGGAGTAAGGAGGGAAAATGGGACAACTATAATAGCATAATCAATAAAATATATTTTAAAAATGTATCCATTCAAACATTTTTAAGGACCCTCTGGACATCAGACACTATGAGGTACTGTGGGGGCTCCACAGATGAATTGGACCTTGTCCCCACAAAGCTCCCCATCCAGGAACATATGACAGACACAAAAAGGGCTCTTTACAAAACTCCGGGTTCCACACTTCCCCACGCCCAAGAGTCATCTGGGCTCCACCCAAACCCACACTTCCTAGAGTAGAGCTCAGGGATCCTGGCAGATGCCCCTGACCTTTGGGGGATGAAGAGGAAGGCTGGGCACTTTAGGCCCAGAGAACCCATGAGCAAAGGAAAGAAGGCAGGAAATGGGGGGGCGGGGCACAAAGCAGCACTTGGTCCCATCGGGAAGTTGCACTTAAGGGAGTAATGGTGAGGTAAGATGGAAAGGTAGCCTGAAGACCCAGTGTGGTGAGCCCAGGACATGGGGCTGGTTCTGAGGAGAAAGTGAGAGCATCAGATAAGGAGTAAGTTTATAGATAAAGGCTCAGAAAGGGTTAGTGAGCCACCTAAAGTCACACAGGTAGAAGGAGAGAGGCCAGGACTCAAGCCAGTACTCTGACTTCAGAGATGAAGTGGGGAAGGGGAAGGACAAAAGTACCCCTTACTGAGTCCCTGCTCTTCCCAGGCACAGAGCAACTGATTTGCATTTAGGATTAAACCTCACTACAGCTCTGTGAGGTAAGAAGCCCAAACTGAAGACAAAGGGGCCTGTCCTTTCACCAAAAGCAGAAAGGAAAGGGCAACGTGAGAGACGCTAAAGAGGCAGATGCAACAGGCTGTGAGGCAGAGGGGACAACCCATGGAAGGGGGACACGCCTGTGCACATGCACGGGCTTCTCTTCAGCACCCTGCCTGCCTTTCATTAACTGCCTCTGTGGGGCCTGTTTTGGTGTCTGGCTTTCTTCCCTCACATGTTCTTCACTTTTTATTTCAATCACTTTGTCACTGGGACACCACACAGACTTTAGCTGCTGGTTGCACATACCACAAGTGGAAGCGAAGGAAGGTTGAACAAGGATGCCCTGAGTTTGCAGTAGGCAGGCACAAAAGAAACCTCATCACCCAGCTAGATGCCCCAAAAAGCCACCAGCAGCACCGAATCAGGACTACAGAGACACAGAATTTAGGCTCGCCTCAGCTCACTTGCTTTTTATAGGCCAGTATTAAAAATTAGTTACTTAGACAAAAACATTGATTTCCATGTTATTTTTACAAAATAAAAATTCAAAAACCCATGTTACAATATATAATGTTTTTTCTTTTATATTTATCTACAAAAATATACCTAATGGTTTCATGCATGTATTTGTTGTTTTTTGAGGCTGTTAGTCTGACTAACAGATGCTAATTCTCTTCCTATTACCATCTGGTTCCTACTCCCAGGACCAAATGCCCACTCTCTCCGCCACTTTTCTCGTTTCCACAACAGCTCAGAGCCCAAACAGGCCTCCACAGTCCTAAGGAGGGACTGGAAAGAGAGGGGCTTAGCCCAGCTCTCCTCCTGCTCGGGAAGGGTCCTTCTATTCCACAGGACGGGTCAGTGGCAGGAGCCCCGCCTGCACCGCCGCGCATCCTGGGGGATCCAGAGCTTCCACTTAGGACAAAAGGAGCGGCGCGGATGACTCACACAACGTCTTCACAATAAAAACGGAAAGTGGTGGCAAAGAAAATTGATTTTGCTAATTTGAAATTTGTAAATGAAATGGATTAAATAGCCAAATATAAACAATATAGAAAAGAAAAAAGCACGGGTGAATATTTGTCTAGTTTTTAAAATACATAAACAGCAAAAAATTGTAAAAGGAAAACAGACAAGTTTAACCTTTCAGACAAGATGGAAGTGGGATGGCTCCAGGTTTTCCTTTCAAAGCCACAAGGGCATCCTGTATCACTTAAAACGGTTCCCCAACCTGGGCAATTTGGAAGGGGGCAGGTGGTGGGCAAGCTCGAAGCAACTGCAATACCCCTTCATAAAAGGTGTGGGGCCGCTGCAACTCCGGGTAAAATGGAAACTTCCTCGGTCAGCAAGAACCAAGCCAAACCTCACAAGTTGTTCTTGCATTCTTGCCCCAACTAAACTAAGCTCATTTAAACAGGGCACCTTATTATCTCAAATGAAACACAGCTATTTTCTTTTATAACCTCTTTTCGCAGGCTGGCGACTTTCTTCCTTTTTCTCTTATTGTGCCACATCAAGAACTCCAGCCAATAGTCTTCTTCTGAGTTTCTTCTTAAGGAGTTGGGAGTATTGTTTCCTAAAAGTCTTCCCTGTGATTCCTATAAGATGCGAAAGGACTAAGCTCGCTGAATTTTTCCAGTCATCATAAAACACCACAACCAAAAACGCTCACATTTCATTAAATGTGACAGCTTCTTCCTGGGCAGAGCTCAGCGAAAACTCCATCCGCTTAAAAGGAAACATGTCCCTCCTTGCAGTTGCCTAGGCTGAGATCACAAACAGGGTTCTTGGCCTTGCAGAAGTTTATGTCATTCCAGAGAAGTCGGTCATACTGCCATCAGCATAACGATGCTGCTGATTAGGTTCAGGCACGCTACCGTTTCTACTGTGCCAAACGCTAAGCGTTCGACATAGCCTGGCAGACCAGAGTGCACGCTGAGAGCCTGAGCCAATACGTGGAGTTAATTTCTCCACCCTCTCCTCTCTGACAAGGGGAAACACATTTTCTTTTCTTGGCCAAAACTGAGTGAGGATTCCGCAGGTACCGCCAGCCCCCTGGCCCTGCCAACACCCTTAGCGACATATTTACAGGAACATGTCATTGCTGTCCGGGTTACGAGGGCACCACTCAGTGCCTCTGCTTCCTCCTTCCCCTGGCAACCTCACTTGTTTCTCTCCAGACATCTGACACCACTTTCTCTAAGTCTGAAGGACTCTTTAGACCTGCTGGTGGCTAAATAGCAAGAGGTGCTCCAATTTAAAAAGGGAAGAAATCCCCTCTCAAATCTCCCTCTCCATCAGCTGTAGGGTCTTTCTTTCCTCCCCTTCACAGCCTAACTTCTTCACCAAGTTGCTGCTGCCATCTTCTCACCTCCCACTGGCACGCACCCCCACCTTCCTGAACCTGGTCTCAGGGTCCAGTTCCAACGAAACAGTTCTCAGGCAGGTGCGCAATGACGCCTTGCTCAGTCCCCGTCAGGCTTGACCTCCCACACTGGGAGCAGAAAGGACCTGATTTTTAAAGGGGGCTGCAAATAAAGAGGTGATAACTCCACCCCCATCCTGGGATTTCTAAGATCTCAGGTCTGACTGCTCCCGGGAACCGCCTCCCCCACTCCCACTCTTCTCCCAAGCTGGGCAGGTGACTGAGGAAGGGTGCTGGGGGTCTTTAAATTCTTGGCTCAGTGGGGAGTGCTGTCATGGGAGGGGTGATGAAGAGACCTCCTCACAGAAGGCGGAACTGCCCTCTCTTTCCCAACTGGATAAGCAAGGGGCCTGTTATTTGCTCTGTGCCTACCAGACTGGGAGAGGAAACTGCCGAGAGATGGCAGGGCAGGGAGAAGCCTTACTCCCTCACTGCTTGGTTCACAAAACATGGATTAAGGTGACTAGTTAGAGCATCTTACCAGTACCCACCAAAAAGGGCAAGGGGACCTCAGCACCAGTTTATTAGAGGCACGTAACCATGCTTCCCTCCGCCCTGCCCCCAATATCCGAGTCAGGGCAGGAGCCCAGAAGAAGAGAAGGGAGGAGGGGTCCCAGAGGGAGACAAACTGTCCTTCCTCCCCACACAGGTGACACACCACAAGCCTGGCAACTGGCAATCTCAGGGAAAGCTTTAAATCACAGTCAGTTTCTCTCATAATGGTATTCCCCGATATACCCAAGTGAGTGGCGTGTGGGAGGCTTAATAATTATTTGTGGAATAATTTGTTCACTCAATGGCTTCATCTTTATCCTCATCCTCCTTGCCCTTTTTGCCTCATTTCATTCATTCACTCAATAATTCACTCCTCCATAAATGTTTGTTGAAAGTTGATACTATACAATGTAATTATGGAAAGATGATTAAGTCATGTCCCCTGCCCTCAAGAAAGTTACTAGAGAAAATAAGAAAAGTAGAAACTTGCATCCATAGCAAGGAATGACGTGAAAGTAGCATGGCAGCAGCACAAAGCACCAGAGAGGAACTCGAAAATCCACACTCCTCCCTGAAGAATATACAGCTTTTCCTGATCAGCTTGGACATGGGATGCTCGTGCCTGCCTTTCCCGTGACTGCTGGCCTTTATCCCTCCTGCTGAAATGCATTCACCCTTGATGTGCCAAGGTTAGTGGTTTACACACCGTGTGCGACATCCTGGAGAAAGCAGGACAATCCATCCTCCTTGGGTCTGGGGTGGGCCAAGGGCATTTCAATGCCCTGGATGAGGCCCTGGAGAAAGGGCAAGGTGCCCTTGGCCTTTCATGGAACATCGCCATGGGCAATCCAGCACAGCAAAAATGCTGTGGGCTTGGGACAAAGGTAATGCTGATTATGTCCATGTGCTCCCTCGGGAGCACCGAGAGCAGCTTTCCCACAGGGAGATGGCCATGCGTGTGGGGAACTGAACCACCTTTGCCAGGAATCACATGTGATTGACAGGTGGTTTAATAGCAGACTCTCAGTCCAAATTAATCTGCATCTGGAGCCAGGCATTTGCCGAAAGCTCATCATTCTACATGATTTCATGTTTGCTTATAGTCTTCAGCTTACAATCCTTCAGCAACCATTATTGCTTCCCACATATATTCTTGGCAGGCACTTTAATGATAATTTTTCACCTTTGTTATAATAATGCATGCTCAATATAAAAAAAAAACTAGAAAATGCAGCAAAGTTGATAGCAGGAAAAAATCTCATGCATATTCTTACCCCCACTGTTAATATTCTGATGTATTTCCATTTAACCTGTTTGATTTAATAGCTACTTGGAATTAATAAGCTTCATAAGCCAACTCTGATAAAAATCACCACTAAATTAGGATATAAACTGCCATCTGTAATCTCCTTCAATTACGAAGAGGCTGTATCTTTATGACTGTAAAACAAACAATAGATTCAGTTTAAAAAGCTAACGTCAGTGGCGGGGAAATTGGTTGAACGTGTTGTTCGATACAGGAATGCAGGCCGGCACTCTGCTCCTCTTGTCTTTCCAGATGCCCAGCGGTGAGGATTCAGCTTGTCCAGGCTCTTGGGTAACTCTCACTTCAGATACAAACCCCTTTAAATATGCATTTCTTTTGATTGTTTGGGAAGGGTAATCTCACGTGATTCTGGGAGGCACAAAAAAACAGTGCTGGTGGTGTTTTCTCGACAGGTATACAACTGCCATTATTTACGAAGATATTGAACATGGATTTTATTTTCATCTTTGTCCCCACTAATAGACATGCTGTTCAAGGACATTGAAAATAAAAATTATTGGCTTACCTGATTAAGAAATCGTGAAGTCCAACGTCAAAATACCTGTTCAAGGAGACACAGACAAGCATATCAATAAAAGGTATTTACGGAAATGGTGGACTTCACAACAAAAATCTACAACTGACATTCAGAGCATGGCAAACAGGTGGATTACTCTACAAGAGCTGTTCTCAAAGGGCGGCCTCTGGAGCAGCCGCAGCAGCACTACCTGGGGTCTGCTGGAAATGCAAATTCCCAGGCCCGGCCTCAGACTCACTGAGTCAGAAATCCTGGGATGGCCCCAGCAATGAGATTGAGCAGGTCCCGCAGGTGGTTCGGATGCAGAACCGCTGCTCCACGATGGCAAAGCTGTTTCGGCCAGTCCATGCTCCCTCTAGAAATTAAGGCCCTAGGTGTGGATTGTCCAGGTCCCTCCATTTTCCAACAGGTGAATCCTTTTGTAACACTCGTTGTCTCACATGTTCATTTACTCAAAAATAAATAAAATGTATTTTAAAAGCATAAAGCTGCACTGACCAAAGGGAAGAACAGGGTGGGGAAGGGTCAGCTCTGGTCCTCCCCACTCCTCCCAAAGTCCCTGCAGCTTTTCACCCGGGAGAACAACCTCATCCCCACCTAGGTCTGCCCGAGGCGGGAGGGAGCAGAGCAGCTCCATGTCCTCACTGGTGTGTCTACTTTTGAGCACGGGCTTCACACCAGGCATCCAGTACCCCTGGGGGCAGGCGGTGCTTCTGGTCACAGCCTTCCCTGGACACCACTAAATTTACTGAGTCCATGTAAAGAGCACTGCACTGGCTTCCCTGGTTAGCACGCTTGTTCCCCCTGCACCTCCAACCACATAGTCCTTCCCTCCCTTTGGGTCCGGCTCCAAGCAAGAAGACTGCGTGGCCAGCTTCAGGACATTGCTGTCCACTGGTTATATCACTGCTTCTAACACCTGGATGGTGGTGGTTGTGTCCCCCACCTCCAGACTGGCCTCCTGGGTTAGTGATCTCCCTGCGCAAGGCCCGAGTTAATTCTGTCTCTGCAGACAATGAGCAATGGACACAGAAATTCACCCAGAGTGGGGTCCAATTGCCCAGGCCCCGACTTTCCCTAGGCGCCAGCTTCACCCCTACCCGTGTCCCAGGAGCACCCAGCACTTCAGCTCACCGTCTGACATATGGCGGGCGATGACTGACATTAAAACACAATTCCTTGCAGGGTCTCTTTAAATAGCAACATTCTTTTATGACTCAAACATCTATTTGTAGGTCATGGTTACGGGGTAGGTGAGAATAGAGAAACTATGTCAAACAGTACCATTTGAAACATCTATAAACATTCAGTTCAGTAGCATTAAGTACATTTACACCATGGTGCCACCACCACCACCCGTCTCCAGAATGTTTTCATCTTCCTCGGCTGGAACTCTGGGCTTCCTCTCTACCAGGGTAAAGATGGTTTTGGCTCCTTCCAAAAGGTTCAAGGGTGGGGCCTCTTCTGTGGGGCTGTGTCTTTCATTTCAAAACAGGAGCAAACCAATGAAGTGTCTAGAAATATGTTCCCATTAGTTGGAAACAGATAGTTGGAAAAGGTGCCTCAGGACAATAGACTGAAAATGGAATAAGCCCTTTTCTCTTTCTTTCTTTTTCTTCCTCTTTCTTCCTTTCTTTCTTCCTTTCTTTTTCTTTCCTTCCTTTTCTTCCTTCCTTCCTTCCTTCCTCTTTCTTTCTTTCTTTCTTTCTTTCTTTCTTTCTTTCTTTCTTTCTTTCTTTCTAATTATTATCTCTTTTAACCCCCACAACAAATCCTGCAAAATAGGTCCCTATTTTACAGAGCCACCTGTCCTTATCCCCAACCACGTAGCTAGTAAACTGATGAGTCAGGACCCAGCTGAGCGCACCAAATGCCAAAGTCTGTGCTTATTCCCTTCACGCATCCAGCTACTGACTCACTTAACCAATATTTACCACATGCTTACCATGTGCCAGATAGTGGGAAGTCGGCAATGCACAGCATATAACCCCTAGCAAAGAGATGGCAACGCCAACAATAATCTCAATACAGTATGGTCAATATCAAACATTTTCTCCCTTCATGGATGACTCCTTGAGGGCATCAAGCCGATTCTCAGGAAGTATCTGTTGAGTGGATCAATGTGTAAATGACATGCACACTTCTCACAGTGCCTGCAGACTAAAGATGCTCAAAAGTAGTTATCTAACACAAAAACTATTATATGTAAATACATGAGATAAATATCCACAGATGGAAATGCAGCTTCTCTTCGGAAATAACACACCTATCAAACTGCAGCACAATTATTCTTATCACTTTCAAAGAGAATGATCTCTCACAGCTTCCAGCTCACAAAGTAAACCAGGATTTCCTTATGAGGACACAAGCGATCCTGTGCGTGTCACTCTGAGTTCCTTCCAGAAATCAAAAACAGGAAACATTGTTTATGTGTATGTGATGAGAAAGTTGTGTTGTCTGAATACCCATCGACAGCAGCAACACGGAGTGGCTTTCAGCTTGACAGACATATAAAAAGGAACTTGCTCACCCACATGGCAAGGCCCTACCTAACAAGACAGTGAACTTCCCGTGACGCGATGAGTGTGAGCCCAGTTAGAGGGTGTTAGAGGAGGCTGAGCCATCAGAGAGGAAACCGGAATGGATGGCCATAAAGGTTCCAGCTCGCCTCAGGCTTCCCGCTTCGGTCACTTTTGGGGAAGCATCTCTAGGAGTGAATTCTAACCGCGAAGCGGCCACTCTCGTCTGACAACCATCAGCAAGCTGGTGGACGTGCCTGGGCTGATACAGCCCTGACGATTTCTTTATCACAACACTGACCACTGTTCCTGTGAAAGCCTCCCCGGGCGTCAAAATTAGGCTCCTGGCACCTGACAAAATGGGGCTGCACATGTGTTTATTCACAGAGCACAGAGACTACGTGTCCTCAAGTTTAGCACGTCTGTGACAAAGGAGGAGTCTGGCCCACACGGCATGTCCGTGGCAGAACTCAGGCTGGAACCCACAGCAGGTTCTAGGATTTGTTCTGCTCTTCCAGGCTACCTGTCGTTCGGGGTCCTGGTCCTCGCCCACCCCCCAGGCTGATCTTGGCTCTTTGGGTTACAAAAGGCAATAAAATGAGGCCAGAAGTTGCACAAGCCATACAACCAGCAAGCTAAGTTTTCAAACCACAGTTGTGAGTCCGGGCAGAGTTCACATGAAGTATCACACTCAGATCTTGGTCCTTGCCTCTACTTCTCCAATTTACAATCTCCTCAGGTTTTCACCTCCAGGCAGTTTACCCATTAGTGAGCTGCCACACTCTCACACTCCTGCCTAGGGAGTTTGAAAACTGGCTTAGAGAGCTGGAAGTAAAAACCAAGTCAGGTCACTATGAGAATAAAGCATGCACCGAGACTCAGGAAGCCCTCATTAGTGCCACCTGGGCCACCTAACTTAGTTTCAGAGGGTGGTAAAGATGTTAAAGTGTGTCTGCTCTAACCTCCTTACTTGAAAGATGAGAAAATAGAGGATAAAGAAGATGCAATAATTTAAAATACAAATACATAATAGTGGCAGAGCTAAGGCTAACAGCCCGGGTCCCCGAGACCCCAGTCTTCATTCAAAGTATCACAACACTGCCCTCCTCTCAGTCTCAATCAACATCTTTATTTTCTGGGAATGCCCTGGACACAATCCTTGGAACAGGCTTTCTGATGATGTCATATACTAACTGGCCTCACGTTATACCATCTCCATCTCCGTCCGTCCATGTCATGTGGATGACATGTCTGCAGGACGCCGCTCCCTCACTTTCTTACGTTCCTCCCACAGTCCAGCTGTGGCTGGATCTAACCTGCATATCTATTTGAGAGTTGGGGCCTGCACAGTCAAGAATGAAAGCAAAGCTGGGAAAACAGGGAAAAGTGAAAGTGAATGTAGGTCAGTAAGACCCCAGCTGGCAGCCCAATCCCATCTGGCGAAATACGGAAGTCTGATGGGAAAGCAGAGACTGGGAATCGCAGCCCGGGGAGGACCAAGTCTGTGAAGAGCAAACGTGGTGAAAATGCTGTTGGCCTTTCCCATGGTGTGCTCTCCACGGCGCCAGGCAAGTGGGTCCGGCATTGGAGTCTCAGGGAGCGGGTTCTGGGAAACAGACCAAAAGCCAAGAGACCTGGACACCTCACAGTGTTGGAGGAAGAGAAGGAGACAGGCGCCAGAGCCAGGAATAAAAGACCTGGGAGTGATGAGCTTTCCTAAACTACAGTCGAAAACACATCTCCCTGGATGTGGGAATAGGGACTCAAGGTCTCAGCTTGTGCTCTCCCACTGAATAGTATTTGTCCTTGGGCCAAAAACTCATCCCTCCATGCCTCCGTTTTCACAATTGTGCAAAAAGGAACAAACGTAATGTGTACTTCATAAACATTCTACACATGTTCCAGGTTATTTTCTCTCCTCCTTAGATTTACTGAGTTCCTAAAGGTTCATCCCCAAACTGCATTAATGCTGTGCTCACTCATTTGTCCAACAGGTATTTCTTAACCACCTTTTAGATGTTGGATACGGCAACAGATGCTCAGGGGATGCAACAGTGAGCAAGAGAACTAAGCTCCTACCTTCAGTATATTCTGGAAACAAGGCCTTTATCAGACATATAATTTGAAAATAGTTTCTATCCATACGTAGCTTGTCTTCTCATGTTGTTTTAAGCACAAAAGTGTTCAATTTTTCAAATCCAACTTAATCAATTTTTCTATCATGCATTTAGTGCCATATCTAAGACATCTTTGCCTAATTCATGGTTTTAAAATTTTTTCTCATGTATTTTATTCTAAAAGTTTTATGGTTAGCTCCTATATTTAAGTCTGTAATCTATTTTAAGTTAATTTTTGTACACATTGTGAGGTAAAAGTCTAAATTCATCTTGCTTTCATTGTGTAAAAATATCAACTGAACATATTTGCCAACACAGAGGTCACTGACCACTTGAACAAGTGCAGCCTCATTGGCTGGCTGAAATGAAACCAGACTAGAGCTAAGTGAAGAGAAAGTGTGAGCCCTGGCCGATGGCTCAGTTGGGTGGAGCATCATCCTGTGCACCAAAGGATTGTGGGTTTGATCCCCGGTCAGGTCACATACCTAGGTTGTGGGTTCGAGTCCCAGTCAGGGTGAATACAGGAGAAAACCAACCCATGTTTCTCTCTCTCTCTCCCACTCTCTCTCAAATCTATAAACATATCTCGGGTGAAGATTTTTTTAAAAAAGTAAATGTAAAGGAGAGGAAGCAGGACAGTTGGCATAAATAGCATTTATGACTCTTATGACAAGCTTGGTTCTAAAAGGGAAGAAGAGGGTAATAAATGCAGAAGGATGAGACAAATGAGGTTGTTTTTTTGTTTATCTTGGGGGAAATTTCCCACTGTGCTAGGTGAAGGGTAGAGAAGATACAACAGAAGGTGGGTAAAGTTATCAGCATATTTGGAAGAGGGAAGAATTTTAACAGAGTATGAGGCAGAGTATGAAAGAAAAGTGGAAGGAACTCAGGCTCCTCCCACCAGAAGCTAGATGTCCCACAGAACGTGACCTGGGCTGGAATCGAAAGTGTTCCTGAGATGGACAAGGGCTGGCTCTGGAGCCACTGGAGATCACGGTAGATGCTCTTCTCTTCTTTCTTCCAGGCACAATGTGCAGCAATGCAGCAAAAAGCTGCAAGACAGAGGGAAAGAAATCCATATCCCCAACAAGGCCCTGATGATCTTTCTGCCCAGGTTGCCTTTGACAACCTGACTACTAAATTATCTCCAAGTAGAGAATAAAAATATCTGATTTTGCCTTTTATTCCCCACTCAGGAAAGATTATATAGAGACATGGGCCTCAGCTTCTGTTTATAAGGTAAACTGGGCCCAAGATACCTAGTGTTTCAGGAACCAGAATAAAGTAGGTCAGATCCCAAAGGGTGGGAGACTGGGAACTGTGCAATTAAACAAGTCAGCACGTACTCCCAAAATGACACCAGGTCATAGGAATTTAACACAAAGCAAATATTAACACAATGTTAAAGGGTGAATAACGTCTTCTCTGTACATACATACTTACAATCAGTCATCATTAAAATCTCATTCCACCACACAGCATTTCTCTTGTGCATACAACATTGCAATGAGAGATTATTCATGATCCGTGTGTGATGAAGCTGTTCATTATGGTTTGAAAAATCACCACCACATGATCATTTCAACAATCTCATTTCACCCCTTGGAAGGGAAAACATTTGGTTCTGCTGCTATTAGTAACCTAAGGCCAGGCGGATTGAAAAGACTCAAGAGTGTTTAACGGGGGTGAAGTACACAGGTGTTTCCTCTTTTTTAATAGGGAAACAGAAGATTCTTTACCATAACTGGAATTCAAATAAAATGATCATTATATCTAAAAAGTATACTTAATAATTATTAAAATTAATTCAATATAAGTGTCATTCTCATCAAAAATGTATCAGTTCCCTCCTCAGTTTTATTTTTATATGAATTACATATAGGAGCCTTGATAAGAATGCCACTTCGGGCCCTGGCCAATATGGCTCAGTTGGTTGGAGCATAGTCCTGTAAACCAAAGGTTGTGGGTTTGATTCCCGGTAAGGGCACATGCCTAGGCTGCAGGCTCAATCCTCAATTGGGGCACATATGAGAAGGCAACTGATTGATATTTCTCTCTTGCACTGATGTTTCTCACCCCCTTTCCCTCCTTCCCTTCTCCTCTCTCTAAAAATCAATAAGCATGTCCTCAGGTGAGGATTAAAAAAAAGAAGAAGAATGACCACTTTGATATTTATTGCCTACTTGACTGTCCAGGATACAAGCAGAGTTCTAGGGTTTTAAGACAATCAAGTCCCCAGGTCTTTGTAGCCTCTCCCGTGCTCACTAATTACCAGAAAAATTTCTTAGTCTCTCCTGGGACATCTCTTACCTAGATGGCTCCAGCTAGTCAAAGTGAATATGACTATTTTTCCTTTATAAATTTCTATCGAACTCTCTTGAAGGCTTCCAGTCAAGATGGTAGCACAGGCAGACATGGCTTGCCTCTTTGCACAACCACATCAAAATTACAACTAAAATATAGAACAACCATCACTCAGAACAATCAACAATTGAATTGAATGGAAGTCAGACAACTATGGAATTGAAACCACATCCACTGAGACTGAGTCAGCAAGCTGGTGCCATATCTGAGACTCCATCAACCTAGCCAGCACTATCTGACCCGCCTTGGAGATCCTCAGAGACTTTGCCCCACCCAACTTATGGGCCCACCCCAGCTGCTTTTCCATATGAATGGCTGGTCTTGGCTCATGCTTCACAACTTCCTAAATCCTCTCAAGCAAGCAACAGCTGGCCTCAGTGAGTCCTCGGTAGCACTAGCAGCAGCCAGCCTAAATTCACAGCTTGGCTTTGCCTGGGAATCTCTAAGCTCAGCTCAAGTAGCAGCCATCTCAGATTGCTTTATAGCTCAGGCAGGGTGGTCCTGGGCAAAACACAGGTGGGACTGACCTTGGCCTGCACCACCCGAGAAACCCCAGGGCCAGAGTACCCAGTGGACAGCTACAGACTACATTGGAGCACCACCACCCTGTCCCTGCACAGCTGGTCCTCCATGAAGTGCGGAGGTTGGTTGTCAGTGGTCATAGACAGTCCTTGCAGCTGAGTGGCCTGGGTAAATCCCTCCCATTGATCTGCCAACAGCAACCAAGGCTCAACTACAAGAAGAAGGTGTACTCAGCCCATAGAAAGGGTGCACCTCGAGTATCCAGCTTGGATGATAGGGGACGCTGTGCCACTGGACCCTACAGGACACCTACTATGTTAGGCCACACTCCCAAGAGACAGAATCAAAGCAGCTCTACTTAACACATAGAAACAGACACACAGGGAGGCTGCCAAAAATGAGGACACAAAGAAACATGGCCCAAATGAAAGAACAGATCAAAACTCTAGAAAAAGAGCTAAACAAAATGGAGATAAGCAATCTATCCAGTGTAGAGTTCAAAACACTGGTAATAAGGATGCTCAAGGAACTTAGTGAGGACCTCAACAGCATAAAAAAGACCCAGTCAGAAATGAAGGATACACTAGCTGAAATAAAGAACAATTTACAGAGAAACCACAGTAGAGTGGATGAAGCTGAGAATCAAATCATGACATGAAACATAAGGAAGCAAAAAACAACCAATCAGAACAGCAACAAGAAAAAAGAATCCAAAAAATGAGCACAGTATAAGCAGCCTCTGGGACAACTTCAAGAGATCTAACATTCAGATCATATGGGGTGCCAGAAGGAGAAAAGAAAGAGCAAGAAATTGGAAATCTATTTGAAATAATAATGAAAGAAAACTTCCCTACTTTGGTGAAGGAAATAGACATGTAAGTCTAGGAAGCACAGAGAGTCCCAAACAAAATGGATGCAAAAGGCCCACTCCAAGACACATCATAATTAAAGTGCCAAAGGTTAAAGATAAAGAGAGAATCTTAAGCAGCAAGAAAAAAGTAGTTAGTTACTTCCAGGGGAGTTCCCATAAGACTGTCAGCTGATTTCTCAAAAGAAACTTTACAGGCTAGAAGAGATTGGCAAGAAATATTCAAAGTCATGAAAAGCAAGGACCTATAGCCAAGATTGCTCTACCCAGCAAAGCTATCATTTAGAATCTAAGGGCAAATGAAGAGCTCCCAGACAAGAAAAAACTAAAGGAGTTCATCACCACCAAACCATTATTATATGAAATGTTAAAGGGACTTAATTAAGGAAAAGAAGATCAAAACTATGAACAATAAAATGGCAACAAATACAAATCTATCAACAATTGAATCTAAAAAACAAACAAATAAGCGAACAAGAAGTACAGAGACAGAATCATGGATACAGAGAGCGTTTTGATGGTTGCCAGATGGTAGGGTGGTGTGGGGGAATGAGTGAAGAGGTGAAGGGATTAAGAAATACAAGTAGGTAGTTACAGAACAGCCATGGGGATGTAAAGTACTGTATAGGAAATGGAGTAGCCAAAGAACTTACACACATGACCCATGGACATGAACAATGGTGGGGGGATTGCCTGAGGGAGTGGGGGTTGCTGGGTAGAGGGAGAGCAAAGGGGGAAAAATCAGGACAACTCTAATAGCATAATCAATAAAATACAATTTAAAAAATTCTTCTCTTTACTGAAATTTAGAAAGGAAAAGAAAGGAGATTATACAGCAACATGTTGTTAATGGGAGAATAACCCACATCATAATCCAGCAGATACAAGAGTAGGGAATGGGGACACGAGGGACGTGGGTGAGGATGGAGTTCTGCAGGGCTGTATCATGGTGCAAGGCCATTTCATTAGACAGTGTTGTAGACAAGGGGGGAAGTCACTTCATACTGAGGAATGATGCTGCCTGGTCTGCGGGAATCTGGCCTTCAGGGACGCGTACAGGTCTGAACCGAAAGAGGCCTTCGAAGTTCTCTAGCTCAGCAGTCTTCAGTCTGCTCACTCAAGCTGCCAGTGGTCCACACCTGTGTTATAAAAGTTAAGTCCCCCTCCCACTGGACATGACCAAAAACGAGATAGACTTTGAAGGAGAAAGAGATCTTACTTTGAGAAATAGGAATAATATTGTAAATAGTCTCTAACATTTTAAATTTCACATATTTCAAGGAAAATTAACATTTACTATTTAATAGAAACACTAAGGGAAAAGTAGCATCATATGCGTATAAACCCATGCACAAGAATAGAGCAGCGAATTCCTTCCTCTCTTCCACAAATATGCAGCAGGCCCTGACACTGGGCCAGCTACTGTCAGGTGCTGGGAACAGTCTCTGCCTGCAAGTGTTTATGGCTTAGGGAGGTGACTGATTCACAAATAAAAAGTCACAGTGAGCCCAGCATCCACCATGCTGTTGGCAGTGCACCTCAGAGAGCAAAAGGGCCTCCATCACTGGGGGTCCTGCCATGAAGAACAGGCCTCCCAGCCCCCCTGTGACACTCCACCACAAGATCGGAAGGTAACAGGCCAGAAGAAACCTGCGGCTGCAGGGCTGACAAGCAGCATAAGCATTTTGAAACCCAAGCAGTAAACACCAAACCAGGAGACTTCTTGTAAAACAGTTGCTTTCTAATTAATTGCTAGCACTTACTTTATGCCAAGAAACTATTCAGTTCCGAAACTCCCACAGTTTTAACTTAAAAGTCAGTGGCCATATGTTTTTACTTAGTGTTGTGTTTTTGACTGGCCTCTTAACTGTTTAACTAGAGACTTCTGGCCTGCTTAGAGTCTATTCGCACTTCAAAGATAATTTGTCCCCTTTCAGTCACTTATGCTGGTAAAAACAAAAAAAAAATATCAGCGAGGAGAGCTAGAACAGATTTGTTTTCACAGCAGGCTATATATCAAATTATAGTTAAAGTCATGTCTATAATTATCCTATAAGATTCCTTTAAGCAGGGCACAGCTCTATGTATTCAATAACCCCCACTTCAAAGGCATAAAAGTTTAATTATACTCCCATTTATCAACAGGTAGAATTTGCCACAAGCTCATTGCTTAGCCCACACTCACCAGCCAATAAGCAAGCAGAAACAAAGGCAGGAAGTATAACTACTGTCACAAACCCACGTATCATATTCTACAAGCAACCTCAATCTGAACACACAGTTGTGCATAACGTCTGGCCACAGATTTAAAGTGAGAACCCACAAAAAACAGACGCACTCAGCAAATGACCGGATAGGTAAAAGATGCAAACTACAGAAATCAAACTCACTTTATTTAGGGACACAGAGGCCCACAGAGCCTATTTAGACTTCAGTTGTATTGTTTCACTGTAAAAATCACTAGTGCTCATATTCACGATCTGAAAGTCACTGGTAATTAACCATGGTTGTACAAGAATATCAACAGCAGAGATTCTTAAATGGGCTTCTGCCCGCTCACTTACACCTCTGCTCAATGGTGCACAGTATTACACATTGTAGAGCAGTGTTTCTGAAACATTTTTTCACATGACACACATTTTTAAACATATATGTTATATCTCAACCCAATATTCACAAATATATAGAGAGGTTGTGGTAACCAGGCTTTGAGATGGCCTTCAGCCACCCCCACCTCCCGGCCTTCACACCCCTGTGCTGTCCCCATCATACCAGGATTGATATGTGTGATGAACAGAAGAGAAGAGAATCATGGCTGAAGTAATGATGTCTTACTTTTTTTATATAGAAATTATTTTAAATCCTTACCTGAGAATATGTTTACTGATTTGAGAGAGAGAAAAAGAGAGAGAGAAACATCAATGTGAGAGAGAAACATTGATTGGTTGCCTCCTATACATGCCCCAACTAGGGACTAAACCCACAGCATAGGTATGTGCCCTAACCAAGGATCGAATCCACAGATTTTTGGTGTACAGGACAATGCTCTAACCAGCTGAGCCACCCGGCCAGAGCAATGATGTCTTAGTTTTGAGAATCAGTTACGTAAGAGACTGTGTATTCTGCCTTACACATGTTCTCTGGTTCCTTCTCTCTCAGGCCATGTGCTCTGGCAGAAGCCAGCTATGATATCACAACTAGCCCTTGGGAAAGCCCACATGACCAAGAGCTGAAACTCCTGTCAACAGCCACAAGTGTGAGCTCGGACACGGGTCCTCCCGCCCAGTCAAGACTGCAGCTCTGGCCAACAGCTTGTGTTCAACATGAGTCAAACCATCCAGCTGGGCAGCCCCCAGCCCTTAGGAAAAATAAATGCCTATTTTAAACTGCTAAGTTTGGAGGTAGTTTGTTACACAGGAATAGGTAACTAATACTGGTATATAACTGAAACAAAATGTTTCAAGAAAACTTACCTTTACTCTGAGCAATGTATTGAGATATTTTCTATTCCACTCCATTTTTCAAAATGCTACTGTAATGCACTAAAATGATTATGACCTACCAGTAGGTTATAACCTGAATGATTCAACAACATACCAAATATCTAGAATCCCATGTATACATATATGTATGTACTTACATGTGAGAGAGCCAGGGCTCATTAGTCTTTGGTCCTCTTCTCCATAAGCTCACTCCCTTGGGAGTCTCATCACCCAGTCTCACGATTTTAAAAGCTATCTATATACTAAAAACTCCCAGGTTATTATTTCCAACTCAAACCCGTCTCCTGTAATCCAGATCCATATATCTCCCTAATGATTAAACACCTCTACTCGAATGTCTAAAGGAAATTTCAAACTTGGCACACCCAAAACTAAACTCCTGATCGTCCCCTTGCATCCCCTCCTCCCACAGTATGGCTGCTAGGGCCATAACCCTGCAGTCGCCCCTGCCTCTCTGATCCCCACATCCAATCCATCAGCAAGCCCTGTGAGCTCTGCTTTCAAAAATACATCCAGAATCTGATGACTTCTTACCACCTCCACTTCACCAGCCTCTGACAGACTCCCTTGCTCTCTGAAAGGCCATTCTCAACAGAGCAACGAGAATTATTTGAAAACCCAAGACATCACTCCTCTACTTAAATCCTGCCATGGCTGCCCACTTCCCTCAGAGGAGCAGCAAAGTCATCACTACAGCCCTCAATGACCTGCATGCACAGGATGGGGGCCAGGTGGTACAGCCCAAACATGTTAAGATTGGGGGGTGGTGGGGGCAGGGTTAGGTAAGAGTGAGCTCAACAAATCAACAGTGTGGTGAGGCAAAAACAAAATAAAATAAAATGCTACCATTTGTCCACACTATTAGAAATACAAAATAATTGATCATGTATCTTTGTGTTCAATAGACCCAACACCTGGGGAGGGTCACTCTCAATTTCAAGAGCCTACTTGAAAGAGAGATTGACAAAGAGGAGCATGTTTAGAGGGTGCCAGCCAGAATAAGGAGGGGATCTGAAGGCATACTATTTGAGGGGATGGCACAGGAAACCAGGTAAGTTTAATGGACAAGCAATAGATCAGAAAACATGACCGAGTGATCCCATCTTTAGGGAGATTTAGTGCAATTGTGATTATAACCAATGGGCTGCCTTGGGAAGCTTCCTATCCCTAGATCAGATTCCCTTGATAACATCCATCCACCCATCCATGCATCCATCCACCCATCCATGCAGCATATATGAACGCGTGACATATAGCATGTGAGTATGCAGAAACTACCAAGTTATACTCCACCTTTCACAGGGGATATAGGGGATAATCAGGGAGTGAGGAAAGACCTACAAGTAAGCAGGCCATCACTGCACTGCATGATAAATGCTGGTACAGAAAGAAGAAATGGACCAGTGGGAACCTGTAAGATGGAGAGAATGACATTCAGGTAGGCTGTTGAGAGTAAAGGAGCCTTGACCTGAGCTGAGCTTTGAACGTTGTGGGAGAGTTAGCCAAAGGATGTAGTTGGTGAAAACAGAATGTAGAAAGACGAGTGTGCGTGTGTGTGTGTGTGAGTGATGATACCGCAGACAAAGGAAGCAGCTTACAGAAATAGAGACAAGAGACAGTATGTCTCACTAGGCGAATGAGGGTGGGAAGGCATCTGTAAATAGTTTGGTGTGACTGAGGGGAAGGGTATGGGGCAGAGGCAAACTGAGAGCAGAACGGAATAATCACGGAAGTGGTAAATGTGTGTTGGGTGTTTAGTATGTGTTAGAACTCACTTAACCCTCACAACAGCCCTGTCAGGACTGCACCATTACATCGGCTCCATTTGACAGTGGAGGCAGCTGAAGCCCAGAGAGGCAGAGAAAAACTCACCCAAAGGTTCTCGGCTGGCAAGTGGCTGAGGCAACATCCCAAGCAGGCATGGCGGCTCAGAGCCCACGGTGGTCAGCACTGCCTTCATACTGCCTCTCCAAACACGCTTGTGTATCATGGGACTTACAGTCTATCCTAAGGCACTAGGGAGCCATTAAACACATTCAAGCAAAGGTGTGACTGGGCAGAGAATTGCCTTCTAGAAAGACCCCACCTGGCTTCAGTGAAGCAGTGGAGGAGGGGGCAAGGGTGAGGAAAAGCCAGTTCTGAGAGATGGGGTAAAGGGCCTGAGCCAGGCTTGAACCAGCATGGACTAAGGTCACAGCGAACTTAAATGCACAAGAAGAAATCACTGCCCCCCTCCCATTCCTTCCCACTTCCAGTCAAGGACTTTATTTAACCTGATAAACATGGGGCCTTTGGGCTGGGCATGTGAGACAGCTACATAATGAAGGAGCATGAACTCATATTGGCTGGGTTTTGTTGCTGTTTTGTTGGGGATGGGGGTTGTTTTTGCCTGGTGCTCCTTACAGTGTGTTATTTTTGTCTTCTGGTGGGAAAATATTGGTTTTATAATTTCATATTTTAATTATTTTTCTAAACCAAAAGTAAAACCCCCCTATTATGGAATATTTTTCTTAGCAGATAAAGTCTCCACCACCTTTCCCTATTACTGAGTTTACACTTGACAAAAATTAAGACATGACACCCAGGTGAAATGCCACCGACCTCAATTTAAATTCCCAGTGTAATGTCCCTGTCAGGTCTGTGGGCCCCTGTTTCATTCCCTTTGTAAGAACATCAGTTTTGACTGAGAGTCTCATTAAGGAGTTTTACCTGAGGACACACAGTAATGTCAAACCTGGGAAGTCCTCTCAGGGGTTTAATTCAGCCAGAACCCTAACCTAACTCTTAGCTGAACATGAACTTTCTCACATTTGGTATTTGAGCCTCAGTTTTCATGTCCAGTGGGGCTCTTCCCTAGAAAATTCTCCCAGGAACCACGCCCAAGGAAGGACATTTCAATCCCAAACGAAGATGTCCAAGGAAATCAGCAGAGACGTGTCTCTATTCATTTAAATCTGTAGGCCAGTACCTGCAGGGAGCCGAAATACTCAAGAGATACCTTTCTTCAGAAAATGCGGAAGGCCAGGATTTTTCTCCTGACTTAACAAGCAAGGCTCATTTTCTTCCCGCTTCTGCAACATCATTTGGTCCAAACCAGCCCACTGGGACATGAAAGCATGAGTAGTCTTTGAGCCCGGAGACCAGACCCTTTTATCCGACGTCAGGGAGCAGGGCTCCGATGCCAAACCTGGGCTGACTGGGGGCCGTAGTACCCGTCCCCAGATTGCAAAACTGTTTCAGATGCATCAAGGACTCTTGTAGAGTTACTGTTCCTGCCAAAGTTGGTTCATAAGATTCTTTGCTTCCTTCTACAGCTCAGTGGTTAGTAGAGGCTCTACGTTAGGACAGGGAAAACTCTCTAAGGACTACGCCTCCTACAGATAAGCCCACTGAGCTGATCTGAAGTGACAGTGAGTGATGTAATGCCCTTTGCAAGGGAGGGGCACTGCAGAGCCGAGGACAGAGACCTGGGAGCACCGTGGGACGAGCGTGCATGACTCTGTGCTGAGCCCTTCGACTACAGGTGTGCATTCGAGGGGCGTGTGCTCTGGTTAACACGGTCATGGGCGGTTTTCCTGGATTTTTCAGATAACTGGCATGTAGGCAGCCTGACTTGTAACCTCAGCTTTACAAGCTCCAAATCAGAAATCAGGGCCCAGGGGTCGGTAGTTACCAAGACTACACTGATACCAGTTGCTATAGAGAAGAAGAACGAACCTTATGACAAGAGGCCCTGGTCAAGCAGAGCTGCCCAAGTCCTGGGGCGGGGTGGGGTGGGGGGTAGGGGTAAGGGTGCTTCCAACATCCAAAATAACAGTATGAGGATGATTACAAACACCAGCCAAGGAGTACAAAGTCAGATCCTCAAATTAGGCTTGCTTCTCTCTCAGGAAGGCTTTAATTGATGTTTACTCAATATGTACATGTTTAATTATGCAGAGCAATTATGTAGTTAAACTGGCAGGGGCTCAGAGTGACTTTTCAGTCATCCATTTCTTCTAAAGAATCCCAGTTTCTCCTGTCCCAGGGTTCACTTTCCCTTCCTCTTCCGCTCCCTTCCCCCTGCTTGGCTAATGCCCCCACTTCCTACTCTTAGCTCTTCAGGCCTGCAAAAAACTATTTAACACAACCTTTTGCAAAACTGTCACATTTTAAAGATATAACATTTTAAAGATATTCATTTCTGGTGCAACTGCATTCAAATTCAGTTGCACCAGAAATGAATAATACATCAAAATAACAATTTTCTTATCAAAGGTACTAGATCTTGAGTGAACGAGTACTGGTGGAAAACTCATTACCTGGGATTTTTCAATTGGCAGAACTTACAAACCATCGAGGAAAATACTGCTTCTGATGTTCACCTTTTAGTACGGAAATTTCCTTTTTCTCTTACACCAAACTTGATAGTGGGATTCCTCCTCATTTTGGCTTCTTTGCTGCCTATGAATGTTTTATCTCCTCTTCATTTTATTCATTCACTGAACAAATAATAATTGAACACCTGCTATGTGCCAGGCATTGTTTTGGCTATTAGAATACATCAGTGGACAAAACAAACATGAGCTTCCATTCCAGCAGGAAAAGAGAGTAACATTACACATCACAGGCAAGCAGACCATATGCTGTGTTAGGGGATAGTAAGTGCTGGAGAAAAAAAAATAGTAGGGCAGGTTATGTAAGGGGGATGGGTCGGGTGGGGGTTGCATTTTAAACAGGATGATCAGGGCTAGTCTCGTTCTGAAGGTGACACCTGAGTCAAGACCTGAAAGAGATGAGGAACTTGGTGATACAGATATTCTGTTCTATGCTGTTCACCCAGAAGAAAGGGAGAGCCAGGTGACATTTACAGATATCCCTCCTGTAAGAGGAACTACTGTGCTGATCTGTTGGGCTCTCCAGCAGCTCTGGACCTCTCTCCCATGCCACTCACTGTCCAGTTACTGCCCATCCCTTGTGTCTCATCACAAAAAAGCACACGTCCTTTGTGGATGTCAAAATGAACGGAACGTGGAAGAGGACGGGGCTCTGTGACAACCTCAAATCCCCGCCCCTGGGACACACTGATCCTTGTCTCTCCGCGGGATGCCCCTGAAGACCATTCCTTTGAAGCCCAGGAAAGAACTCAAACAGCTCTTGGGTGGCTCTGCAGGAAATGGTGTTCATCCTCTTCCATTGCTAAAAACCCCTCCTGGCTGCTTTTCATTATTTTGAAGTATTACCCAATTCTGGTCGGAGCCTCCCTGGCCACATCCTCACAGTTCTGTAACCCATTCTGCTCTCAGCCTTGATCCCGAGCCCCGTCCCCCACCCTCGGGCTTGCTGCCTCGCCTTCTGAACTGACTCTCCAGCGACTCCCCAGCCACACCGGCCACGGCAGGGCAGGCCCCATGGTCTTCTGTCTTCTCCCACCCTCTGCACCATCTGGACTTCTTAGGAGTAAAAGCTAAAAAAACACATCATAGGACTAAAGACTATCCAATAGAAATTATTTTAAATAATTATAGGGCTTGAGGTTGAGAGGGACTGGAAACTTCATTATCCCTCCTTCTCACATTCTTTAGAAATAGATTTTTCCCTCCTTGTGGAAGAAAGCTGAGAGGCTTTCCAAGCCATAACATAATCAGCAAATAAAGCTCTCCTTTAGGGTAGCAGCCTATGCAGAATTTAATGGCACGGGGCAGGGACATTTTGCCTGTCTGTCACTGAGGCCAACAAGAAGACAAGCAAGAGGCTTCCCCTTAGATGACAGCAATTTCTGAGCTAAATGCCCTTAACTCTTGAGTTCGCAGAGACGCCCCTAACTGTTAAGGGACACAAACTACAGAAAAGGAACTGTCAGGTATGTTTGTAAATGCTGACGGCAAATCATCTATGATTAACCACCTCAGAAGTCGGCGTGATACACAGGAAACACTGCCATTTCCTACACAGAAGGTCTGTGTGTGGGCCCAACCACCTACTCATGGACACACTCAGTCAGCTCCACCCCATCCAGCAGATCAGGACACAGGGCTGAAGACAGCCAGAGTACTTAGAAGAGCACTCGGTCTCTAATTATTAACAATGTGAACAGCACTTCCAGCACCTCCAGAACAATCCCACAAAATGAGTGAAGAAGGAATGAGAAGCTGATTCGAGTGGTTTCATTATGGATAAGCATTAACTTAATGTAGTCTTAGGAAGAGTTCAGAAATATGCTCTTTAATAGGCTGCTATAGAAATTCATTTCTCTTACTGTGAGAATACTTTCTGTCAGCTAGCAAATGTATTAATTAAAATTAACATCCTGATTATACTTCTATCATTAGGGATAATTTGGAGAGATAAGAAATTGTTTTAAAAGATAACCCAGACAAAGTGCTTGACATAAGAATGGAATTCATTAGGTTGATGGGTGGGACAAATATGTGAGAATACTACTTCAAGCATATAAAATTCCTACCTCAATTTTTAGAACTAGAGAATTTTAAAGCTGCAGAGGACTTAACGATTCTAACTCTATTCCCTTTTGGCCTTTAAAGAAGACTGAGGTCCAATATTGAGCTTAACAGATGCCCACAAGACAACTTGGGGCATGCAGTCTGAGATGCCACGGTCCAAGTGGCCCCCAAACATGAAGGGCTGCTGGTCACAAAGGTCTCCGTGTCAGTTCTGCTGGGGGCACCAAGGAGGGATGGAATGGGCCCTATTCTTAAGCATCCGTGAAGACAGGAATGAGACCACTGCTCTGACTGGAGGCAGGCTGATGAACAGCCCATGGAGCCTGACCTCAAGCGTGCAGAGAAAAAGGCCTGCCTCTGGGTGGCCAGATGCTGGGGCTCCGACTGTGCTACGTGTCCTAGAGGAAAGAGTTCCTTTGTCAAAAAGTCACACACTCAGGCGCGTTCTTCAATCCCACTCCCCTGTAGGTCCTGGGCCCCCTCCTGCATGAGGGGTGGGTGGGCCTGGCCTCTTTGTTCTCTCCTTCCTCATCCTAACTCTCACATTCTCTCTTCTCTCCACTGTTCTGCCAGCCACTCGACATGAGGCAAGATACTGAGGTTCAAGTTTGGGCTTAACTGGGATCAGGGAGATCCCCAAAACATCGCTTTGCTGGTACTCTGCACATAGCCAGCCACGACTCTGAACTTATTTATAGGCACTTCAGGGACCACAGAAGGGTGGTTGGCAGGGCAGGGTTTCCATTTATGAGGTATCCCTCCAAATACATGCGAGCACATCCAAGCCAGGCTGATGGGGCTCCCGTCGGCTAAGCCTGGGAAAATCTAAGCCCTAAAAAATAAAGTACAGCAATGAAGTATGAACTGCTGAAAAACAGAAAGTGGTGCAATCATATAGATAATAAATAGTTAAACAAGTCAGGAGAGGGGCTCTGGTTCACAATGAAATGCCAACTGCCAACTGGTAAGTGCCAAAATTGAAAAAGTGTCATTTTGCAACCTGCATAGTAAAGACTGGCTCAGGCAAAGACCATCCATAAATGTTTTAGGGGGGGATTTTGACACAGAACAGGATATTTTTATGGTCTTATAATGTCTCCCATGGAAAGCTTACTAGTTGCAAGACAAAAAAAAAAAAAACAGTAACTATGCAATGAATAAATCAGACTGTACTGAAGGCTGTTTGGTCTAGTCTTCAGGTTGATAAAATTTAACAGTGAGAACAGGTGGACACAATTGTGCCTGCAGAGGTGGTACCCTAAAGGGACACTTTCCTTATGTAGCATCCCTGTTCAGAATGCATCTGAATCTAATCACAAGGAAACATCACATGAAGTCAAAATGGGGACTGTTCTATGAAACAAGGAAGAACTGTGCTCTCCAACATTACAAAGAAAGGCTGTGGAAATGTTCCAGATTAAAGAAAACCGTAGAACCATAAATCCACGGCAGTCTAACACTATTTCACATTGTCCTTTGGAAGAAATCGCACTGGAATTAACAACGGGCTTTATCATTCCTTATATGAATAATGCACAGGTGGAAAATCAGAAGTTTTTTTAAATCCATAGACTGCTTACATAACCTAGCTGATGCTGAGTCTTGTAAAAATAAAAAATATATAATCCCCCTCCTTAAAGATAAGCCTACAAACCAGCCACAATGCCATTTTGTTTCTGGGCTTTGCCTCTTAACTAAGTTTTTTCCCCTGAATTGTGAATTCATGTCATTCCGAACATAGCTTTTGGTGTGTGACAAAATGGGCTTATCCCTTTACTATCAAAATACATGAATATTATAGGAATGGATTTAATAGGTTTACACCTATATTATTCTACTTCAGTTGCTGTGACTTTAATCTCCTTTCCAACTGAACTGTCAGAATGCAGTACATTTTGAGATACACAGTCCATGTAGCAAAAAAGAGACTCCCTTCACTGAGATGCCCACAGCTGACTTGAATCTGAGGTCCCAGTACATTTAGAAATTAAAAACACATCAGATAATAACACTTCCTCCACTTTGTATTATATCCATTACTTACCTGGAGCATGGTTATTAAACATAATCAGAAGCCAACCTATTTTCACACTACTTCCCTTCCCTGCCAACACACACAGGAGCCTGCTTCACAGACCAGGCAACCATGGCCCAGCGGCCTGACAGCTGAGTGAAGTTCACGCAGGCAGGCCGGCAGCGGTCAGGACCCTCCCGCAGCTCAGAGCAGTGCTCTCTCTGCCTTCTAAACAAACATGGGGCATCGCTGAGTCACTGCACCTATGGCCTAGCTCTCCAGCTCATCCTGAGAATCACTGATATGGCTTGATTCACTACATTTAATTTCCCACCATTTGAATAGTCCCAATGCCCTCATCAGAGCTTTCTGGATTTCATGCCAAAATAATGCTAGAAAGACTCACAGTGACAAAGAGGCACCAAAACAGAAGACGGTGATTGGTGTGCATTAGTTCAATTCCCTGGCAGCAAATCTACAGGAGATGCATTCATGTCAGACAACGTGGATAAAAAAGTAACCCTCCCCATGGCCTCAGTGTCTGTAAGCACAAAAGAGGCCGCATTTATGCAGCGCATTATCTTTGGGAAGTAGCCTCTGGCTTTGATTCCAAGACGGAAGCGGAGATCTGCTTGGGCGCATGAGGAAATAAGATGAGAGTGATGAAAAGCTACTGTCGCAGATACATTACACCTTTTAAGCAGTGAGAAATTCATTTAATAAATCGATTGAAGCCTGAAATCTAATTAAATCTAAAAGAGGTATCAACCTGAAATGCTAATAAGTTCACGCTCGAATTGTATACAAGGAAGCTCTGCCATGTGTGCCTCTCATAATGCATCGCCTAAAGTTTTTCTGTATTCATCAAAGCAGTGCAGCAACGTGACATGAATTATTTCTATACCCAACTTCACACACAAATACCAGGCAATCTGCTAAGCCACACTCCCCTGCCCAGTCAAGGTAAATAAGTGCGGTTCTCAAGGGCTGTGATTGTGGTGATAAAAAGGAAACTCAAACCTTAGTAAGAAAATATATGGACCTTTCATTCAGAAAAACAATAAAGTATTTTTCTATCTAATTACTGGCACCTGTTTTTAAAATAATTTAAACATGTGAGACTAATAATTCAGAACACCAAATTGCTTTATGGAAACTAAAGCTTCGATTAGCTCCACTGCCAGCTGGAGCACACGGTCAAGCAGGCACCGGCAGCACTGTGTGCATGATCCCGGGGTCAGCTCTGTCAGATGCTGCACACAGAGCAGCCGAGTTCCAGGCGCTGTGTTCTATTTGTGAAGTGGGCGTGGTTTAGTGTGCACTGGTTAATAACATAAGTTTCACGTGCACAGTCTTATAATTTGATATCTGTACACTCTATTGCTTGCTCACTACCAAAAGTCTAATTTCCATCCATCACCATACATTTGACCCCCTTTACCCATTTTCCCTGCCCTTACTTCCTTGGTAAGCACCAACCTGTTGCCTGTATCTATGAGTTTCTCTTTCATTTGTTTGTTCATTTGTTACTGGTTTTTTTCATACTCCACAAATGAGTGAAATCATAACAGTTTTTGTTCCTTTCCATCTGACTTATTTCACTTAGCATAATACCCTCACGGTCCATCCATATTGTTGCAAATGGCAACATTTTATCTTTTCATGGCTGATTAGTATTGCATTGAATATACACACAACATCTTTATCCATCCATCTGGTAAGGAACACAGGCTGTTGCCTCATCTTTGCTATTCTAAATAATGCTGTAATGAACATAAGGGTGCATATATCTTTTTTTTTTTGGCCTTTCACAAGATAGAATTTATTTCTCTTGAGAGTTCAGAGATAGGTAATCCAGGGATGGTATAAAGTTCTGCTTCACAAAGTCCTCAGAGACTTGGGGCTTCTATTCTGTTGGTCACATGCATGGCCTTCCTTCTTTCAATTATCTCACGTTCCAAGGGGGCTGCAGCATGTTCTGACATTGCATCAAGGGGCTCAGAAGACTTGAGCATGAAGAGCTTGGTTGTGCCACCAGATAAGCCACTGAAGCCTGCAAAGGTGCTAGATGAGAGAATGGTTCTGGAGGCTGGAAGTCCAAGGTCAAGGTGTCAGCAAGTTTGGTTCCTTCTAAGGCCTTGCTCCTCAGCTTGTAGATGACTGCCTTGTTGCTGTGTCCTCTCTAAGCACAAGGGTGCATATATCTTTTTAAATTAATGTTTTCATTTTATTTGGATAAATACCCAGCAGAGGAATTGCTGGATCCTATGGTAACTCTGTTCTTAATTTTTTGAAGACCCTCTGTACAGTTTTCTATAGTGGCTGCCCCAATTTACAATCCCATCAACAGTGTACAAGGGGTCTTTCTTCTCCACATCCTCTCCAACAATTGCTATTACTTGTCTTTTTTGATAATGGCCATTCTAACAGGTTTTAGGTGATACCTCATTGTGGTTTTGATTTGCATTTTCGTAATAATTAGTGATGCTGAATATCTTTTCATGTGCCTTTTGGCCATCTGAAAAGTCTATTCCAATTCTCTTTCCATTTTTAATGAGGTTTTCTGTTGTTGAGCAATATGAGTGTTTTAATATATTTTGGATATGAACCCCGTACCAGAAATACCACTTATAAATGTTTTCTCCCATTTGGTTGGCTGCTTTTTTTGTTTTGCTGATGGTTCCCTTCACTGTATAGAAGCTTTTTAGTTTGATGTAGTCACATTTGTTTGTTTTTGTTTTTGTTTCCCTTGTCATTGGAGTCAAATCCACAAAAACATCATCAAGACATATCCAAAAGTTTAGTGCCTATGTTTTCTTCTATGTATTTTATGGTTTCAGAGTTAATATTCAGTCAAGTGTTTAAACCATTTTGAGTTAATTTTGTGTATGGTGTAAGACTGGTCTAGTTTTATTCTTTTGCATGTGACTCTCCAGATTTCCCAACACTACTTGTCATAGAGCCTTTCCTTTCTCCATTGTATGTTCTAGGCTCCTTTGTTAGAAATTGGTGGCCCATATATGCATAGGTTTATTTCTGGGCTCTTAGTTCTGCTCTATTGGTCTGTGTGTCTGGTTTTCTATCAACACCATACTGTTTTGATTAGTGCAACTTTGTGATATAGTTTGAAATCAGGGAGTGTGAGACCTCTGGCTTTGTTCTTTTTTTTCTCAAGGATTGCTTTGGCTATGTAGGACCTTTTGTGGCTTGATACAAATTTTAGGATTATTTGTCCTAGTTCTGTGAAAAATGCCATTAGAATTTTGATAGGAATTGCACTGAATCAGTAGATTGCTTTGGGTAGTATGGAAATTTTTAACTATGTTAATTATTCCAATCCATGAGCAGAGTATCTTTGTATTTCTTTGCATCTTCAATTTCTTTCAACAATGTCTTAAATAGTTTTCAGTGTACAGGTCTTTCAACTCAGTTTATTCCTAGATATTTTATTGTTCTGTTGTGATTGTACATGAAATTGTTTTCTTGATTTGTCTTTCTGAAAGTTTGTTGTTAAACTCAAACATCACACGTAAGCCAACTTTTCTTTTATCTCTTCTTCAAGGGAGTGAAGGGCATGGGGGACATTCATCTTTCACTTAGGAAGTATCTGTTTGTTGAGTACCTACTATGTGCCAGCAGCATGCTAGATGATGGGTGAGGAGTCTATGGAAAGCAGGCTTTTGAGAAGCAAAAGAAAATATGCTTCAGTCAGTGGCTTGTGGATCCTCAAAGCAGGAATTCCTGTCCTATACAACAAAATAAAGAAATGGCAGATGGGGTGAAGAGGGACTTCTCAGCTTATCACCAAGGCAGAAACTATACAGGAAAAGAATGAGAGACCTCACTACATATAAATATAAGATGGATACATCAAAATCTCTGTTAATGGTTCAGAGAAAGAGCAAGTTACACTCTGAATTTAATCCTCAGAACTGCAGTGTGGCAAAATCAACACTAGTCTGCTGAAGGGAGGGTGTGAATTAGAGATCGGAGAGCACACTGGGGCCCAGAAGTTTAAGGACTGGCAGACGTGGTGCAGCAGCTATCCTTGTTGGCAAAGAGATCCGACCCAACCTGAAGTGAGCTAAAAGGACAGAGTGAGAGAGGGAGGACAGCCATCAAGGTGGCTGTGGGCAAGGGGACACAGGAGCAGATGCTGGCAGGAGAAACAAAGTCAAGTTTTATGTGGGCATCAGGTGAAGCCCCCCATCCCACATCCACTGGGGCAGCTCTCTCTAGATCGTACCATAAGAGATGTAACCTAAGAACAGAAGCCCCCCTGACCCTACACCACCCACTCACTCGGTCACTTAGGGTTAATTGGCAACTCCCTTTCTCCCTCTAGACCCTGTCTAGACTCACTGCCCCACTGCACCCCTCCCCCACCACTCCCTGCACCATCTCCCCTCCCAGAGTCAGTACAAAGCCATCATCACTCTCCAGTACCCCAAAGTTCCAGACCCCGCTACATATGCTTCCCACTGCAGGCTCTGGAGGAGGAATCTGCTTCAGCTCCATTTCACAAGACAGACAATAAAAGGTGGTGATTATGAGCACACACTCTAGAGCCACAGGCTTGGGTTATGATCTGTATGACTTAAGGAGAGTTACGCAACCTCTCCATGCCTCAGTTTCACCATCTGTAAAGTGGGGATAATAGTACTTACATTACAGGAGTGTTGTAAAGATTAAATAACTTAAATATGTAAAAGCACTAGAAGTGTGCCCAGCACAAGGTAAGCACCAAGTGTCTGCTGCAGCAGCTGCCAGAGCTTCTGTTGTTGGGGTCAGTGTATCACTCCTACTAGCATTGTGGTGAGGATGGCTCAGAAGGGTCACACTCTCGGTCTTGCATCTGGCTTCTTCCGTTGTAAGAGATCAGGATGTGGTCTTTCAACACCTCTCTCAGAAAAACCCCATCCCTAAGGACAAAAAGCTGTCAAACTCCCCTTTCATATCAAAGTCTGAAATAAATCTCTTGTCTTCCTTTAAGTTTTCAACTTTCTCCCTCATCTGATATCAAAGACGTGGCACAATGTCTGATAAAATAATGATAGTAATTACGAAAGGCGTACCTTCCTCATTCCTTCCAAGGCAGATTCGTTCTCAAGAAAACTGCCAGCAGACACAATATTTTGGCACACCATGCAAAACACTTAATGAGAAAGCTAAGGAGATACAGAAGGGGGTATCGAGAGTGGGCGTACCTGTGCCTGGTGCCCCTCTATGAGGCTGCGTCAGCACATGCTACCGACGAACCGTGTGGCTGCCAGATCAAAGTGTGTGAAAAGTGTGCTCTTGAGATACGGTGATCAAAATTTCAGAGGTCATGACCATTCATTCAGGCAGCAAAGATGTCCTGAGTGTCCACTGAATGCTGGGCACCAAAGAGGGTGCTGGGGACACAGGGTTAAACAAGCATGAGGTCCGATCACTGCCCTCAGAGAACTGTCAGTCTGAGGAGGTCTCAGCACAGAAAGAAGCCACAACCGCGGAGTGTGGCTGTTGCTGTGAAAAGCACAAGGTGTCCATTCCAAGAGGTATTTATTATAACATCTCCATTTTCCAGAGGAAAAACCAGGCACACAGATCCCCGGGATGCAAACCGAGGTGGGCAGTCTCCAGACCTGGGCCCTCCATTGGAAGATGCCCTGGTGCTCTTGCGTCGGACTCCCCGCCCTAAAAGCCTTCAGTCTCAGAGTTCATTCAGCAGCAGGTGAATGGAAAGCGTCCTCCACACAGAGAGAGAGTGGAGAAGGGGCCGGAGCAACTGTCTCTGAAGTAAAAATAAATCCGGGAAGTGAAACACAGTGATGGTTCATACAATAAACCTTAGCTTGCTGTTCCCTGTCTGCACTGATTCATGCTAGTCTGTGTTTGGAGGGGAGGAGGTTCTGAAATGTGACTGTTAGGAGAAGAAACATGTTTTCTGAGCCCATTGAGATGGGTTCAGAACAGAGAAGGGCTGGTGAAGAAAGGTGAGGCAATGTAAATGTCCAGTAGCTACAAACTGTTGGCAAAAAGAACTCCGTAGGGTGAGGAGCGGTCACATGGCACAACTTATGGAAACTCCTTTTCATTTTGAAAACCGTGCCTTCCATCCCAACCACCTGCCACTTCTACCCTCCCTACAGGTCTTTCTTTTCTGGGAAGTCAAAAAACAAACAGTGTAAAGTTTACTTCCATACCTGTAACTGTGACTTTCAGCTAACATTTTGGGGTCCACAGCGTGCCTGCTCTGTGTTCCCTGCTTCAGGAGATGACCTCGCTTGACCTTGCAACTGCCCCGCAAGGCAATTTTAATACCTCAGGAAACTATGGCATAAGGAGGATGAATAACTTGCTCAGCCGCATGGGTAGTGGGGGTGGCAGCGCTTCAGCACCAGGACACTGTGGCCCTCCCCATCCGCCACAGCTGCGATGCAGGCAGCCCTGAGCTGGAGGGGAACAAAAGCTATATCACGACAAGAGTGTGCCTTTCATTCAATGATGAGGAAACTGAGGCAACAGCAACTTGATCAAACTCCCTCCCCCAAGGGCAGAGCCCGGGCCTTCTCCCTGCACACTCCCCGGCAGGCCCAGAGCCGGCCCAAAGCCTGGACTCAGCCGTGCCCATCGCTGCCCACTGCTTCCCTGACCCAGCCCGGCCCCTCGGGCTGATCTCTGCCACCTCCGGCTTTGTTAGATTTTCAAAAGCAAGAAAGGAAGAAGCTATCACTTCCTGAGAATCTACTATACGCCAGGTTCAGCTGACCATCACATCACCCCTACGAGGCCAGTGCTACTATATCTCCATTTTAGAGATGAAAAGGTTGGCTTGGAGCATTTTAATTATTTGCCAAGTCACACAGCTAGTAAGTAGCAGGCTCTTAGGTACTAGGCTGCCTACCAAAAGTGAACTCTTACCAACAGCTCTTTTCCCCATCTTTCCTCCTTTATGTTCATGCTGCCCCTGCTTTCCACCCGCCAATGGTGGTAGAGAGGGTGTATATCTCACCAGCTCTGGGCCTGCCCTCCTGCCCTGCAACCTTAGAGGTTAAACATGACTCAAAAGAGGACTCATGCAAAGTCAGCAAGTTCTATACGGCTTGGTTTTCATCATCTACCACAGGCCTGGGCCAACCCTCCACCTAGGGACTTCAACTCTAGCATCCTCCAATAGCTCATGTGATCAACGCCCCACTGAAAGAAGGGGCTCAGGCCAAACATGTCCTGTATCTTTAGGTCTAGCAGCCACTATCAGTGCCCACTTTCCTCGGGCATAAGCAGTGATGCGTGAGTTTGCCTCATGTAAAGACCTGAGAGCATCATAATTCAAGAAATGCAGAGGACAAGCTGTAGGAGGTCCCTGAGATAATTGAAACTGACCCGTAACTCACCAGCGGCCAGGGGAAATTCTATCACCTCACTCACTTTGTTTCCATGGCTCCAAATCAAATCAGGGGAACATGACCAGATTTCTAATTTGGAACCCTGGACATGCCACATCATCTTTAATGACTCCTAGCAAAAGATGCTCGTTACAGATCTCAGCCTACTGAAATTAAAACATGAAACCTAAAAATTAAGCAGAAATTTTCAATTTCTCAGGTCGATATGGCCATAGAAAAATCATGCAAGTGGGAACACACATACGCCTTCGGGTCTGTTAGGCCTGCAAATACTGGAGCTGGAAAATAAATAAATAAACAAGCCCATCAGAGATCCTCATATGCAGGTGTGGGCTGTCTGGGTGAATACAACTTTTCACGATCAATCTGAACCATCATGTCGGGCAGCATTATCTCTCTGCTGATGGCCAGCGTCATCTGCTCTGTGACGCGGAGCTCAGCCTCCTCGGACAAGGTCGGCTGCCGGCCCCAAGCCTCCCGTCACCGCTGAGTGGACTGAAACACGGTGCAGTCAGCACGCTGCTCAGGTGCGTGTGGAACCTCTGAAACACCAGGCTGACTACTCACCTCTCATCGTCACTTCTAAACCTCACTCAGCGTGGATCTTCTAGAAGTTCAGGCAACCATTAACAATCTCCACAGACTATGTTTACTTCCCTCCCCTGCGCCTCGCCAGCGGCCCTGCCCGTCGTGTGCCCGCGGGAGCCGCGGAAGGATCTGCATTCGCCTCTGTCACGTTTGCTCTGACTCCTGTCTTCTCAGACCTGGATCCGGGAAAAGGGAGCAGGCCTCTGTCTGCAGCCTCAACAGATGTGCCAGAAATATCAGCGCAACGTTAGGTGTAAAAGAAACTGCAAAACAGAAACTGCAAACTCAAAACTTTACTTTCCCTTGACGTCCGTTCTTACAGAGAAAAGCGAGGCGTGGGGACCAGGAGCAGTTAGGGGTGCACTCCCAGCCCCTGAACCCCCGACCATGAACATGGTACGCCTCCTCCTAGGGGCTGAGGAATACCTGCAAATAGCGCAAACGATAAACTGTAAGTTTTATTCTTTTATTGATTAAAAGAAACACTTCTGAGCCTTAAATTGTACACTATGGCTCAGAGAGAGAGAAAATCCCTCCCTTAATCCAGCTACTTAATGTGGAATGGTCACTGGGTACAAAAAAATGAACACCCAGGGTTTCTAAGTGTAATTGTCAAACCAGAAAACCCTTCTAAAACTGGAACAAACGTGAAGGGGGCATCTGCACCCACGAAAGCTAAAGGAAGCAGGACGAAAGGCTAGGTCACCCCCAGAAAAGACCGTGGGTGTTATTTCGTCAGGTATCCTGTGAGCCTCAGCCCTCAGAACCACATCTCTCCCAGGGCCACCCAGGAGCCTCCCCCGGAGGAACTTCTCCTTATCGCTCTGTGCCCAGGTGCTGGCCAAGTGGGAGGAGAGAGTGCGTCAACAACCCAGGGTCCTCGCTCTTTGAAGCCAGTGCCCAACAAGGACAACAAGGGTCTTGGCAGACATGCTCTCTCACCTCTGTGGTCTGTATAGCACTGAGGGTCTTGGACAGAAAAAAATAACTAGTAAGTTAATTAATTAAAACAATAAAGGACAAGAAGACAACCAATATGAACATGAAATACAGTGAACTGCCTCAACTGCCTCTTGTGACACTCGACGTACTGGTGTTTATGGACAAGGAGCCAGCCTGCCTGCCTGAGGTCATGGTTGTTTATGACATCAGCCGACACTGGAGAAGCCCTGTAGAAGAACGTGCTTCCCGAGAAATGCATTAGCGTGAGCGTTCACACCAAGGAGGCAGAGGAAGGGTGCTCGGCGCCCGCCAGGCACTTGAGACACATCCCCCTAAAACATGCTGAGCCCTGACCCATTTATTCAGTAAATTACTCTCACAAGTAGATCATAAGTTAACAGAGCCTTCCAGCCACCTCCTAGCCCCTTGGCTAGACATAGTCCCTTTGCTAACCTCACCATTAAAACTGGGCAACCTATGATATTCAACAAAGTAATTACGGACAAATCAGAGCAATTACTTGACATCCCTTGCAATAGCCAGATGACATTTCTAATCCCAAAAAGCAAACTGGACTAAAAATAAAATGTTTTTTCAGGGGCTTAGATAAGTTCAGCATTCATAATAAGTTACTACGGGAAAGCAGGGTGTTGTGTACCATCCACCCCCCTTTAAGAGCAACATCAGATGTGATGATAGTCCCTGAGCTCTTCCCCTGCCTGTTTCTTGTCTCTCCTCCCCACGGGAATACAATAGAAGGCTGAGTGAGCCACCTGAATGAGCCAAAATGGCAGCTCTGAGCAGGACCAAGACTAGGGTGAGGCAGATGGAGGCGCCGGGAAAGCAAACCTGAAGTGGCAGTGACTCCCGTGGATGTGCAAGTCCCCACCCTGAGGCTCTTATATTAGATCTGCAACTGCAGAAGCAAGCCTGCCACTTGTACACACTGGAAGGAATAAGAAAAAGGAGCCTCAAGCAAGCCCACCTGGAGGATGACAATCAGAAACAGCAGGAGCTGAGGGATCTTTTGGAAAACACTCCAGGCCAACCATGGGTTATGGAGCAAAATCCAGAAGAGTCAGAAAACTTAGAATAAGCACCTATCTACCCACATGCACCAAGTGTGGGAATGACATGAGGGTAAAAGCTAACATTTGTTAACAGCTACTATGCGCCAGAAGCTTTCGATGCATCAGCTTATTTCATCTTCCCCAGAACTCTTGGAGGTGGGTGCTACATTATTATCATTTAAGAGATAAGAAATGGAAGCTCAGAGATTTAGGAAATTCCCCCAGATCTTAGAGCTGGTAAATGCTACCACCGGCCATGCTATTATCCTAAGTCTGTTTCCTTCATTGACAGTCCCACACACACAGATGACAGTCCCACTCTCAAGGAGGGGACAGCAATAAAACAATCGCTGCATAGTGGCGTGTCCCAAGTTAGCAAGAAAGCACTGCAGCCGTAACCCTTTATGTGCTGTACAAAGTCTTGGTGACAGACTTTCTCATCTCACATATCATCATGGCCTGACAATATTTTTGAGAGGTCAGAAAGTATGGATTATCATCCTCTTCTTCAATGAAGAAACTGAAGTGCCAACTGCGGCTTAAGTGCGGGGCAGAGAGAGGATGGTGACCCAAGCCCTTGGAAGCGGACCGAGCCGCGGCTCCTCCACAGGACACCCTGTACCAAACCACTGACCTCCACATGCCTGTGAAACTGAACATGGTGCTGACACAGCGCGGGAGGGGCGGCGGCGTGAGTCCATCCAGGCGCATGAGCAGGGCCGGGATGCCAAAGAGCACCAAGTACTTCACGTAGAAGAAGAGCACCTGGGCCAGCGCCAGTCCTCCTGAAAGACAGAGGGGCCGTTAGACACAGGGGCCGGCAGCGGGGCGTCTCCGGGCCCAGATGCGTCATTCCAGGAGAGGCGGCGCCTCCCACACTGCTCCACCCACCCTCCTCCTTCCCGTCAGCACCCACGTCTTTTAAAGTCTCCCACCTTGGTTTTGACCAATGAAATTTCTAGATTAACAAATATGAAATTTCTTTTATTATTGTGACAGGCAATAGGACCTCTTTGCAGTCATGCTTCCACAGATACTAGAAAAGGGCACACTTAAAAACATATATTGCATTTAAAAACTATTAGAAAGGGAAAATCCTTCCCAAGTCCTTTCAACCTTACCTAAGTTCACACCCACTGGGATGACGAGAACAACCGATGGCAAAGAGGTGGAAATACTGGAACCATTGTGCACTGTTGGTGGGAATGCAAGATGCTGCAGCCACTCTACAGCACAGCTTGGCAGTTCCTCACATGATCACACGCAGAGTTCCATATGACCCAGCAATACGCCCAAAACAGAAACAAATGTCCACACAGACGTTATACCTAAATGTCCATAGGAACATCGTTCACTGTGGCAGACCCTTCTTCGTGGCATAGGCCCAGCTCCCACTCGGAGACACACAGGACCCACGCCCACAGATAGGTTCTCTAGTGGGGAATCAGATTTGCAATATACCTAGGCTGTTCTGAGTGTTGCTTTTGCTGAAAACTCCATCACCCTGCAAGTGCTAAACTTTGCAGGGACCAGTGTAACCAGCTTAACTACTTTCGCCTTTTCATTTGCTAATATCTTTCTTCTATAACACGATTAGGGGCATTGGCTCCTTTGTTGTTACTGGGGATAGTGAGTGAGGACCATCTTGTAATGTGAGGAGATATAGAATAAAAGCATATCTTGGTGGATGCCGGGGCTTTTACTCCCCTTGAGAGAAAAGCCATGCTGTCGTCCTTTTTCCTCCACCGGACTGGGTAGTCTGTGTGTATGTTTTATTTCATCCATAATGACGCGGGCACTGCTAGCCGGTGTCCGCATCAGTTCACAATACTCAAAAGCTGCAAAAAGTTACTGTCTGGACCTCTTGATGTTGCAGGAGGATCTCCGAAAGACTGTCACTACTATGGAGTGTGTGGCTGTAAATCAAAACAGTGCTGGAAGCAGCACATAAGCCATTTTCTGAATACGCAGTTTGGGAGACGGCAGGTAGTGGGCCAGACTGAACGCCATGCGTCCTGCGAGGAGAAAGGCGCAGGAATCACCATTCCATGCAGGACCGGTCGGACACACAGGCTCTCCAGACTTTTGGAACCCAGACTACAACCACACCTGCTGGGCAGGCAGGGCATGGGATTGCAGCATTCTTAGATGTGTCTGACAAGAGTCAAGAAAGAAAGCTGACATCTGTGTGTGAATACATATGTACAGATGTATGTATGTGTGTACGTGTGTGTATGTTTGTGTACATGCACACGCGCATCAAGAACAGGATATACGTGCCAGCAATAGCACTTGGGGGCATATGACTACCCTGAACAAAAGAGAACCATCAGTTCCACTGCTGAGCTGCCAATGTGGGAGACCCTAAAATGCTGTGGTCAGAAAACCCCCAGAGCTAGAAACGACAGGACAGGTAAAGATGACCGACGGGAGGGCACAGTGCTTCCAGAACTAAAAACGGGTGGCTTGACGAGCCGAAGGCGTCAAAGGAGCTTTGGAAGATGGTGAAGGCCGTCAGAGCTCTCTGCACACGAGCATCAGAGAATTCTCTTCCCATTCACCGAATGCAGGATCAGAGAGGACAGGCTGCTTCCTGTCACACACACTGCCTCTAATTTGATACTATTTTTGCACAGTTATTATATCTGAAGCATATGAATCGAAATCCATAGCTGAGTCTACATTTTTGCGAGTCACCATTTACACAGAATGGTTACCATTTGTTAGTATTTTCACATAGAGCTGAGCTGAAGAAATGGTTGATAGGTACTTACTTTAACACTATGGCTAAATCTAATGGAAGATGAAGTAATTGGGGATCTTCACCCCAATGTGGATGGGAGACACAAGAAGCCACACATTTATCAATATGTAAGAGGTGCTCTATTCACATATTATTGAGCATTTTTATGGATTAAGATATAAAAGGTTTAAATTTATCTTTTTTCCTTGATATTTTAATAACTGGTTCACATGCTTGTAGAAAAAAGATGTATAATGGCTTTTAAAGCATTATCATTATAATATCTGTGTTGTTTAATATTTGAGAAAATTGTGTTTGTACCTGAATTTAATAGTTCTGCTGTCTTGCTGTTGGTTTTCATCATCACTGTGAAAGATGCACAGCTCATTTTTCTCTCCCCTTGACCTCACGATTAGTCTTTCCTTTGTAAGAGTTGCTCTAAGGTTTCAGGGTTCGCCCTAAGGATTTTGCTCTCACTAGGCAGACAATGTGATTGATGAAAGGCAACATAAGAATACAAATGACTCTACTCTGACTAAAAATTATTTGACATACATATATGAAATCAGCTTTCATTCTAACCAAAAATACAAAATGCAGCTATTTTTCAATGCTTAAATTTTTTGCTGGGATTGTATTTAAGAGATTCTCTCATTTTCTTTTTTTAAATATATTTTATTGATTACGCTATTACAGATGTCCCATTTCCCCCCTTCATTCCCCTTCACCCTGCACACCCCTCCCACCCACATTCCCCCCTTTAGTTCATGTCCATGTGTCATAAGTTCTCTAGCATCTACATTTCCCACACTATTCTTGCCCTCCCCGTCTATTTTCCCACTGTCTATGCTACTTATTCTCTGTACCTTTTCCCCCTCTCTCCTCCTCCCACTCCCCTGTTGCTAACCCTCCATGTGATCTCCATTTCTGTGTTTCTGCTCCTGTTCTACTTGTTTGCTTAGTTTGCTTTTGTTTTAGGTGTGGTTGTTAATATCTGTGAGTTTGCTGTCTTTTTACTGTCCTATTTTTTATCTTCTTTTTCTTAGATAAATCCCTGTAACATTTCATATAATAAGGGCTTGGTGATGATGAACTTCTTTAACTTGACCTTATCTGAGAAGCACTTTATCTTCCCTTCCATTCTAAATGACAGCTTTGCTGGATAGAGCAATCTTGGATGTAGGTCCTTGACTTTCATAACTTGGAATACTTCTTTCCAGCCCCTTCTTGCCTGTAAGGTCTCTTTTGAACAATCAGCTGACAGTCTGATGGGAACTCCATTGTAGGTGACTGTTCCCTTATCCCTTGCTGCTTCTACAATTCTGTCCTTCATTTTAATCTTGGCTAATGTAATGATGATGTGCCTTGGTGTGTTCCTCCTTGGGTCCACCTTCTTTGGGACTCTCTGAGCTTCCTGGACTTCCTGGAAGTCTATTTCCTTTGCCAGATTGGGGAAGTTCTCCTCTATTATTTGTTCAAATAAGTTTTCTACTTGTTGTTCTTCTTCTTCCCCTTCTGGTACCCCTATAATTCAGATGTTAGAACGTTTAAAGATGTCATGGAGGTTCCTAAGCCTCTTCTCATTTTTTTGAATTCTTGTTTCTTCTTTTCTGTTTGGTTGTTTCTTTCTTCCTTCTGGTCCACACCGTTGATTTGAGTCCCAGTTTCCTTCCCATCACTATTGGTTCCCTGTACATTTTCCTTTATTTCACTTAGCATACCCTTCATTTTTCATCTAATTTGTGGCCAAAATCAACCAATTCTGTGAGCATCCTGATCACCAGTGCTTTGAACTGTGCATCTGATAGGTTGGCTATCTCTTGGTCACTTAGATGAACTGGCTCTGGGGCTTTGATCTGTTCTCCCATTTGAGCCATTTTTGGTTTTGTTTTGTTTTGTTTTGTTTTGGTCTGGTTGTGCCTATTACATAGTGAGGGGCGGAGCCTTAGGTGTTCCCCAGTGCATGGCAACCCAGGCGCTGGGTTGTGACGCTGTATGTGGGGGTGGGGTCCGAGAGGAAACAATGGTGCTTGCTCAGCTCTCTGCCAGATTTCAGTCACTTCCCCTACTTCCCACAAGCAAATTGAGCCCTTCTGGTGCTGATTTCCATGCGGGTGGGCTTGTGTACATTCTAGGACCCTGTGGGTCTCTCCAACAAACTCTCTTGTGAGGCTGGGAGTCTCTCCTGGCACCTCAACCCCCACAAGTATTTTCAATTGGTGTTTTTGGGTTTTATTTCCTGGCACTGGGGACCTGGGTTGCGAGGTCTGTCTCACTACACGTTTTCACCTGGATTATTTATGCACAAATGTGGGACTGCCTGGTCAGCCAGCCACCTTGCGTGGCCTCACTGGGTCTGCCCATTGCCACCCTGCACCTAGGGTCTGCTAGCCGCTGCCTGCAAGCCTGGGGCTCTTGCACGCCCAGGTCCACCAACCTCCGCTTTTTCCTGCTGCAACTCTGCCCCTCTTACCTGTCTGGATGAATGGTTGTTGGACTTCCGTACAGTTCAGTTTTCTGTTAGTTCTAGTTGTTTTCTTGTTTCTAAATCTTTGTTGTCCTTAATTTTGGTTGTGTGAGGAGACACAGTGTGCCCACCTATGCCTCCATCTTGGCCGGAAGTCCAAGATTCTCTCATTTTCAAGATTTCTGATTGGTTTTATCTAACCTAACCCCTTCCTCTCCAAAAAAAGAGCCATAGGTGACGTTCATTCATTCAGTGAGTGTGTGCTGAGGGCCTGACCACTGAATCGCTAGTCATGGGCTGTGAGGACCAGACTATAGGCCAAATCCATGGGGGCCCAGCCTCAGGGACTCACAGGTAAGTTTCAGTTACAGCCCCGTTTACCCTTCCCCTTCGGTACTCAGTGCCCCCCTGGCCCTTATGCCCCATCGCTCCTCCTCTTGGAAAAGTCCCGCATACCCGTCCATGCCAGTTTGTCAAATATGGCCTCCTCCTTGTATCTTCAGTGTGCTCCGCACAGAATTAATAACTTATTTTCGCATTCATTTAATAGAGAGCTATTAAGCACCAACTGTTTGCCAGACACTAAATGAGGCATGGCCACTGCCTTTGTCAAGTCTACAGTCTGTTCACAGAGACAGGAAAGAATGTGAATCACAAGTGGGATTGAAACTCACACCACTGGGACAGACAACAGTCTGAACACAGTGGCTGAGACAGTGGCTTACACACATTAGAACATGTAACAAATATTCACTGTGTGCTTAGTGTGTGCATGTGTGCGTAAAATACACAGCCTGGACTTCCAGGGCAAGGCCACTAACACTAGTGTCTGAGAGAGCACCGCGGCACGGGGACAGCAGCTGCGGATTATCATGGTGACCTCCACATGCCGAGCAACATCGTGTTTAATTCTCATGTCACACTTCTCTGTGGACATTGTTACTACCCACGTTTTCCAGACAGGACCCTGGGCACAGAAAGGTCACAAAATCCGCCCAAGGTCGCACGCTACTAAGTAGCAGGGTCAGGACTCGAACCTGGGTCTGCATGCCTCAGTGTCACTAAGTTTACTAGATCCACATTCAACTCTGAGACCGGGCTCCACACAGAGTCCATGTGGAGCAGACCAGGTGGCAGGGTGAAGGAGCTGTGAAAGGGAGCTAATGGGGGCTGTCCCAGCAGAAAATAAAATGCAGAGACAGAGCACTAAAGATCCTCGGAAAGCCAGCCTCCAGTGGCACGCTGTGAGCAAAGACATCTGAGAAACAGACGCACAATGGTGGTGCCCATGGCGAGCCCCTCCAGGTCACAGACTTGAGACCAACCCCACAGCAAGCCCCTCCACATCACAGACTTGGGACCCGGACCACGGAGAGCACCTCCACATCACAGACTTGGGACCCGGACCA